>BSBM01001243.1:0-480000 GCA_027924585.1 Larix kaempferi | reverse complement strand
CTCCCGCGCCCGCGTATCAACCACAGTCCTATGTGGTTGGTTCAGGCTTGCCAAACCTGTGCTATGGAATTTACTAAACCATAGCTAATTAGACATTTCCACCATTTTTCTCAATATGCCTATTTTTCACCGCTCTCTACAGCATGACATACATGACCATTATTGACGACATTTTAGGAATAGATATAATTTTTTATGCAAATTCCAAATATGTAATTTTTTTAAAAAAATATTGAGATTTTCTATTTATTTTCCTAATTTTCTTATGTCATCACTCCTTAAGTCAAAATACATACTGTTAGTGTTTATTCCGTAACTTTTTCATTTCACAACCATTTTTAAAAACAATTGTATGCTGCACTAGTAGACACCGACCTCTATATGCTATAAAAAATCCAAGTCAAAATAACTGCATTAAGACCTTCCAAGGCTGCACCCACATTTGAAGTATCGCTCTCGAGGTTTGATCACTTACATAATTAAAAGAAAATTAAAAATTAAACATTTAATTTTGGAAAAATAGCGTTGCACTAGTGCTACGGGTTCTATACATGTCTACCATTTTTTGTAGCCCGAAACCGTCATTTAGACATTAAAAGGATGCACCCACAAAAACATATACCTTATCATTTGCCAAAAAAATAAATGGTGACTGTTAGAAAACATGAAATTTGACATAGTTATGTAAATTTTCAATACTTAAAACTTGTATATTCGGAAACTTGACTCAATTTCCTACGTTTCATCTTTTTTACTCAATGCAAGATATCTTGTGTAAGTATCTCAAAAAAACCAAGTAAGTTGAGGGATGGCTGATTTTTCAGTTTTCTATTGCATCTAACGTGCCAAAAGTGACCCTCATTAGCTTGCACATGCCCTATTAAGCAATGCAATGCTTGATACAAGTCAATAAAGTAGTTTTCATACTGCAACATAAATGTCACAATGCGACAAAACCATGGAGCAGTTTCACAATCAAACATGGCACTTGATGAAAGTCATAATGTGACAAAACCCTTGGAAAACATTCAAAGAACATTGAAAATTTGAATTTTAGATTGTTACATAAACATGGAGAAATGTCACAAGACAATCTAAAAATTTATGTGAATAACAATATTATGTGACACTTGATATCACAATTACTAAATCACCCATTTTTATACTTTTAATTATAAAGATATGCAATGCTTATACCACAATTGGTAAATTAGTCATTTGTAGGCATTTTTTGTCATGTATATATTATATTAAAAAAATGACTTTTAATAACAAAAGTCTCCATTAATCCATATATTTTAGTTATATACTATGTTTCAATATCTTTAAGAATTGCTTAAATTATAAATTTTACATATTTTTTATGAAGTTTTTTAAAAAATAATAAACCTCCAAAAAGAAAACACATATGCTTATGACAATGCTATTTAACTTATAAAATTAAATAAAATATTTTCAATAAATAAATAAATATATTTTCCAATATATATAGGAATGATTTGTTTATGGGTCTTTAATTATATAATGTTAATAATTTTTCGATAACATTTACAAAATAATGTTAACCATGTTAATGCTAATTTATTTATTTTTAGATTTTGTTTGGATTAAAATGTAATAATTTTAAATTTGGAAGTGTTTAAATTATATATATATATATATATATATAACAAGAATGTTTTTAATAAAAAAAATCTTCATTAATCCATAAATTTCAATGTAGTATGTTTTAATATCTTTAATAATTGCTTCAATTATAAATTTTACATATTTATTGATGAAGTCTTTTAAAAAATAATAAACCTCCCAGAAGAGAACACATATGTTTTTCATTCATATTGTTAACTAAAATAATATTATTCAATAATCATATTTTATTATACTTTACTAAATAAAATTAATATACTAATATATAAAATAATATTAATTAATTAAAATTATAATAATTAATTACAAAATACTGAGATCAATTTGGTCTATTGGTTCTTAATAAAGTTATTACTTGATTTACTTTCAAAAAAAATTATGTAATTTATAAAATTAAATAAAATATTTTAAATAAATATATAAAAATTCTCATAAAAAAAATATAAATCTTTTTCCATTTTATTTATATATATAAGAATGGTTTGTTTATGGATTTAAAAAACACACATGCTTAACCAATAGCCAAATTCATATTGTTAACTAAAATAATATCATTTAATAATCATATTTTATTATACTTTAATAAATAAAATTAATTTAATACTATATAAAATAATATTTATTAATTAAAATTATAATACTTAATTACAAAATAATATCATTTATTATTTTTAATTCTTTATACTATACTATAGTATATTTAAAAATAAAAATAAACATATAAAGAGTTAATGAGAACGTTATTTAACTTATAAAATTAAATAAAATATTCTTGATAAATAAATAAAATACCCACAATTAATATTCAATGAAATTGTGAGTGTTTTTTCCCAAAGAAAAAAGACATAATCTATTTAACACCATGATTACTTTAACACAATGAGCCAATTGGTAGTGTTAATGTGGAAAAGTCGAAAGAGATGAAAGTTATGTTTTGTTATTGTTGTTCTATTTAGTTTCAGTAGTACTTGTTTATTAGATGTAATAAAAGAAAGGAGTTTACATTTCGTGGAGGCATGCTAACTATGTATGGTGATAGTGGAAAATGCATGCCTTAATGCCTTGCAATTTTCTAATATGGATTATGCATACCCAACAAGGTCCTATTTGAAATGGTGTAGGTAGACCCAAACAGGTATTTGTCTGATCTTTCTTCCTCGAGTGATGGGAGTTTAGTAAGACTAGATGAAAGTGAGAAATCCAATACATCTACAAGAGTTATATCAACTAGATGTCAAAATATCAAAAGAAAATTCCATAAACACATGGAATTTTTTCTCGCTGAAGGGGGGTCATGTTCCTATGATTATGAGACAACAAGTGACATCGAGGTGCCCTTGAGGTACAAACATCTAGTGAAACAATGGGTACCCAAGGATCTTCCTAAATTAAACACATATTTTTGTGTGATCAAGAGGATATATCGAATTGCACCATTGTCACTACATGGTTTGGGTTTGTTTTGCATGGATGGAATAACGGTCGGTTACGACAAATGTACATAATTGATGGAGTATGTTGGACCCTGTTACAACTACAAATATTGGATGCACCTGGTCCAATATACACAAAGTATGCACAAATATTGATTGTCAGCAAATTATTTACAGCTAAAAGACAAATATCAAAATAAAGGAGCAACGTTGTACATTAATGGAAGGCAAAAAGCCATAGAGAATATTGAGGGGTTTATAAACAGTACACAACCAGGGTCTACAATTAAGCAACCCAACTGCATATTTGAGGAGCATGAAGGAAACCATTTTTTTGTATGTGCCATTAAATCAATAGCTACAGAGGAATAGTTGCTTATTAATTACAATTTGATTCGAGTAGATGCAAACACGGTTACTATGGGAGTGGTACATCTAACAATTTACCCAACCTTTTATTAATGAATTTAACATCTAAGGATTTTTTGTTATTATATTGTTATAATTTCGTTTAAATTTTCTATATTTACTTCATAGGGTAGTGATCGGGGCATCTCCCCAGTAGTTGGTCAGAGGAGTGCGACTTCCTCAAGGTAGCAGGTATACATCTTTGTAATAGTAAAAATATAATATGAAAAAAGAGTTTTTTTTGCTGTGTTTTTTCATAAGTATATTTGTTTGGTTTATATAATGTTACCTATATTTGATGTAGAGTGTTGATTGGGGAAACCACCCGATTGTCGATTAGATGACATCATCCTCCGGGCAATAGGTAAACCCGATTCTAATTGTACAATTTAAATAAGTCAAAATGTTTTCTTATTATGTTGTTTCAGTGAGTATTTTGGTTTCGTTTAGATAATTGTTTCTATGTTTTTGATGCAGGGTTCTGTAAGGGGCACCTCCCTAGCAGTAGATGATACCAGACTTGCCTTGAGGCAGTAGCTATACATCGATGCCATTGTATAAATTTAATATGAACAAAAAATATTTTTTTTTGTTTTTCAAGAGTATATTCGATTCATTTAGATAATGTTATCTATATTTTTGTTGCAGAGTGTTGATCGAGGAAACCACCTGGTTGTTGATCAGACGACGACGACCTTGGGGAAACAGGTATACCTGATTGTAATTATACAATTTAATACATCAAAAAAATTTCTTATTAATTTTTTCCGTGAGTATTTTGGCTTCGTTTAGATGATTTTTTCTATGATTTTTATGCAGGGTTCTGATTGCAACACCTCCCTATTAGTATATCCCGGAAGGTCACCTATAACGATTGATCTGATGAGTAGATGATCCTCGATTCAGCAGGAATAATTCATTGGAATTATACCAATATAATATGTAGCATAATGTTTTTTTTATGTCTTTTTTGTGTGTATATTGGTTTCATTATGATAATGTTTTCTACTTCTTTTTGGAAGGGGGATGATCGGGGAAAGTCCCCAGCTATGGATTAGATGACACCATCATCGAGGCATCAGGTAAACCTAATTGTAATTTTAGGAATCTATCATGATCGATATGTTTTGTTAATATCATTTTTTCCTCAGTCTATTGCTTTCACGTCAATAATATTTTATATATTTTTTTTTCAGACCAATGATTCGGCATATGAACCAGCGTCACAACAATCAATATCTTTTGATGTGTATTAGTTGATGCATGATGGTGACATTGGTTCTTCTCTATAACCGTTTAAGATGATAGAAAAGGCCTTGAGAAAAATTAATAAGGATATCCTTTATCATCTATCCATTCAGCCGCAGACAGATGATATTAGAGCCAAGTTTGATGTTTTGGTAAAGAGATCTCATGCCTTGATGTAACGTCCCCTTCCATCCATCCGATGCAAGGAAGAAAACGTGACCAACTTACCAGTCTTATTTGATGATCTCAGCCCATACATTATTCATAAATTCATAGCAATTAAAATCTTCTATGTGCAGACTCATACTAAATATAAACACAACAGAAAGAAACATATTTGCAAGCATATGGTGATTCAACACCCAGGGATTCAATTCCATTCCAATGCTATGCACAAGCTTCATATCAATTTCATTAACATGAATAATTACCATTGCAAATTAACACATTACAAAACACAAAATGCATATAATTTAAAACACAGAGAACACTTATCTTTGAGATGAAGTTGTCCAAACAACTGGCTATGTGAGAGAAACATTCCACCCAACCATAGATCTTTGTCCAGCCTATATTCTTTTAGCTGAGAGATCACCCCCGAGCTAGGTTGTGTATCCACTAAGGAGGAACTAGACAGGCTCACTCACAACCATGGTTTCACTCAATAGCTATGCTAAGCCAACTCACAGTTGGATTTATCAAGCATATAGAAGACAAAGGAGGAAAATGCTAAGCCAGTGAGCTCATCCACAGAGCTACAGGAATTTCAAGCTAAATTCAAGCAATCCAATCCCCTGTTCAAACATTCACACTTGGATTTCTTCCAATTCTATCATCAAATAACTCAATCCCGTCACTGATTTTTTGGGCTATAAAAACTAGGTTTTCCAATGGATTTCGGGGTATTTAATACTCTCAAATTCGCCCCAAGGTTCATATCTATGGATCCTCCATTGGATTTTAATGTCAAATACCAAATCTGGGTGTTTTTGGCTCTTCAAAATGTGGGTTCTTGCAAAGTTGCGATTTCGGGTTTTTTCTCACTACTAATTCGTAATGGATGAAAATTGATGTTGGGTTCTTCCACAATGGAATGGGAATGAGGAATAACCAATTCCCATGAGGTAGAGTGACTTGTGGTACAAGAAAACAGAACCCATACGAATTTTTGGGTTGCCCATGCTCCATTGAAGCCATGGACTAAATTCTTGAACAACTTCCTTACAACAGAAATAAATGTCAGCAAGGAAATTCAAAGGGTTCTCACAATGACATTTGGCAGCATATGGTTCATCCCCACAACCCCTTCACCACTCCCTAGTGGATACACATGGCCCCTTCTCATTCGTTGCTTCCATAGCTAGTTTTGGTATTTTATTGCATGATGTTTATTTACATCATTTTTACTATGTTCCATGGCTAAATAGCACATGGGTAAAATAATATCTAATATTTGCCTTTTAAATAAAGTTCAAGCATCCACTAGCAGGGCCTTGGCCTTGAGCTCCATGCTAGGGAAACATATATCACATGTATACAATATTTACATTAAAAGCTAATATATCCTAAGGGTCAAAATGGGGTATTACAATCCCCTCCCCCTTAGAATAACACCGTCCTCGGTGTTCCAAGACTTAGGAATACATATACAATTTACATATCCAAAATTTCAAAAAATTTGCAGATCTGCTATGCATTCTATCATTTACCTTGAACTTTCAGGACCAAGTCCTTTGGCTTCCACAAACTACTCCTGCTGATTCTGACCTTTCAGCTCATCCACAAGTCTGAAAACTTTAGGCTGCTACCCTCTTGATGTTCCCTTGTTGGGAAGTTGCAGAGGCAATGATGTCCTCCACATTTCCAACATTTCACTAGCTACTTCATCTTTACCTGCTCAATCTCCTTTGAGTCTTCATGCCTGGAACGTTTTTTAATGGATTGATTGGATGAATGCCTCATCATTGATCCACTTTCTTTTCCCTTACTGATTGATCCCATAATGCTATTTACCTCCCTTTGCAGACAAATAGAGTCATGCAAAACCTTGTTGTTCATCTCATTCTGCCTCTTTTGTATCTTGAGCATCTCTCCAAGATTTTCTTCAGTCTTGGAAATTGTTTGAAGGAGACTTCCAGCCAAGTCCAATAGCCTTTGGTCTGCTACCATGGTCAGTGTGCACAACTGGATTTCACTTTGTTATCAAGTAGCACTTGCTTTGCAACAATTGTAATAAATTAGCTTCACTTTCTTACCTGTGAAATGCATCATTGTAATTATGTTAGGCCAAGCATAATATAAACATGAGGATCAGTCAATTCATTGCTCCATTGACATGTGTAGTCCAGGCTTTATCCATGAGACTTTCACACTTTTCCATGCTTTCCCAACATACACATGAATTCCTTCATGTTCATCCATTCACAGGAAATTCATTAATTCAGCATTCTCAATTATTTGAATCAATTAACACAATCATTTCAAGTCATGACATGCATCAAACAATTTTCTATTTTTTTAAATGGATCTATAAAAATGAAAGAGAGAGCAGTAAGAGTTTTCTCCTCTTAGTCTTGTTCCATTCTGGAACCTACACCACCACTATGGTTTTCATGTTCCTAGCCTCTTTCACTTCAACGTGAATGCTTGACCTGCCCTTCTTGGCTATGACACTTAGTGTCTATGGTCTATTCCAGACCTCTCAACCATGGAGTCCCTCCACATGGTTTGTTTACAACTCTTGGTTGTTAGGACCCACACAGTCCCACTGGAACCATCTTTCATTACTGCTCGTGCTGAGCTCTTTAGGACAGTCACATGTCCACATGCATCCCTAGGATGCCTTCATAGTCCTTTCTTCCAACAATACCTACACTCAAACATTGAATCAATTCACATGTTTAGTTTATTTTCATAGGGTTTATCTCTAAACAAGAGTTTAAGAAATCATAACCAAATCATATGCACATGTATATTCATAAGCAAGAAGTTGCAAGATAACCAAATACTTATCTATATTGCGCATTTCCTCTCTGGTCCATAGAGTCTTGCTTTTACTTTACAAGCCTTGGGATCCTCCTGTGGAATAGGATATTTTTCTAGCACGCAGGCTGCTCCAAAACATTAAATAATTAATGTCCCACCAATGCACCTTCACGCTGACTTGGAAGGAAACTTCACCACGACCATTTCTAGGTCAAGGCTCTACTATGGAGCCATAGGCATATAATAGCCCTTTCATCAACACCGTCATAAACCTTCATCAAAATCCCCACAACCTCCACAACATCCTTTCATACACATTAACCCTTCCACCACAACCCTTCACAATAACCTTTTACTTTGCTGCTTTAGTATGTAGCACCAAATTGCATTTGTTTAAGGTGACAACACAAGTAGTATAGGAAAACTTGTCAGCATTGTTATTCTAAAATTGTAACCATATCTCATGGCATTCACTATCAAGTATTGAAACACCAGGAATGCGTCCATTCCCTTAGGGCATAATCAATATCGGCATCCCTAACATAACTCAGCACCAGAAAGGTGTGCACTCCTCACTAATGTGAGCTATGCAGGTCCTAATCATACTTCAAGCAATTCGAATAATATACATAAATAGAATATGCTCTGCATAGTAATTCTAACAATTAGAATTGCACACATATATGTACATATATATCAGTCAGGGTTTACAGAACACTTATTCATTTGCAGATGTAGTCCTTCTTCATTAATGAGGAATGGAGGCTCCCTTCTCTGAGTTGACAGTCCCTCAGTTTTCCATCCCAACTCCTTTTGATGTTACATATCCCTCATATGTCTTACTGACATAATATTTACCATCTCACTCATATTGTTTACCAATCATGCAGTGCGGATAGGACATTATCAAAATATCCAATGACATTTCACCCGAAACCCATTTCCAAGATATGGGATCCTTCCCATGAAGTTTGGCTTTTGCAGGCCCTCTCTCATCGTCTTACTGCAATGTGTCTTCCTAGCACACTTATTAAATAGCCAAACTATCAGCAACATTTAACAATAAATTTCAAATTTGATTGTTTCATAACCAATCAATGGCACTAATAATTAAATTCAATATGAATTTGAAATTATGTTTACTACATAAATCAATTTTCTTATCCATGAGGCTACCTTCATACTGTTTGTCTCTTGTAAGTGGTATCACTTCTCCCACTATGGTCTTATGTCTGCTGCCATACATGAGCATCCACTTACAACATGTCCTTCTGACACAATTCATATAAGTCAAATAGTCATTAGTCATTTATTATCAAAATTCCAATCCGAGATTTACAAATCTAAGATTTACAATCCTTCTTTCTGACAGAACTTAGAGTTCTCAACCATGAGATTCCTTCTTATAAGCTCTAAATCAAAATTTTCAAATGTGTTCCCTACAGAAATTAGATTTGCAACCATGATATTATTCTCATAAACTTAAATCGGAATATTTGCATATGTGTTTCATGTATAGATTAAATTTCACAACCATGAGAACCTTCTCATAACCTTTGGCTTTTGCGCATGCGAGTTCGGTCTTTACTATGGTCTTATCCTCATTTCCATACGCAAGACATTTCTACCTGGAATCTGAAACTTTCAATCAGCCAAACATGCTATGAGTATCTATGCATATAATTTGTTTATTGCTACAACAGTCACTAAAGTGATCTCAGAATTATAACACTCAATAATTCGAACACTTTCAGTTGTTAACATATCAATATCACCAAACGCATTTACTTCATGTGAATCATTATCATACTAAATTGCAAGGTAGAGTCGCATTATTCATGCAATTTAAATGAAACTTTAGATACTCATTATTTCACAATCATATGATTTATACAACTCTGCCCTTCCACAGAGTATTCTGACAACCGATCAATCATTACTATCTTCTTTATGCACTTACTATTCTGCATTTGTAATAGTCCATGAAATGATCTTAGAATTATCATCAATTCATCATCTCATCCATTATTTAGTTTGCAATAACACATATACCATCCCCATGCATTCATGCAACGCATCACAACATGTGCACCCACACTTATGCATGCACATTTACAACATTTACTCAAACTTTTTCATATGCATCCACTCAATGCATAGCTACAAGATTTATAAAATATCTTAATGCATATCTACTCAATGCTACCTTGCATTAGTTCATGAATGTTCTGCATTCAAACATATTATGGCCGAAGCATGACTACCTCATATAGCATGCATTACCATAATCAAGACCACCAGTCCTCACTTGTTTTGGCTATTAAGCCCATAACCACATACACATGGCATGATATATTTTTATATGAATGTAGTCTAAATTTCTAAACAATCACATGGTATGAGACCTCTTGCCTTCATCGCTCCATGCTCCACCACACTATGGCAGTATGTCATTCTCATGAATGCATTTCAATCCTAAATGCATACCATTCTATGATTACTAAATATGGTTCAATGGATTCTTACCCCATCCCCTTTCAACACTTATGCAATCATCATAATCAAACCATTACCTGCATGCCTCCCATTTACACCCTTGATGTTACCTGATTAGTTGGTCTCTTACAAAAGATTGCAGAATTCACCCACCAACTTCTTGATCATGGATTTGTTGCCTTATCCTTTTCTTCATAAGATTGTTGGTCACATGCAACAACATCATCAACATCTCCAGCCATGCTCCTGTTTTCTTTGGTCCTAGCACCAATACCAACACCAATAGTGATTATCAACCACAATATTTACCATTAGTGATTCATTGCATATGTAAAATCCCACTACTTTTACCAATATGTAATATCATATGCGTCCAAAAACATATTCTCATGCACTGTGCATTGTTTATGAATATGTCAACTAGTACATATTCATGCCATCCATCTAATCTCTGCATTTTCAGCATTCCCATGCCATAATTTTATGTACACAAAGCTTATGAAATATAAATATAGTTAGCAAGACAGGGGTTAAGGAATTCTCCCTTTCCAATCCCTCATCTTTGTATGGAATCCCTCTTCCACATAATAGTTGGTCTGATTTCATGGATTCTAGCAAACACACAAGGAATCATTAGCTATGATTTAATTTCCAAGTATCAATTCAATACATAAACTCGTGCATAATATTCCAACTTGCTACTTTCTAGGCATGCAATTCTAGAAATTGTCTATATTGACAACATTTTTTGTCAAACAACCAGTGGCACTTTTCTACTCTAATTATCTATGATGTACGATAACCTCCTTCAAATTATGGTTATGCACTACTGTTCCCTACTGGATGCGCTTTCCAATTCCTATCCACTTGTTCCATTCCAACTTCGGGTGTGAAAACTACATTACTTCAAAAATGACAATTTTTACAAAAAATTCTGCACTTTTACACAGTATCCTGAACTGCCAACTTCAGCCATCTGTAGAAGCAAATCTATGAAGGATCACAAAAACTTTTCTATTGAGAGAATTTATCCTATATAACAAGGAACACTCAAAAACTCGCAAATCTCTGTTCCTATGCTCCATTCATCTTCTATAAAATTCTGGGTTTGACTACTTTCCACTTTTCACATTTTTCCAAAATTTCAATTTTTGGGCCAAAAAATGGCTATCTTCCAAACTGTGCATTTCTGGAAGATATTTGTCTAACCGAATATGTTTGGTTTAATGAGAATACGAAATGCTAAGTTCAATAATTTTCTTGAATCCGAATTATAGGATCGCTTTCAACCACTGCAAGCTTTTCAAAATTCCAAAAACGTGGCCCAGAATAGTGTTTTTTGGCCTTCACACTCACCCCGGCTCCACATCCTTTGGATTTTGGCTCCAAAATTCCAAACTTAACACCATTCCTGCTCCATATCAGTTTTGGCTCAATCCGACCTTCTGTCAATCGTCGGGACACCGATTTATAAAAGCCATTAATCTCAAATTTATGCCCAATTTGAGCATAATGAGCTCGGGATCCTCACTGGACCTTCCATGGCCTTCATCAATGGCCTCAGAATTCCACTGACCTCATCCAATTTCGATTCCACAAGCTCCCATTATCCAAAAAAATCCACTTTCGGGCTCTATACACATTTTTTTTTGGTTGCCACCCCGCAACCCGCATCCTGTAACCCGAAACCTGAAATTCCAGGTGCGGAAATTCAAGTCGCAGTCACGGGAACGTGACCATCCCACAACCCACAACCCGCACCCTGCAACCCGAAATTGCAGGTGCGAAAAGCCAAGTCGCGGTTACGGGAATGTGACCATCCCGCAACCCTCAACCTGCACCCTGCAACCCGAAATTGCAGGTGCAAAAATTCAAGTCGCGGTCACAGGAATGTGACCATCCCGCAACTCGCAACCCGAAATTGTGGGTGCAAGATTTTAGAACTCCAATACGCAATTTTTTGGAAAATTGCATTCCCAAAACCTGAAATCCACAACCCTGGAATGCTTCCAGCCCTGCAACTTTCGGGGTCCATATCTCCTTCGTCCCTTAGCCAATGGGACGAGTATGGTACCATTGGAAAGCTCTTGCAGATCTCTATGCACCTGTGTAATCCTCTTCCACACCTGGTAAATCTGGTCATGACATTTTTCAAATCAAAAATTTCGCCCAAACTTCATCAACACTGCGTTAAAACCTTCTGTTATATGCATGTAACTCACAGTTTCGCCCAAGCAGCCCCAGTGCTACAACATGGGCTCTGATAACACTCTGTAGCATCCCCTTCCATCCATCTGGTGCAAGGAAGGAAATGTGACCAACTTACCGGATTTATTTGATGATCTTAGCCCATACATTAAGCATAAATTCATAACAATCAAAATCTTCTGTGTGCAGACTCATACTCAATATAAACACAGCGGAAATAAACATATTTGCAACAGCACAAATAGTAATGCATCCTCATATCTAACACAGGCATATGATGATTCAACACCCATGGATTCAATTCCATTCCAATGCTATGCACATGCTTCATATCAATTCCATTAACATGAATAATTACCATTCCGAATTAACACATTAGAGAACACAAAATGCATATAATTTAAAACACAAAGAACACTTATCTTTGAGATGAAGTTGTCCAAACAACTGGCTATGTGAGATCAATGTTCCAACCAACCATAGATCTCTTTCCATCCTATATTCTTTCAGCGAGAGATCACCCCCGAGCTGGGTTGTGTATCCACTAAGGAGGAACTAGACAGGCTCACTCACAGCCATGATTTCACTCAATAGCTATGCTAAGTCAACTCACAGTTGGGTTTATCAAGCATACAAAAGACAAAGGAGGTCAATGCTAAGCCAGTGAGCTCATCCACAGAGCTACAGGAATTTCAAGCTAAATTCAAGCAATCCAATCCCATGTTCAAACATTCACACTTGGATTTCTCCCAATTCTGTCATCAAATAACTCAATCCCATCACTGGTTTTCTGGGTTATAAAAACTGGGTTTCCAATGGATTTCAGGGTATATAATACTCTCAAATTCGCCCCACAGTTCATATATATGGATCCACCATTGGATTTTACTGTCAAATACCAAATCTGAGCATTTTTTTCTCTTCAAAACGTGGGTTCTTGCAAAGTTGCGATTTCTGGTTTTTCTCACTGCTGGCAATTCGTAATGGATGAAAATTGATGTTGGGTTCTTCCACAATGGAATGGGAATGAGGAATAACCAATTCCCATGAGGTAGAGTGACTTGTGGTACAAGAAAACAGAGCCCATACTCTGCCATACGAATTTCTGGGCTGCCCATGCTCCATTGAAGCCATGGACTGAATTCTTCAACAACTTCTTTACAACAGAAATAAATGTCAGCAAGGAAAGTCAAATGGGTTCTCACAATGACATTTGACAGCATATGGTTCATCCCCACAACCCCCTCACCACTCCCTAGTGGATACACATGGCTCCTTCTCATTCATTGCTTCCATAACCAATTTTGGTATTTTATTGCATGATGTTTATTTACATCATTTTTACAATGTTCCATGGTTAAATAACACATTGGTAACATAATATCTAATACTTTCCTTTTAAATAAAATTCGAGCATCCACTAGCGGGGCCTTAGCCTTGAGCTCCACGCTAGGGAAACATACATCACATGTATACAATATTTACATTAAAAGCTAATATATCCTAAGGGTCAAAATGGGGTATTACGCTTGAAAGTAAGTTGTGGAATCTTGAATCATAATATAAATTCATTTAGAAATTTATAATTTTTACTTTTATATGATAGTGAACTTATAAAATATGGTTTGTATTTATAGGATTTTCTACGACCACACACTAGTGGTGAAGACGGTGTTGGCCCCAGTGATGCTCATGGAGATTCGTCACATGAGAAAACGACTCCACGTACATATCATGCGCCATTGTTGTCGACTGAACAATTGGCAACATGTTTTGCAACACCCCCGAGGCTAGTTATAAGTGCATCCACTAATGACCGACGCACACCAGATTGTGCAGAAGAAGGGGTTGATGCAGAGCCTACTAGTATTGATATTGTTGAAGCAACATTTCTTGGATATTTCCATGTCACTAGCACGAGTACAATACAGACAACATTTTTGGTCGACGAAGATCTTGTTCTGATAAAGATAGAGAAGATCCCAGGTAATTATACATTGTTAATGTTAGTGTTTATAATTTGATTGTAATATACCGTTAAAATATTGTTTTTCAACTAATGATGGCATGATCGTTTTGTAGGAAATGATTTTTTTTATAAACATCTAAATTGTTTGTCCTTGGATATCTTCGGGCCCACCATCTGCGCAAGGTGGGATAAACAAATTTTAAATTTTAAATTTGAGCTCACTAATCAGTTGGTTGGCCTGTTCGGCAATGAGACCTTCAATCAAGCCTTGGTCCTAAAGAAGGATGGACAACATATGAAGATTGTTTGGGACCAATATAGGGTTCACCTAGAAAGGAACCCTAGGTATGAGCTCCCTCCAATGATTCTAGCAAGAGAGTGGAAAGACCTAGTGGAAGATGGAAAGGTGAGGGATTTGAGAAAAGAAGGAAAGCTACCACCAGGCATAGGGAGGTATACAATACTTTCCACAATGTAATTCTAAACCTTATTATTATTAATTTTTATATCAAATTTGGAACATATAACCTATTTCAACACTTGCATAGGATTTCAGACACATCAAAGGCCACAAGGGAAAGACTAGAAAAAATTGGTCAGCACAAGCTTGGGCCTAGTGGTTATTCAAATTTGGTAGCATGAAATGTAAGTATCGAAAAACCAATAATGCATCCAAATAATAAATTGCAAATTATTTTCGTTTTATTGCACTACAAAAGGTAAATTAATGATGTTATGCAAATATGTAGGCCGACCAATTCAAATAAGTTCCCACTGAGGAAGACTTGAAGCTTGGCTTCCAGCATGCCTTTGGAGCTGTTGTTGAATGCTGAAAAATCTTGTCTAGGAAAACACAGTCTTATGGTGATCCATCTCGTGCACAGGTATATAAAATATATATAGTTTAATGAATATTTATTACTAGTTGTGAAATCTATTCGTTATAAATAATTGACATAAAATATTGACTCTATTTTGATCAGGAAAGCAATAATCCCCTTAATGTCGAGGATGGAAAACAACCAATCGAAGATGATGCTTCGAATCTTGGTAATGAATTTATTCATATGATACAATTTTATATATATCATTGCATATGGTGAACATTAATTGTACTTCTCCATGTTTCAACTGCAAATCATGTAGAGGGTCACACTGTACAGGTCAAGCCTAGACAGGAATATGAAGAACATGATTTGGCCACAACAGGTAAAAAAACACCTTTGTAATGTTTTTTTTAAATTAAATACTTGTCATTATAATAACAGAATATATCAATGTAACATTTTCACATTATTGCAGCAAATCCGGACCCCTTGCCGCAAAATCCACGTCGCAAGTATTCTATTAGGAAGACGTCACAACAAGTTGATGAAGCACCAAGAACTGAACAACAAGTTCCGTAAGATGAGCTTCTTGATGATTTTGTAAAGAGAAAAAAAAATATAAAGAAGTGACTGAATAAATATTGTGTAATTATTTTTTATAATATAATTTCATGCATGATTTTTTTCCCACTGAATGAATGAATGGTTTAATGAATGTTAGCTTTTATTGAATGAATGGTAAATGTTTGTTTATGATGAAATCTGCATGTTTGCACGCAATTTTTTTTCAAGTACATGCATTGGGTATGGGGGATTTAGAGTGATGTGAGGGGGGGGAGGGGCCATAAGAGCTTCCAACTTCATGTGGTTGGCCCTGTTCAGTAGAGAATATTAAATTATTCTCGAAACAAAGAGGATATCAATGAATGGATACATTGGTACCTTTCTACAACCCACTCACATTTCATCTAAATTTTGACAATTTATTGGGGCTTGTTATGAAACTAAAGAATCTTATCCTACTTTCCAAGCGTCTGAAAAGGTAAGGAACTATTCATTTATCACTTATGACAGTTTGAGAAAAGGTAAAATCAAATGATAGTAAGCACCAACAATATATATATAAGCAAGCAATTCTTACATAGTGATATTGTCAGATAGAAGTCGTTGAAATCAAGTTCCACAAACCTATTTATGTTCAAGATCCATTTTCATTTCCAGGACATAGTGGATCCTACAGATCTTTGCACATCTTATCTCTTGCCCCACAATTGTGAGAATGTCCTTGTAGATTCATGACACTGCTAGAGCTCATGTCAACATGCAACCTTCCTTAGTGGTCTGTATGTCTGAATACCCACCATGCTCTCTAGCCACACCCAATAAAGACTAAGACTTAGAAATACTTTATTCTTAGAAATACCATCTTACCTATGCTTGTGAAGGACAATCTGGATTTAATGTTCATAAGATTGGCATGACTGTTCCACTCATTTCTGATGTGGAGCTATTCTGTATATACATTCTCATTGTAATGGTGTTTCCAGTTATAAATCCTACCTATGCATGTGAAAGTCAACCTAGATTTGTTTGATGTTCATAAGTTTGGCAAGACTGTTACACATTATTTTTAATTGATACACGGTTGTTACTACAGATTTCATATTGCACTAATGGTTTGCACCCTTATAATGGACTAGATGTGTTCTAAGTGTATAGATATTGATAATTCAATTATGCGCTTGTTCTACGGCTTCTACCTTTCTAAATTGATAAGAGACCCCCATTTGTAAAAAACCTAAACATTAATCCCACTTTTAGAAGAAATGTATCTTGTCTTTCATACATTATTAAAGTGAAGGCTGGAGAATATCGTATAAACTTCCAATGTTGGCCCTGCAACTGTAATTCTTAGATTAGTCATAATGGAAACTGGAACATCCATGTTACATTTTGAATCAAAAATTGAATTTTTATACTAGAATCCATAACAACAACATCATATTGGAATGTGCAATAATTAAATAATGGTAGGATTTTGGATGTTAGATTGGAATCTAGTGCAACTACATTATAACTGAAACCAGAACAACCACTTAACGCTAGAAACATGAAAATAGAGTTGCGTGAACAAGAAAAGGTTTTTCCTTTCGGGGTTGTCCATGACATTCTTAGAAAATCAGGTGTATCCTAATGAATAATCTAGGGAAACGCTAAAGTGTGTTGGCACAAGTGTTAAAAACCATCCGGGATATGTTTTCCATTATCGCCAAGTTCCAATAACTTAGTTGCATTCATGTATCTTCCATGCCATTTTTATCACTGCTAATATCAGTCAGCTGAGATTCTTTAAAATTTACAAGAAACTACTTTTCCTCCATTGCTACACCTCATTTATTGCATGAGTATGAACAAAATTGCCTTTAGTCTCAACCATGGCTTTAAGTTTCCACGAACAATTATTTCTCAAAATCTTTGTTCTCTTGCAATTTTCAAGTCTCTAATGAAACCTTTAAATTATGGATGTTTGTTGATTACCCCCCATGATTAAAATTGACCCATTGACATCGAATTTATGCCCCTTGGTGCACATCATCGCTAGAGTTTTCTTGGAGGATCCTTCAAATTGCACCATAAAAATCTCCTGGTATGATGTTATGCTCCTTGGTTCACATTGTCACTGGAGCTCCTTCAAATTGCACCATTAAAAAGCTCTTGGTAATTTTAGAAAGTTGATAGCTTGTATTTTTGCAACCTCAAATGATCCCTACCGTTGCATATCATTTTAAATAAATACAGCACTCTTACAACTTTTCAATCTATCTAGTTTGTTTACAGTTAAAATTTAAATATTATCTAGTCTTTATTATCCATGTAGACCCAAAAGCAAATTTGGAAAAATAACACACCACACCGGTGAACTTCATTGAAATTCGCCCAATATGAAGAAAACCAATTGGATTTTCCAAATTTGGAAAATATAATTGGTCATAATTGAATTTTGAATGAATCTAATTTTCGTATTTTTGTTGATTTCAAATATTAAATGTAGTTTTGAAGGAAAAAAGGTTGATTAGGAAAACTGGGTTCAAATATTTTTTGAATTTTGACATGTTTATACAAAAACTAATGTGTTTTACTTGGAAATATGAAATTATAAAAATAAGGCCCATTTCTTCCTTTTAAACTTAATGACATTTTTGCACTGATGAATTTTTCACAAAGAAGTTATTGGCTTGCGATGCCCATTTACTAACTTCTATAACATTGACTGATGATTTTATCCCAGTGAAGCAACATGAAGCATATAGATCTAGGTAAATTATATCCGCAATTACAACATTCACCACACCTCCTCATCTCCATTTCCTTTAATATACATGCATTTATTGGTTTAATATATAAATTTTCTTCAAGGATCTTATAGTTTTCTCAAAAATTGTGGATTGATGCTCGGATCTCTTCTAGACATTTGTTGTTGCACTTAAATCTCAATACAATTTAGGCAGGAAATAGGCACTACATTTACAGATGGAATCAGATTGACCTATCATAGTTATATTACAGGGATTCACTAGCTTCCTTTGATAAATGCAATGGATTTTAATTTTCTATGTTGGGTTTGATAGTGGTCGGTGAGTTTCATTCAGAGGTGCCATTTGATTTATATAAGGCCTAGTTTTATATTTGTCTGAGTTAGTGCATGGCAGAGTCTAGTATGATTATTGTTTTAAATACTAGGGTTTCAAATACTGTGTTATTGGGTTTAAGTATTTTAAGAATATCAGGAAGAACTTTCTAAATGGTTGTTGTTCTCGATGTAGAGATCAGTAGATGATAAAACATATTTCATTGTTTAACTCTCTGTGTATGACTTATGTTTGAAATACATTGTGTTCTTAGTTTAAAGTGTTTTGTAAGAGCTGCAGGCATAATTTTCTATATGGTTTATGTTCTCGATGCAGAGGTCAAAGTAAATGATAAAACATCTTCCATTGTTTTGATATACTCTTCCAGTTTTGATATTGTAGGGCATGGTCGTGGAAGAGGAAGAGGGCATGATTTTTGATCAGATGAATAGTTACATGGAATGCCTGTGGTAGCTTGATTGTGTGGTACAATTAGCCTTAGAACATATGGATGCCTGCTCTTGGAATCATAGAACTTGAGTATATAAATTTGTGTGTCTTGTGTAACTTTTAAGAGCTATCCTGTTGTAGGTGGTTGTTTTTTTGTAGGTAGGCTCTTGTGAAAGTCTCATTCATCCCCAAGTATAATTTTTGTTGTATTTGATAGAGAAAAAATTACAATTTCCATTCAAATAATTGAGCAGTACATTCATTTATTCAAACAAATTATCAAGCCCATCTCAGATTTCTATTTGTTTCAGAAAATATAGAACTCATGTCAGCATAAGATAAGATAAGTGCTTATATAATAATTAGTAGGGAATGTTGTCTGCATCTTGGTTTGGGAGAGTAGAACATTTGTGATAAACTTTACATACTTTATAAAACATTGATCTCTACAATTCCTTTTAAGAATGGTTTAATATGGTATTAAAATATGTTGTAGTTGAGTTGAACATTGTGGAAATACAAATTGAGAGCATGCATAGCTTCAAAAAGGATATGCTCTGTGATGACTGCAAATTACAACCTATAAAATTTTGCAATACTGCTTACAAAACTTGACATAGAGCTACTGGTAGTATAGATTCTAAAAAAGACAGCTAGGATTAAATCATATTTGCAATACATTGACAGTGGCATGATTAAGGGTAGGCACACTTGCTCATTGTGTCATCTTGGGCATGATTAGAAGGTTGTGTTTTTTTTATGTCTATCTCCATGCCTTCAACTGGTGGATTGGTTTTTATTCTTTGAATTCAACTAGAAAAGAATCAACAGAGGTGTTCAGATTTGATTCTTTTCCAGTTATAGAAGCATTATGTTGTATATTATTTAGGTTCAACTAGTTTCATTTGAGTAAACGTGGATATGGTTTTCCCAGCTATAGAAGCATTATGTTTTATATGATTTGTCAGTGGACTAGCAGGTCACTCTTTTTTTCCAAAAAATCATACCAAGATCACTCTTTGAGGTATCCTTGGTATTATGCAGTTCTTGTCTTCAACATTATTAGAGAAAAATTTTACAGTTTATACATATTGGGTGGGGTTCAAAATAAAAAATATTTAACTATAGTGTTTTCTTAATATATATTATCTTTGTTAGATTAGTGATAGTCATCTCTCTATGGTTTTCTTTGGCTTAAATTTTCCAAACTTGAATATCTTGAATTACTCGGCGACAGCGAAAGACATTTTGGGCATGGAATATCTCTGTATTTGTTTTTTTTTTAATTCCCCATATTCATCGGCTATCCGACGGCCCCTTCCAGAGAATCCAATGAGCTCACCATACCACTGACGGCAAATGACATCGGATATCAGACATCCTATAATGTAATCTGGGTCGGATATCGGACGGCCCCTTCAAAAGAATTCGACGAGCATGTCATACCACTGACGCCAAACACTGTCGGACTTTGTCTTTTTTATGTAGGTATATGCATCGAATATCCGACTACATTTAAAGTAATGGGTGTTGGATATTCGACAACCATGTTGTCGGACATCCGACCACCTGTTAAGTAATGGGTGTTGGATATCCGACCACATTTAAAGTAATGGGTGTCGGATATTTGAAATGTATAATAAAAGAGTTGTGGTCGAATATTCGACATAGACAGGTCGAATATTCGACGAGACCATATTTCTATCAAAAGAGTTGTGCTAGAATATTTAAACCCATCCATGTAATTTAACACCTTAGTATAGAATTATTGATCATTTTTTATGAATTCCCAAGTGTTAGACTAGGTAGTTGGCTAAATTATACATTGTGTGGACCACAAGTCATCATTGTGTGGACTACAAGCATCCTAGAATCACCTGGGAGAATTTATGAAGATTCTGGATGATCTTATCCAATCCTGGAATAGAAAGGTGCCTTAATGCTTTTTACTGTTTCTTACCACTTTTTGGTGAAAGGTGAAAGCTAGTTGACTAGTCTTAACTGTTTTTTTGCCAAATCATCCTCCATGATGTTTATTCCTTCCAAATTATGGATTTAGCATGATTTTCCATCCTACATCACCATCTGATCACTCATTCATAAATTCGTGAGCGTTTGAGGTGACTTGGAAAGCACAATTTCCACCTAGGGGGGTTTTGCATATTTTTAGTAAGCCTGCTTTTGTTAGGATTCGAATGGAAAAAACTTGCATTCAAATATATGATGTAATGTTATCTATTTGCATCCTATTATTTTCCCAAGGTTGGCTGATGTATTATTATTCATGAGAGTAATTATGTTTTCATTATGCTTGATTGTTTTTCAGTGTTCTTGGCTAGTTGTGTGAGATAACTTGTGAGAGTCTAAAATTTCTTGATCAGATCTTGGTGTGAAATAAATTTCACATGGTATTAGATATATAGAGCTATTATTTTCTCCTTCTATTGTCTTGCAGGACCAGCCAGTCTCAAGGAGGGCGCATTCAGTCATCTACAGGGCACAATCAATCACCCAGAGGGCGCAACTGAGCATCTAGGGGCACACCCAAACAACTCTAAAAGATATTTCAAAGATTACATGGACCAGTCACATCATATCATCCTCACTCCATTCAATTATTTTGACTGTAAAGTGCATATGGCGATCATGTTGTGGAGCAAAGGCCTCTACAGGGTGACTATGGCAACTGAAACTGAGCCAACCTCAGCAATTCAGAAGGAAATGTGGCACAATCGAAGAGATGAAACCTATGGCCTCTTGTGTCTCACCACATCCAGGGATATTTTATTCCATCTAGATGGTCTTACCACTCCAAATGAATTCTGGGAGAAGCTCCAGGATTTGTTTGGCAAGACAGATGAATTAAGAGGCTACCAACTGGATAATGAACTTGTTTCACTGAGTCCACATAATTTCGAGAACCTTCAAGAATTCTTCTCAAAGTTCAAGTCACTTGTCCTTCAATTGAATAAATTTGGAATTGATAAAAAGGATGAGCAATTGATCTTGGCCATTCTCTCCAAGCTTGGCCTAGATTATTCAGTCTTTGTTTCGACCTTCCATGCCACAAGGAAAG
This sequence comes from Larix kaempferi, assembly GCA_027924585.1. Classification (NCBI taxonomy): domain Eukaryota; kingdom Viridiplantae; phylum Streptophyta; class Pinopsida; order Pinales; family Pinaceae; genus Larix; species Larix kaempferi. Next base: position 457,624 of record BSBM01001243.1, on the reverse strand, counting down.
AAGTTCGAAACTGGAAAATTCCTACTGTGTCAGAATTCATGGAATCTCTTACACAAGAAAAATACAAGCTCATCTTGATGGGAGCAATAAAAAATCCATAAAAACATCATTGTTTGACTACTGAAGATTCAAAGAGTTCCGAAGGAAAGAAGGAGAGAAATTTCAAGAAACCCACTGATCAGAAGAAAGACAAACAGAAAGTTCATGAAGAATCCTCAAACTTCAAGAGGAATCCAAATAAGAAGTAAGAGAAGGAAAAGTGCACCTATTGCAATAGGGGTTTTCATACTGAGAGCTCCTGCATGAAGAAGACCATTGATCAAATGGCTCAACTCCTGGAGAAAGAAAATATTCCTCTTCTTGAGATCACAAGAAGGAAGGATGGGGGACATAATTATGAATACAAGGAGCGAGTGCATGCTTTTTATGGAAAGCACATCCAATCCTACCTCTTTCATCATAGATTTTGGAACTTCAAGGAACATGGTGTCTACAAGAGACAGATTTTCCTCTCTTGATTATTCTAGTGGTCCAACCATTGTGTTGGGTGATGATTCTGAAACTTCAAGCAAAGGTGAAGGCAGTATTGATCTAGATTTTGGTTCATTCACTAATGTGTTGTATGTTCCAGGACTTGCTAATAACCTTTTTTCAGTATACCAGATGACTCACACAGGATCTCCCAAAAAGGTGATCTTCACACCTAATGATGTTTAAATCTGTTAAATGTCAACAGGACGAATTATTTCCTTAGTTTTTGCTGACCATAGCTCAAAAATATATAGATTCTCTCATTTTGCGCCTTTACCATCACCTTATGCTCTACTTACCCATGCTAATGAGTCAAGTAAATTATGGCATGAAATATTTGGTCACCTAAACTACAAATATATTTCCCAACTCCACGAGAAATAAATGGTGATAGGGCTTCCCAATATTAAGTTTTATAAAGGTGTCTGTCAAAGCTGCATCCTAGGAAAGCACCCTGAGCATAAGTTTGAAAGAGCCAAAACTGAGCGAACCTCAGCACCCCTGGAGCTTATTCACAGTGACATATCAGGTCCATTCTCCGATGAGTCTTTGAAACATGATAAATACATCCTCACCTTCATAGATGACTTTACCAGGTACTGTTGGATCTATTTCCTCAAGCTAAAGTCAGAAGTGTTCAGTTTGTTCAAGCTTTTCAAAGCCTCAGTTGAGAACCAGTCTAGTAGACATATCAAGATCCTTAGATCTAATAATGATGGGGAATACATTAAGTATGAGTTTCAGCAATTTTGTGCCTCTTCTGGCATATAGATGCAACACATTGTTCCCTACACAACTTAGCAGAATGGTGTTGCTAAGAGGAAGAACATATCTCTTAAGGAGATGGCCACATGCATGCTTGAGGCCAAGTCTTTGTCTCCAAGACATTGGGATGAGGCAATAAATTGGGCATCATACATACTGTTAGCACTATTTTATTCTTTCAGGTATTGGTGTTATCATCATATAAGTTCCAATATTTCATTGTTGATTTGGTAGATCCGAAAGTTCTGCTCATTTGATAATGGCAATTTTTCCAAAAAACCAAAATAATGGTTCTTTGGGCTCACCTTTGACCATGTTTGGCAAGTAAAAAGAATTTAATGGTTCTTTCGATAAAAGAAAGAAGGTTTTTCATAATTGGGGCTAAAAATAGTTTTTAAGTCAAATTTCGGTTTTTTTAAGCCAATTTTGCGTTCTTGAGTTTATTACAGGGTTTAAGGTTTATTTTTGTAAAAAATATTAGGCCAAGCCCAATATCCAAGTATGAATCTCAGCACTGAGAACCATTTCAGCTACCAACCAAACCCCTGCCACATCAATGTTTATAACAAAGCCAAGTCAAATACCAATTCAATACTCAACACTAAGCACCAAAGCCAAATGAGGAGCATAATCAGCGCACAACACATTAACATAAGTTTAAAGCATTGCTACATATAAACACCAAAGTTTCTTCCATCCTCTTCCATGTGGGATAAGTCCCATAAAGCAAAAACGAAAATATAAATCGCAGTTCAAACCCCACGCCAGGTGCCAGGGCGACTGCGTAGGTGTCCAAAGGAGGTAGCAGGTGGCAAGGGTTTTGTAGCTCAACGCATTAGTGAGATCTATGTTTCAGTTTTTAAGATCCAAACTTGAATATGGAAGTGATGTTCTTGAGATTTTCGCATGTTTGAAGGAAGTTGTTTTGGTGGTCAAAGCTGCTTAGCTTGAAACTGGAACGAGACATATTTTTCAAAAGTGGTTTCCGGCCAAATGGGAACGAATTTTTACAAAACCAAGAGAGGTTTTTCTCCAACATGGGGCCATATACAAAAGCCTCCTTCAGTTTCCCTACAGGTGTCATGGTTTTGGAAATTCGAATTCATCTTTACAGCTCATTTTCCAGAATTTTTCTTGTTTTAGTTATCCCTTTCAAATGCATATTCTGATCAGATGGAGATGAATCTAGAAAAACAGGAACATGGGTTTTGTTGGAAACGGACCAATTTAAAAATACCTCTCTTGGGTTTTACACAGCAGTTAGGATTTGTGTCCTGGAGGTGGGGCTTTGAACCCTATTTTTTAGAAATTCATGATGGATTGGTAACATTCATTTCGCTAGCTCAAACTGCTCGGAGGTTAAAAGTTGAGATGTGGTGCGGACTCAAAACCACGCCACCACATGTAAATGTGGTGTTATTTCTCCAATTGAAAAGCGGTAAATAAAACCATTTTTATAGTGGCGAAAACTTCTTTGGGAGTTATAAAAGGAAAAGGAGGATGATATTGTCACCAAGAACATAGCTACAAAAGAGAATGTTTATGGAGAGAAATGGATCAGTGTTCAGAATTAAGACAATGGTAGTCTGGAGCAGTTACATCCACTAATTCCTGGAATGCAAGGAAAATGAAATTCCCCATTGAACCCTACCATTGGATTAACCATGGGCATGGGATTCCCTCAGTGCAGGGACTTTGAGGAGCATATATTTTTCCTTAGAGGAGACATGTGCCCGAAGGAGCATGGTGTAAATAGGATTGTTGTAGAAGATGCTCAGAGCCTTTCTTGGTTCAATCTTCTAGTTTTCACTTTCAGGTGGGAACCTATTGGCGATGAAAATTGGGACAGTTGGACCCTCAGCTACTATTGTTTCTAGCCAACCATTAAATACCAACAAACTCATACATACAAAAATGTTGAAGTATGGAACGAATAAGGATGTTGCGCGTACAAATGGGATGGCAAATTGATTCTGCCGAAAATGAACCATATTTTTATGATCTTGATCGACCTTTATGGAATAAAGATCATCCAGATGCATATGCTACAAGCATCACCTAGGAAAGGAGGTGGAGAAAATTTATGGGAAGATGATTCATCTGATATACATAATTGTCAAAATTTTCTGATGATGGCAATGAGAGACTTGGTAGAAGCGTAGGCACGGGTTTTGTCTCCCATAATATGTTTCCTTTTGTATGAAGTCGTATTGGAGTCGAAGGTGCAGCAGCAGAAGTAACTCAAAAGCTAATAAGGTGGGAGACACATCAAAGGGACTTGTGAAAAATGGAAAACATTCTCGAAAAGAGGTAATGATGAGGAATATTCTTATGGGCCTGAAACAATATGGGAAGGAAAATTGTGATAATGAAACAAAATCATACAAATATATAGGATTTAAAAGTTCCAATGCCAATGTGCGACATCAAATATTTGAGGGCTCTGCCATCCCTAGATTCCATGAAGATTCAGGCTCAAAACTTCAACAAACGGTCTCCATCCAGCAAACAAGGCACCAAAGGTCATATGTTGGAAATTTTGACATGTGTACAATTTTGTCTAAAAGTGAAATGTAAAAGTGAAATCCAAATATTTACTAAGTCATTTATAAGTTTGTTAGGGTTTCACTTCAAAGAAGTGCTATAAAAAGGCTATTTGGCCATCATTGTAAAGGGGGTTTGACTTTCATTTTAGGAGAGACCCATTTTGGGTGCTGAGTTATTTTCAAAGAATTAATAAGGAGATTGCAGATCCAAGCAGGTTTTTATCAGAGATTCTTGTGTTACCTATTTTATAGTCTGGACCGTTCTCTTATTTGTGTGAATGTGTTTTTCTTGTTATCCTTTTCGATATTGTTATCTTTTTTCATGCTGATGGTGAAAGTGTTACTTAATCCGAAATTCATGCTAACCATGCTCCAGTTTAATCGCGCCTAAGCATTCATTTTTTCCTCTAAAGTTGATATTGAAGTCATCCTCAGATGCTCATATCAATAAACTATTCTCATCTTCTTCTTATCACCAGACAACCAACATTTTGACTGTGAAAAAAGTAATTACCCTGCCTTTGTTAAGAATTTCATTGCAAAGCACTACCATTAATCATCATTTGGATTTGACTCCATTTCCCAATGCTTTCTTTCTCTAGCTTGTCTGACCAATCCCTTTAAACAACAAAAACATATTCCATTGCAGAGTCTGACCTCTGTGTGTTCTCATCGCTGAAATCTTTTGAGTATTTTCAGTCTTTACAAATTTAAGAGAGAGCCCTCTCTGGTTGTATAGGTCACAATACAGCCTAAAGTAGGTTTGTGGTTACCTAGGGATTTTCTTGATACATCCCACGGTAGAATCTGAGTGTTAACAATTCGGGTGCCGTTGTCGGGGAACGAAAGTAGCATTGTCCCTAGGTAGAACAACAAAGTTTCATATCTGATTATTGATGGTGGATAGCAGTCAGACATCAAGGAGGTTGTGTACTATTCACCTGGAGACTCCACTGGAGAACGAGCTTAGTTGACAGAAACATGGAAGAATTAATATCCAAGTATCAAAGTGTCAATTTCTTCAAAGAGATCTTGTTCTTTTGCATTAACTGCTTTTTATCTTTATGTGTACATATCGAGAAGTTTCTGTTCTGTCGGAAATTCTCAAGCCATGAGAAAACTACCCTTTTATATCCTTCATTAGATATTGTAGACATACCTTCTTCTTTTGTTCTTAAAGATAATTTGAGTCTTTTTTCTGAATCACATGAGATCCATGATCAGTCTTGCCAACCTCGTGAGATTAAGGCTGATGACATTCCTCTTGTACATACTCCTTTACCTTATAGATCTCAGCAAAGATATAGTTCTTTAAAGCTGCCATTTGTTCTTCATGAATATCCTCCAAAATACCACAAATACCTCCCTGTTTTTTATGGATAAGATGGTCGTCCTACATCTGATAAAAATTTCTAGTCTTTTTAGTATTTTGTATACCTTTTCGAAATTGAACATGATGTTATTCTCATGAGAACTTTTGCCTAGTCTTTATGAGGAGATGTCAAGCAATGGTTTAGGAATTTGTTTCCTGAGTCTATTAGCTCATGGAGTGAGTTAAGTCATGATTTTCTGAGATTTTGGGGTAGAATAAAATCTTGGGATCAATTCCTTTCAGAGTTTTATGCCATGAAGAGAATGCAAGATGAAATTGTTTCAAGTTTCAATAGGAGATTTGCTAGTCTCTATTATAAGATGCCTGAAGAGATTCAACCACCTGAAGGTCTTTCCAAGTTGCAGTATGCCCAAGCCTTCCATCCATATCTTTCTTATCTTCTCTTGGAGAGAAGGTCTTCCATATTACAACAGATGTTTAATGATGCCCAGGAGGTTGAAGACAATGTTCAAGTCTGTGGGAAGTTTGAGAAACAGTTTCAAAGATAGCAGTTGGACCTTGAAGAGTGTGACAGTGAACATGAGCAAAAGGTAGTAGACCTGAAATTTGAATAGAGAGTTGAAAATATGATGCATTTTCTTGAAATTTTCAATGCTCATGATTTTTCACAGAATTGTGTTACACTAGTTAAACAAGAAGAGACTGATCCAATTCTAGATCCATCTTAGGAGAAGCTCGAAAATTATTATTTCATGTATTCACCTTTAGATTGTCATGAAAGCAAATCTGCAAGTCATTTTATTCAAGAACAAGTTGATTTCTGAGTATTTTTTTGATTGATGACATTTTCGAATCATTGGGTGGACCTAGATATGATGAGTACAATGATGATTATGGGATTGTTTCCCCAAAACAGTTAGCTACATGTTCTTCACTGAGAGATAATAGTTTTCATCAATCACAGGAAAGAGTCCCAGTGTGCATGTTATGATGCAGTTGAAGATAGAGATACTAATAAGCTAATGTCAGATTCAGCTGTGCATTCTTTGCCAAAGGAATTTTTGTTATAGCACTATAGTGCAGATTTTCATCCTCCATGTGATAGCTATCTATTGGGTTTTTATGCAAGAGAGGATGTGGTTGAGAAGCAGATTCATGATGACAGTTTTTTGTAGTGTTATGGAGACAGCATATTTTCCTACCAAGATCCATTTGTAGCATGCTTGGAAATAGTAAGTGGGTTTAAAATTTCATATTTTTTTAAATTCGTTTCCAAGTTCTTCTTTGAAAAATTAAGCATATCGTTATTTTTCTTTTGAAGAAGTATGTGAAAGGAATGAAACAAGTAGAAAAAACACTTGTATGGTTTGCATTGGCTTTTTGATTTCACATAATCAAAGATTATGGATAAACTTAAAGCAGGTAGGTAGGTTGAATAAGCTCGACAAGGGCGAGCATTTCTTTCAACAAATTTCAGTTTGGTTTCAGTATGGATTTAGTTTTCAGTTTCAAGTTTCGGTTTAGATTTGTAGTGTGTGTTTCATCCTAAGTTTTCAGTTGCATTCAGTTTTAGATGAAGAGTTAAAGGTTACAGTTTTGTGATGGGATCATCCCATGGATTAGGCACTTGGTCTATGAGGTTCTTTGCTACCTCGCACGGAGGATAGCATCCCCAGTTGGAGCCAATTGTTAGCACTATTTTATTCTTGCGAGAGTTGGTGTTATCATCATATAAATTCCAAGATTTCATTGCTGATTTGGTAGATCTGGAAGTTATGCTTGTTTGATAATGACAGTTTTTCCAAAAAACCAAAATAATGGTTCTTTGGGCTCACATTTGTCCAGGTTTGGCAAGTAAAAAGAATTTAATGGTTCTTTCGATAAAAGAAAGAAGGTTTTTCATAATTGGGGCTAAAAATAGTTTTTAAGTCAAATTTTGGCTTTTTAAAGTCAAATTTTGGCTTTTTTAAGCCAATTTTTGCGTTCTTGAGTTTATTACAGGGTTTAAGGATTATTTTTATAAAGAATATTGGGCCAAGCCCAATCTCCAAGTATGAAGCTCAACACCGAGATCCATTTCAAGTGTCAACCAAACCCCTACCACATCAATGTTTATAACAAAGCCAAGTCAAATACCAAATCAACACTCAACACTAAGCACCAAATCCAAATGAGGAGCATAATCGACACACAAAACATTAACATAAGTTGAAAGCATTGGTGCATATAAACACCAAAGGTGCTTCCATCCTCTTCCATGTGGGATAAGTCCCATAAAGTAAAAAAGAAAATATAAATCGTTGTTCAAACCCCACGCCAGGTGCCAGGGCGACTGCACAGGTGTCCAAAGGAGGTAGCAGGTGGCAGGGGTTTTGTAGCTCAATGCATCAGTGAGATCTGTGTTTCAGTTTTTAAGATCCAAACTTGAATATGGAAGTGATCTTCTTGAGATTTTCTCATGTTTGAAGGAAGTTGTTTTGGTGGTCAAAGCTGCTTAGCTTGAACCTGGAACGAGACATAGTTTTTAAAAGTGGTTTCCAGCCAAATGGGAACAAAGTTTTACAAACCAAGAGAGGTTTTTCTCCAGCATGTGGCCATATACAAAAATATCCTTCTGTTTCCCTACAAGTGTCATGGTTTGGGAAATTCAAATTAATCTTTACAGCTCATTTTCCAGAATTTTTCCTGTTTTAGTTATCCATTTCAAATGCGTATTCTCACCAGATGGAGATGAATCTAGAAAAACAAGAACATGGGATTTGTCAAAAACGAGCCAATTTACAAAAACCTCTCTCAATTTTTACATAGCAGTTAGTATTTGAGTCCTAGAGGTGGGGATTTGAACCTTATTTTTTAGAAATTCGCGATGGATTGCTAACATTTATTCCGCTAGCTCAAACTGCTCGGAGGTTAAAAGTTTAGAAGTGGTGCGAAATCAAACCACTTTGCCACATGTCAATGTGGTGTTATTTCTCCAATTGAAAAGCGATAAATTAAACCACTTTTTATAGTAGCGAAAACTGCTTTGGGAGTTATAAAAGGAAAAGGAGGATGCTCTTGTCACCAAGAACATAGCTACAAGAGAGAATGTTTACGGAGAGAAATGGATCAAGGTTCAGAATGGAGACAATGGTAGTCTGGAGCAGTTACATCCACTACTTCCTGGAATGCAAGGAAAATGAGATTCCCCATTGAACCCTACCATTGGATTAACCATGGGCATGGGATGCCCTCATTGTAAGGACTTTGAGGAGCGTAGATTTTTCCTTAGAGGAGACATGTGCCCGAAGGAGCATGGTGTTAATAGGCTTGTTGTAGAAGATGTTTAGATCCCTTCTCAGTTCAATATTCCAGTTTTCACTTTCAGGTGGTCACCTGTTGGCGATGAAAACTGCGCTAGTTGGACCCTCAGCTACTATTGTTTCCAGCCAACCATTAAATAGCAACAAACTCGTACAACGAAAATGTTGAAGTATGGAATGAGTAGGGATGCTACGTGTACAAATGGGATGGAAAATTGCTTCTGCCGAAAATTAACCATATTTTTATGATCTCGATCAACCTCTATGGAAGAAAGATCATCCAGATGCATATGCTACAAGCACCACCTATGAAAGGAGGTGGAGAAAATTTATGGGAAGATGATTCATCTGATATACATAGTTGTCAAAGTTTTCTGATGATGGCAGTGAGAGACTTGGTAGAAGCGTAGGAATAGGTTTTGTCTCGCATAATATGCTTCCTCTGTATGAAGTCGTATTGGAGTTGAAGGTGTAGTAGGAAGTAACTCAAAATCTAATAAGATGGGATACACATCAAAGGGACTTGTGAAAAATGGAAAACATTCTCAAAAAGAGGTAATGGTGAGCAATATTCTTATGGGCCTAAAACAGTACGGGAAGGAAAAATGTGATAATGAAATAGAATCATACAAACATATAGGATTTAAAAGTGCCAATGCCAATGTGCGACATCAAATATTTGAGGGCTCTTCCATCCCCAGAGTCCATGAAGATTCAGGATCAAAACTTCAACAAACGGTCTCCATCCAGCAAACAGGGCGCTGAAGGTTCATATGTTGGAAATTTTGACATGTGTACAATTTTTTCTAAAAGTGAAATTTAAAAGTGAAATCCAAATATTTACCAAGTCAGTTATAATTTTGTTAGGGTTTCGCTTCAAAGAAGTGCTATAAAAAGGCTATTTGGCCATCATTGTAAAGGGGGTTCGACTTTTAGTTTAGGAGAGACCCATTTTGGGTGTTGAGTTATTTTCAAAGAATTAATAAGAAGATTGCAGAGGCAAGCAGGTTTTTATTAGAGATTCTTGTGTTACCTATTTTACGGTATGTACCTTTCTCTTATTTGTGTGAATGTGTTTTTCATGTTATCCTTTTCCATATTGTTATCTTTTTTCATGCTTATGGTGAAAGTGTTAAGCCGGAATTCATGCTAACCATGCTCTGGTTTAATCGCGCCTAAGCATTCATGTTTTCCTCTAAATTTGATATTGAATTCATCCTCAAATGCTCATATCAATGGACTATTCTCATCTTCTTCCTTATCACCAGACAACTAGCATTTTGACTATGAAAAAAGTAATTACCCTGCCTTTGTTAAGAATTTCATTGCAAAGCACTGCCATTAATCATCATTTGGATTTGACTCCATTTCCCAATGGTTTCTTTCTCCAGCTTGTCTGACCAATCCATTTAAACAACAAAAACATATTCCATTGCAAAGTATAACCTTTGTGTGTTCTCATCACTGAAATATTTTGAGTATTTTCAGTCTTTACAAATTTAAGAGAGAGCCCTCTCTAGTTGTATAGGTCATAATACAGCCTAAAGTAGGTTTGTGGTTACCTCGAGGTTTCCTTAATACAACCCAGGGTAAAATCCAAGTTTTAACACATACAGAATAGAGTGTCTCACAAATCATTAAAAGGAATCACTCCTTTTGAGGCTTGGAATGGGAATAAACCTAATGTTTCTCATTTCAAGAGTTTTGGCTCCAAGGCTTGGGCTAGAATTCCACTTGAGAAGAGGAGGGCCATGCATCCCCAAACAAGACCTTGGAGCCTCACATGACCCAATATGGAAGGCTTCCATGGATGAGGAGGTTCATTCACTACAAAAGAATGAGACATGGGAGCTAGTCAAGCTCCCCCAGGTAGAAAATTGGTACGGTGTAAGTGGATCTTCAAAATTAAATTTGTAGAAGATGGTGCAGTAGTGAAATATAAGGACAGGATGGTTGAAAAGGGATTTTCCCAAGTCCATGGCCTTGAATATAATGATACTTTTGCACCAGTGGCACAGAAGGACTCGATAAGATTCTGGCAATTTGTGAAACCAAGCGCTAGGAAGTACATCAAATGGATGTCAAAAGTGCATTCCTCCATAGAGATATTGAGGAAGAGATATATATGCAACAGCTAGAAGGCTATACATATGATCCTAACTATGTGTGCAGGTTGAAGAAGTCCTTATATGGGCTTAAGCAAGCCCCCAAGGCTTGGTATGCCAAAATGGACAACTTTTTCTTGTCACAATATTTTGCTAGATGCAAATATGATACAAATGTTTATATGAAGCTGATTGATGGATCAATTATGATTATTGTGTTATATTTTGATGACCTACTAATCACAGGTAGCTCTACTGATCAAATATCTTCATTAAAGACTGCTTTGCATCAAGCTTTTTCCATGACTGACTTGGGAATTCTTAAGCAATTTTTGGGGCTTGAGATTTCTCAAACTGAGAATGGAACTAAGGTATCTTAGTCCAAATATGCATCTGACCTACTAAATAATTTCAATATGGCTGATTTCAAGCCTTCAAAGGATCCCTTCCTTTCAGGAATCAAACTTTAAGAAGCAAATTCTACACCAGTTGTGGACAACACCTTGTATAGGAAGCTAGTTGGCAGCTTACTGTACTTGACTCATACTCAACTTGATACTACATCTGCAGTGAGTGTAGCCTCAATATACATGGATAAGCCACATGAGATTCATTGGAGGGCTGCAAAAATAATCTTTCATTATGTGCAAGGCACCAAGTCTGATGGGATTCACTATGTTGCAGATTCTATCCTAGATATTCTTGGCTTTACTTACTCAGATTCGACTGGTGATAGCCTTGATAGAAAATACACTTCTGGATTTGTTTTCATGCTTGGAGGTGGCCCTGTTTGCTGGTCTAGTAAGAAACAAAGTGAAATTTCACTATCTTCAGCAGAGGCTGAGTACAGAGGAGTAGTGAATGTTGCTACTCAGTGTGTGTGGTTGCAGGGGATTCTTTCAGAGTTTGAGATTTCCTTTAACACTCCCACAGTCATCTTTTGTGAAAATCAGACTGCTATAAGGGTCTCAAGTGATCCAGTACATAGGAAGAGGACCAAGCATATAGTTATTCATATGCACTACATCAGGAGTTTATTGCATGATCACATCATTGATCTGCAATATTTCCCAAGGGCTGAGCAAACTGCAGACATCTTCACCAAATATTTTACTAAGAATACTTTCAGCTATCTGAGATCACTGTTTGGGATGGTTGAACATGTGGTGGAGTGAAGGATTGATCAGCAATATTTCAATTTTTATTATGTCCATTTTTTATGGGAGGTTATTCCCATGAGGTTTTCCTTGTTTCCTTGTTTCATGGACAAGGTAGTATGTTAAAGGGTGACCATGTCTTGTTATTGGGCCCTATTTTATTTTTGGTTTTTAGCACATAAAGTCAGGCTTAAGGGGGGGTGTTGGAATATTTAAACCAATCCATGCCATTTAAAACCTTAGGATAGTGTTATTGATCATTTTTTATTAATTCCTAGGTGTTAGACTAGGTAGTTGGCTAAATTATACATTGTGTGGACCGCAAATCATTGTGTGGACCACAAGCATCCTAGACTCACCTGGGCACATTTTTGAATATTATGGATAATATTTTCTTTGATTCTGGATGATATTACCCAATCCTGGAATAGAAAGGAGCCTTACTGTGTTTTACTGTTTTTTACCACTTTTTCGTGAAAGGTGAAATCTAGTTGACTAGTCTTAACTGTTTTTTGGCCAACTCATCCTCCATGATGTTTATTCCTTCCAAGATATGGATTTAGAATAATTTTCCATCATACATCACCATCTGATCACTCATTCATAAATTCGTGAGCCTTTGAGATGACTTGGAAAGCACACTTTCCACCTAGGGGGGTTTTGCATATTTTTAGTAAGCCTGCTTTTGTGAGGATTCAAATGGAAACTTTTTGCATTTGAATATTTGGTGTAATGTTATATATTTGAATCCTATTATTTTCCAAAGGTTTGGGTGATTTATTATTATTCATGAGAGTAATTTTGTTTGCATTATACTTAACTCATTTTCAGTGTTCTTGACTAGTTGTGTGAGATAACTTGTGAGCGTATGAAATTTCTTGATTATATATTGGTGTGAATAAATTTCACACTATAGAGTAATGGGTTTCATATATCCTACCACATTTAAAGTAATGGGTGTCGGATATTCGACGTGTATAATAAAAGAGTTGTGGTCGGATATTCGACATAGTCGAGTCAAATATCCGATGAGACCATATTGTTGTTGGATATCCATTGAAGGGAAACCAACGTTTAAAAAAGGAGAGGCTTGTCAGATGGTCGACAAGGTGATGTCAAATATCGGACATATATGTCGTTGAATTTTGGGTTCAAATTTTCATGTGCCATTCACTATATGTCTCTTGCCACCGCAAGCATTTGTTGAGACATATGTACCTTCTTCCATTGTAGTGACATAACAAACAATATTAACATAATAATACTAGTGGAATGTGCTAGTTACTTTGAGGATTCCAATTTCATGATTGCCACTTACACAGACACAATGGAGGTTTGGTGAGTGCTGAAGCAATGTAGGGATAAGTTCAATTGTATCTGTTGATGCTTGTTTGTGAAAATCCTATAATAGTAGGTATATTAAGGCTATTATCCTTCCTGAAATCAAATCCAATGAAATTTGTAGCCAATGAAATTGGATGACTAAGGATCATACTTATCTTGTGTCAATTATGAGCTTTCATACACTCAAAATTTTGTTTTGTATACTTGGGATTCATACATTTTGTTTCCTATTGAATAGGGATGCCAAGGATTTGATCAAGGAGTCAAAAAGAACATTTTGTTTCAAGACTTATATTAGCATAGCATGTTGAGATGTGCAAGAGATGCATTGCAAAGAGATATAAATTTCAACTCATTTATCTGTACATAATTTTCTATTGCACTTTGACAAAAAAAAGAACATTACAGAACATCCATAAAATGCAACAGAGACATTAAGTAACAAGAAAACCCGCCCCCCCCAAAAAAGAGCCTCCATAAAAACCTGCACATTGAGAAAACACAAAAGTGTACAGTCCCCATTAAAACCCTCTATTAAATACCTCACGACATAGAAAACAAGTGAACCAGCATAGACGAAGCAAAATTAACATTATGCATTAAAACCAACCTATGTCATCTCGTCGTCGGTGCTTGGTATTCAAGTCCCGAAGCCGACGACAATGACCTCTCCGCAAATCATCTTCCATTTCAATCCAAATCCTTGTAAATATATTAAATGGGAAATATTTCTACATTGGAAAACATTAGCTAAGGGCCCAAAATATCGCTAAAACGTAACCCCAACTGGCCCTCAGTGGATTTGATATATGTCTTCTATCCTCTTAGGATTCCACACATACTATAAATATCTATGCTAATATAGGACATTGGAAAATACATAAGATGCATTTCATAAACATAAGGATTTTACCTTCGCAATCTACACAAGTTCTAGTACTACTTCTTCACCAAAAAACAAGAGCTACAAAATATTGATAAAATTTAGGATAGATGCAAAGAGGTTTTTCTAAAAGAATAAAAAATACTATGGACTTTTATCATTTAACTTGATAATAAAAGTTTTTAGCCATGAGTAGCTAAATTCTATGTTGTTTATCTATGATAGGGGAAGTTTTCCTAGGACATATGCTAAGCTTCCAGTGGCAGTTATACACTATGCGACTGCAAATATGACCTTTCAAGCTTTATAACATTCTACGCAAATGCGATGTATGTTTTGCTGATTTTCAACCTACAATCGATAAATTGATTTTATTAGACATTGGTTCACAAAGCAAGAGTTAAATAAAGACATATTTATTAAAACAAGTTACAAATTAGATCTCAATGAGAAGAATTTGAATGATCATTTTTATTTTTTCTTTGACAATAAAAAATGAGTTTGCAAATATCCAATTGGACTTTGGCTAATGTTACAAGTGTCTCAGACAATAATTTGTAACAAGTGTGGGTAGAGATATCAATTTTCTTTAATAACTTCAGCAAAATCAAAGCACAATATAAAGGAAAATTGTTGTACTACAACATGACTTTTTTAGAGATACCTATGCCTATATGCTAACTTTTCGTTGAATGAAAAATTAGATCTAAAAATTCATCAATAAGAACTTGGAAAGTAAGATAAAGTAGAAGAAGTAATGGTTACCTGATTTTTAGATCAAAATGCAAGTTGGGATATGTGAGATATGTTAAATATTGTAACTTCAAAGAATATTATATTTGTACTTTATTATTCCGGAGATGATTCATTCCTCCGTGAAGATCTTATTGTATATCCGGAGATGTTTATTCCTCCGTCGGAATGTGGTAACTCGGGTTATTAGACTTCCCTAGTGGGGGTCGGCCCTAAATGTGTTATGTGGGTCAAAGGGTTATTAGACCACCCTAGAGGGGTCGGCCCAGTTAGTTGTAGTGGGGTATTTAACCTATTGGTTAAATACGAGCCTACGTGTACTTGTGTAAAATACATATCAGAGTAGTGTATAAATAGAGGAGGTGTGTTCCTCATTATACTCACTCACTCACTTGAGAAAGGCGCATTTGTGGAGGAGAGGTCTGCTATGGAGGAGAAGGGGCTTATGCTCAGGGTTTGCATCTTTGTGTATTGCTGGTCATCTATATTGAGGAAGCTTTACTGGGTTTTCTACCCCATGAGGGTTTCCCAGGATAAATCTCTGTCTCTTGTGTTTATGCTATGCTTGTTGTTTCTTCAGTGATCCTGTATATGCTATTATTGTGAAATGAAATGTAATGCTGCTATTTTCTGTCTTAGCATATTGAACTTTAACATGGAATCAGAGCTAACCTGAAGGAAGACAAGGTATGGCACTAAAGACACTTGCTTTACTTACGACAATTTAAGGTTAGGGTTTTTCATAGCAAAAACCAGTCATCGTAGCACTTTCGCTATAAATCCGTTTTGGCGAAGTTTTCGGATCTGAAATTGTTACAGGACGAAGCTAAAATCTCCAGGTACCTTGTGTCCAAAGGACAACCTCTAATTCGTTGTACTTTGTGATTTATGATCTGTACAATATAGGGTTTCTGCCTCTTCCAGATCTGAGTCAAAATCAGGTGACCTTGGGAAAAAGGTCATAGCTTGGGCTAGGAAGCTCCAAATGAAATTTCGTAAAAAGTGACAGGTAGTACACAGTCTGCACTATCTCAGAAAACGTTTTCAGAGGCCGAAGTTGAACCAGTGACACGTGGCACTCCGTACAAGTGCGCTCTCCTGTATTATCCCATAAACAGGTCACGTTGCGACACTTGGAATAACTCTCTCTCAGAAAATCCAATTGAGGTTAGACCTGTCAGGATTGAAAGATAACAGGCCGAGCTATCTCAGAAAACTTTTGCAGAGGCCGAAGGTCAAACAGTGACACGTGGCACGCCGTACAAGTTCGCTCTACTGTATTTTCCCAAAACAGGTCACGTTGCGACATTTGGCATATCTCTCTCTCAGAGAATCCAATTGAGGTCAGACCTGTCAGGATGGAAAGATAACAGGTCAGACTATCACAGGAAACTTTTTCAGACCCTGTGGATCAAAAATTTCGGAGTTACACCAGAAACAATCAGGTACATATTTCTGTCAAAACAGAATTATTTTTTGGTACCTTCATTCATGGCTTCCGGAATTTAGGGCTTTGAAGAAAGTTGGAATTTTTGTAATCGGAGACCACGGCTGGATGCTACTCATCAAAATAGAAATTTAGAGACCAAGATCAGAATTTTTGGTTGGGAAAAAGGCCGGGCTTGATTAGACCCTAGTTCGGGACTTTGATCAGAAAAGCGGAAAATTAGGGCTTCTGTAAAAATGGGAATTTTTGAAATCTGTGACCACGGCTGGAAGCTCGTCAGAAAAATAGAAGCTTAGAGCTTTGGATCAAACCTTTTGATGGGGCAAAAGAGTGGGCTTCATCAAACCCCAGTTCAGGGTCACGTACAGTGAATCCGAAAGTTTCAAAGGCAAAATTGAGGAGTAAAACTTTGCAGTTTTCAAATTCTGAATATATCAGTTTGATCAGCTCATCAAGGCGCATATCTCTATCCTTACGGAAGTTTGAAATTCAAAGTTTGAATTTTTGGGTCTCTCTGACAAACCCTTATCCAGCTCCAGGTCCAGTTCTTGCAAATCAAGTGGATAGGGTTAATCCTAGAAGAAGATGGATTGGTCACCTACATAAGTGAAGGAGTTAATGTTTCAGAGGGAGATGAGGCTAAGGCTTTACATAAGGAGATTACAAGCGATCTCGACAGGTATGACTCATCGAGGTATGTTTTGAGATTTGTTCATGATTAAGTTTATGGTATGTTTGTCTTCATGTTATTACAATTAGTACAATCTTGATTTTAGATTTGTTGTATCACCTTAACAAAAGTATGAATGCATGATAGAATATATTCATTGGTTAGGGTGTTGACACTTATGATTGTACTAATGCATTATGGTGTTGTGTGAGGTTGAGGTTGTCTGCTAACAAGATACAGGTACATCACAAAAGACAAATCAGGCTCCATGATCATGAAAACATGAAGACAAAGACTCATCCATAATCTTTGTTCTACTTACGAGGTATGTATGACTTTGTTATATTATGCTTAACCTATGAGACATGCAGATTCTAGCTCAGGATATCTAAATCATTGAAGAGGTTGTTTAGGTATGTTGTACATAACCAAGTAGGTATACTAATCCAGGTCTGTTTCCCATGAATCTTACCTTGTGTTAGGATCCCTTATACAAGTATACTTGGAATGATTGGTTATGCTTATTCATAAAGTTAGTAATCAAGGGATTATGCATATTATATCTTTTATCAATGATATGCATGAGTAAAAGAAGACTTCCCTGAAATCTTGAATACTAATGTTTATTAACTATAATCATGACTATACGTTTTCAAGATTATTTTAGTACTATAATGTTTTGATAGCATTTAGAATATACTAATGAGTGTATGTTTGTGTATGAGATCATGAGGATGACTCTTGAGCATGCACAGTGGTACAGAATGAATAGAAGTTCAAAAGACATACAGAAGATCAAGCGGGAGGCAGCCACACAAATATAAAAGATAAGTATTTGAGTTGCTATTTGAAATAGTAATGATATTGCCTGCATGCATATTTGTATTCCTAGAATATATAATGCTGAGTGTAAACATTCATAGAGCATTGAACAGTATACAACTAATGTGCATATGTTTGGACAAACATTCCATTGTTGCTTGTCTAGAATGAAACCTCTTTGCTGACATGCTGAGAGTTGTGCGCACTCTCGATAGTATGTTCTGGTAGAGATGAAAGGCATCTAGATAGCCACTGTATGCATACAGGATATGGGAAAGTGTTGTGCCAAAGTAATGGTCAAAATAGTTGCATCACTATGTAAATGATATCTGTATGCATAATGGATTATCTTTTGATGATTATGAAGTATTACTAATTATGTACTTAATTTTGATTTGTAGGAAAGGTCATGAAGAATGATGGACACCGTACAAGTGGTGGATGTTCAAACAAGAAGATTTACAAAATCAAACAAAATATAGAAGGCTCATGGCTAGAAGATTCTCTTAGAAAGGGGAAGAGAATCACGACAAGATGTTTGCTCCAAGTATGGTGTAATTAAAGAAGAAGTATGAATCAGGTTCTGTATAGGTACCTAGGATCGATAATAATTTGATAAGATTAATGATCACCATGGGTGATGTGGATCTCAACCTTTGCTACAAGGTTGAATATGATACACATATGACATGGATGCAAGAAGGAACTCACCACAGAGTTCGAATGATATTGAGGCTCATATCAGTAGACCCATCTAACGAGAGATGGCTCAGATAGATATGCAGAAGATCATTCAATACAGAAATGAAAAATGAAAGATCTCAAATTGATGCTTTACTTCCTAGGTCTGGAGGTATGGCAAGGCTCAGAAGGAATATTTCTCAACCAGGGAAAGTATGATGAGAAATATGACTTGAGGTGTTGGAATGGCCACTCTTATGGATTCCAACTTGAAGCTGTTAGGGGATAACTCATCAGAGTTAGTGGATATAACTCTGTACAGTCAATTAATTGGGTCTTTGATATATCTAACATATACTAGGTTAGATATATGCTTTGTTATGAACACCTTGAGTTAGTATCTAGTGGAAACTAGATGTGTTTACCTGATAGTTGCAAAGTATGTGATGAGGCACATAAAGAACACGATAGAATTTGATCTATGCTATCTTGAAGATCATGACTTCAGATGGCTATTTAGATTCTGTTTGGACAGGAAGTGTATCAGACAAGAAGAACACATCGAGAGGATGTTATCGTCTGGGATTAGCCATGATCTCGTGGTTTAGATGGAAGCAGTCTAGTGTGGCTCTCAGCACAAGCGGAACATATGGCTGCTTGCTCTGCTAGTTATGAAGAAGTTTGGCTTTAGGATTGTTTGACTTAGAGATAGAACCAACTGAGATCCTATGTGATATTTAGAGTTGTATCAAGATGACATAGAATCTAGTGTTCCATGATAAGTCAAAGAACATAGGGAACTAACAAGTTATGACACAGAAAGGAACTCTAAAAGTTTGAATTTGTAACAGGTTACCGTTGTACTAACCAAGCCTCTACGTCAAGTGAAGAAGTTACCAACCAAACCTCTGTCTCGAGTGAAGTTTGAATACTTCCGAGACAAGCTTGGTGTAGTTCAAAAGGACCCTCCTCGAAAGGGGGAGTAGTATAATCACTACTGATGAGATTTTCTCATCGAACAACAAGGTCGATGATGAGGTAACCTGTTCTCTACACCCAGTTACTTAGAAATATTTAGATTTAGGACTCTCTTACTTAGAATACTTAGTTTTACTTATACATGTTTTGATGTTAGATGTATTAGTAAGAATACATGCTAGATGTGATGTATACATGTTTTGATGTATTAGTAAGAATACATGCTAGTTGTGATGTATACATGTTTTGATGTTAGATGTATTAGTAAGAATACATGCTAGATGTGATGTATACATGTTTTGATGTATTAGTAAGAATACATGCTAGTTGTGATGTATACATGTTTTGATATTAGATGTATTAGTAAGAATACATGCTAGATGTGATGTATACATGTTTTGATGTATTAGTAAGAATACATGCTAGTTGTGATGTATACATGTTTTGGTGTGATGAATACATGTTTTGATGTATTGGTGAGAATACATGCTAATGTGATAACTGCTCTTGTATAGGTGAGAATACAGAAGGGGATTGGATCATCCTTGGACTTTCAGTCCTAAAAGAGAACCGTAGACGTAAGGTCTCCGAAAATGAAGTCCTTAGTGGACAGTTGAGGGGATTGGATCATCCCTGGACTTTCAGTCCTAAAGAGAGCCGTAGACGTGAGGTCTCCGAGAATTAAGTCCTTAGTGGACAGTTGAGGGGATTGGATCATCCCTGGACATTCAGTCCTAAAGAGAGCCGTAGACGTGAGGTCTCCGAGAATGAAGTCCTTAGTGGACAGTTGAGGGGATTGGATCATCCCTGGACTTTCAGTCCTAAAGAGAGCCGTAGACGTGAGGTCTCCGAGAATGAAGTCCTTAGTGGACAGTTGAGGGGATTGGATCATCCCTGGACTTTCAGTCCTAAAGAGAGTCGTAGACGTGAGGTCTCCGAGAATGAAGTCCTTAGTGGACAGTTGAGGGGATTGGATCATCCCTGGACTTTCAGTCCTAAAGAGAGCCGTAGACGTATGGTCTCCGAAAAGTGGGGATTGTATCATCCCCGGACTTAGGTCCCTGAATTGATCCGTAGACGTGAGGTCTCCGAGAAGTGGGGATTGTATCATCCCCGGACTTAGGTCCCTGAATTGATCCGTAGACATGAGGTCTCCGAGAAGTGGGGATTGTATCATCCCCGGACTTAGGTCCCTGAATTGATCCGTAGACGTGAGGTCTCCGAGAAGTGGGGATTGTATCATCCCCGGACTTAGGTCCCTGAATTGATCCGTAGACGTGAGGTCTCCGAGAAGTGGGGATTGTATCATCCCCGGACTTAGGTCCCTGAATTGATCCGTAGACGTGAGGTCTCCGAGAAGTGGGGATTGTATCATCCCCGGACTTAGGTCCCTGAATTGATCCGTAGACGTGAGGTCTCCGAGAAGTGGGGATTGTATCATCCCCGGACTTCGGTCCCTGAATTGATCCGTAGACGTATGGTCTCCGAGAAAGTGATTTTTGATGTGGTTACTTGTATCGGTAGGATACTTGTATTGATGATGTGGTTACTTGTATCGGTAGGATACTTGTATTGATGATGTGGTTACTTGTATCGGTAGGATACTTGTATTGATGATGTGGTTACTTGTATCGGTAGGATACTAGTATTGATGACGTGGTTACTTGTATCGGTATGGATACTTGTATTGATGATGTGGTTACTTGTATCGGTAGGATACATGTATTGATGACATGATTACTTGTATCAGTATGGATACTTGTATTGATGATATGTATACTTGTATTGGCATGAATACTTGTACTAATGATGTGGATACTTGTATTGTTATGGATACCTGTGTTGATGACGATGCTGATGATCGTGTGATGACGATGTTGATGATCGTGTGATGACGATGCTGACGATCGTGTGATGATGATACTGATGATCGTGTGATGACGATGCTGATGATCGTGTGATGACGATGCTGATGATCGTGAAATGACGATGCTGATGATCGTGTGATGACGATGCTGATGATCGTGTGATGACGATGCTGATGATCGTGAGATGACGATGCTGATGATCGTGAAATGACGATGCTGATGATCGTGTGATGACGATGCTGATGATCGTGAGATGACGATGCTGATAATCGTGTGATGACGATGCTGATGATCGTGTGATGACGATGCTGATGATCGAGTGATGACGATGCTGATGATCGTGAGATGACGATGCTGATGATCGTGTGATGACGATGCTAATGGTCGTGAGATGACGATACTGATGATCGTGAGGATCCAGATGTTGATGTTGTTGTAGTTGTTCGAGTGCTGCAGAAGATAAAGACTCAGTACTGAAGATGTTGATGTTCCAGTATTGAAGATGTTCCAGTAACTGCTTGAGTTACTGATGATGTTGAGAAAGCTTCCAATGATTTATAGATGTATCATGTATGATGTTGATGACTCCTTGCTCGTGCAGATACTGTTATAATATCCTTCTCGTTAAGGGGGAGTGTTAAATATTGTAACTTCAAAGAATATTATATTTGTACTTTATTATTCCGGAGATGATTCATTCCTCCGTGAAGATCTTATTGTATATCCGGAGATGTTTATTCCTCCGTCGGAATGTGGTAACTCGGGTTATTAGACTTCCCTAGTGGGGGTCGGCCCTAAATGTGTTATGTGGGTCAAAGGGTTATTAGACCACCCTAGAGGGGTCGGCCCAGTTAGTTGTAGTGGGGTATTTAACCTATTGGTTAAATACGAGCCTACGTGTACTTGTGTAAAATACATATCAGAGTAGTGTATAAATAGAGGAGGTGTGTTCCTCATTATACTCACTCACTCACTTGAGAAAGGCGCATTTGTGGAGGAGAGGTCTGCTATGGAGGAGAAGGGGCTTATGCTCAGGGTTTGCATCTTTGTGTATTGCTGGTCATCTATATTGAGGAAGCTTTACTGGGTTTTCTACCCCATGAGGGTTTCCCAGGATAAATCTCTGTCTCTTGTGTTTATGCTATGCTTGTTGTTTCTTCAGTGATCCTGTATATGCTATTATTGTGAAATGAAATGTAATGCTGCTATTTTCTGTCTTAGCATATTGAACTTTAACAAGATAAAGGGAGCAACTTTGAGTAACCTATAAGCATGTATAACACTTCAAAACAAAATTTGTAGTTGTAAGTCACAATGGAAAAAGAGCCCCTTATCATTACTTTGACCGGACATGACATATTAGGTTCAAAAAACCAAAATTTTATTAGACTAATAATATTATTTGTCTATTGTTTTTATTTCTTAGTCACTAGAGCTTGTGCACTTCCAAAGTGACATATATTAAGTTCCTTGATGCATGAATATATCCCATGCAGAAAATGCATGTTACCAAAAATATTTGATTAGATACAAGGCATAAACTTGGTGCTCTCTATCAAAATCTTGTAGTTTCCAGCAATATTAGGAATGCACATTGATTAATGCAACCATAACGCACTTTAGAAAATTAGTTTTAAATATGTTCGACAACTATCAAAATCAAATAGTACTTAGACATTAATTAACTAAACTAACTTCTTCTAGCCATGAGTTGAAAGACGTAAATGAGTTTGGGATGCAAATGTACCAAAATATTTTTTGGTTTGATAGTTGTATGAAATATATCATAAGTATGATGGATACAAGAAAATGTTCTGTAAAGCTTTGATAAATTGGAGAAAGTGGGGGGAGAGTGTTTCAGTATAAAAATACTCTTACTAACAATGTACTAAAGATTGTACCAAAGAGGAAGACAATTTACTCAATTGGAAAGTACACATCCTTGTAGAAGTAAGAGGAATGTGTTGATTCATCTTGACATCATTTTCCTTTCAACTTTATAATGATATTTTTCCCAAAAGGGATATGTAATATCCCCGAATATGATTATGTGGATATTAACTAATCACAAAAGTTTAGATCGGAAATCTTGCAAATTGGAACTAGTTATCAAAAGCTAGTATTGAAGAAATTAGTCCTATTCACAGCTAAACCCATACCACTATAATATCCCGGAATCTGATTATGTGGATATTAACTAATCACAAAATTTTAGATTAGAAATTTTGCAAACTAGAACTAGTTATTAAAACTAGTATTGAATAAATTAGTCCTAGTCACAGCTAAATCCACCCCAAGGCTTGACAAATGGAATTTTTGGATATCGAAGGCCTGACAACAAAGGCACATCATAAAAAACAGGGGTAAACTTGCTTAAGAATCTGTTGTTGCTACAACATCCTTCCTGAAAATTTTGAAGTTATTTGGGGCCCCTCCTTAGAACACTTTTGTAGCAAGTTTTTGCTTTATCTTTCAGGTTTTTTCTCTAACAGGAAGAAGCTAAGTCACTTACTTCCAAAATATTTTTCTCATTTTGTGTAAGGCAAAGTCATCTTTTTCCTTTAGCGCGGATTTTGGTCTTAACTCACCCGCTGTAGCGCAAGTTTTAGCCTTAAGCCCGTCTCCATTTTGACGCGCCTCTAACCATAAGCCCCTTGCTCAATGCAGATTTTAGTTCTAACTCAGCCGCCCTTTTGACAAGTCCCAAGTCTTTTGCCTGGCACACATTTGTTGGAAATAAACCGGCCACTGTTAGCACAAGAGATAACCTTTTCTCGGTCGCCGATAGCGCAAGAATTATCATTATCTTCCCGCCTTGGAGATACTCTTCACCTCCTTGGAAAAATTAAAATTTGGCACGTTTATCCAGCGCAGATCGTAATGATAGAGTTGACGCCACAAGCGCAGGAGGCGCACTTATCCTTCCCGCTTTCAAATCCGCATTCTGTCTTTCATGATAACTCATGTTTGGCGCAGTTTTATGAGCGCAACCCTAATTCCAAGATCGTCACTTGAGCGCAAGGTTTATTTTCGAATATGTGCTTGCCACATAGCATAAAAGATTACGCTCCCTGCTTGGCGCAAAAGCTAAATCGGTACTCGGCGCAAAAAGATCTCCTTGATCCTTGTGCACCGGCGGAGTTGGTAGGGCCTTTAATGAGGCCATGTACCACTCTTAATGACATATTTCTCGAGCCCCGTGCTCATAACCCCGCCAACTTTTGATGTACGTGAACATTTAACTCTTCCCCTATTTAACGCATGCAACGACGTTTTGGGTTTTATTTAGTCCTTTGTTCTTGGAGCGCTTTCCATTCACGTTGAAGTTCGAGACTGCCATTCATTGCAAATAGTTGAGGTCTTGGAATGCTCGCCATACTGACAGGTAGGCTCTTTCCCAATCCTGTTCTTGGATTAGTAGGTTAAAATCACCCAGGAATAGATTAAGTAGCTCAAACGTCCTTCGTTTTACTCTGCATGAAAGCTAGAGAGGGCATAGGATAGTCACTGTTCTTTTCCCTATGAAGATACGAGGTCGATGCATGCAAACCAGGGCAGAGACGACCCTATCTCACAGGCACATAAGTCTTTCCCTTCTGTCGCATTTTCAGCATCCCTGGTTTTCTTCACAGAGCTTTCATTTGCCAAGCGAAACCCGCAATTCCCCACAACCGCATTTGAAAGTTTTTATATGTTTTTCTTAGTTGCGTAATAGCTTGTTTCTGTTTAAGATCTTCTTTCGTGAGTAGAGTCTTTGTTTTTTAAAGTATGAAGTGCTTACCTTGCTCTGGCCATGAGGTTGAATCGTCCCAGTAGCATCTTAGCCACTGCAGAGTTTTTCACCCAAACCCGTAGAAGCCGCAGCATCCCAAGGTCTTGTTTGCAAAACAAAACTCCCTGCCAAGTATCTACTGCACGTAAATCCCAATCCTTCTAGTTCCTTGTAGCTAAAGTTTCGTCCTATGAACACCGAATTTTCTTGCTCAACCGAAAGCAATGTTTATTCATGCCGAGGTTGCATAAAAACCACATTACCCGGCCGAAGCTGCCATGGTGATGTGTTAAATCAATCCATCAAGCCCATTTAGAAACTTGAAACCAAGCGCGATCCTTAATTGATAAGAGGCCTGCAGCTGCGAGGTTTATCCGTCTTCAACTCAACCTCCACTATCAGCTACCAGCACATGAAATGTTTAAGCATTGACACATAGTAAAATGTTAAGCGTCTGCGCAGAAATAAAGATAGGATAGCGCATGAGAAATTGTTTGAGCTGGCACACGAATGTGTTTAGCTTTTGCGCACAAATAAAATTGGGGCACTAGCGTGCGAAATATTTTAGGCATCAGCGCAGAAAATGCATTATCACTTGGTGCACAAATAATCTTAGGCACCGACGCACATGAAACATCTAAGTATTAGCACATAAAATCCCGCTTGTACCCCAGGGCACATGTTAACACCCAAAAAGTGCTCACTAGCTCATTTCCTTATTCACATGACCCATTTGTCCACTTTTTTACCATTTGAGCCTCTAAAGCCAACAAAAGGTCACCACAAGACCTTAATACACCCCTTTTTCCACTCAAAATGAGTATTTTTCCTAAAAAAGCATAAAAAACCCTCAAAAAGGGTCCAAAATTCCCAAAAATATTAAAAAGGGAATAAAAATATTAAAAATATTCAAAAAAGAAAAAAGGAGGAAAAAAGTACCTAAACCATGTTGGTCAAGACCATTGGTTTCCTCAAAACCATAAATGGTATTCTCCACCACCAAAAACTATAAAAAGGTGGTAGGGGCTCTTCACTTTACATCCATCCATCTTCCTATCCTCATGCTGCCAAAATCTCCCATGAGCTTTTGGCCATTGTAGCAACCTTAGAGAAGGGACCCTTTGGAGTTTGGAGCTGCTCACCCTTGGAGCTACTCAACAACTTTCATCACTTGGAGGTATTATTATTGCAAGCACTTACTTGCCCCCATTTTCAATACAAAGTTATTTTTCTATTTCTTGTTCTTGTTTTCTATTCAAAACGTTTATTATGATATGCGCAGGCTAGTTTAATTTAGTTTTAGTTTTAGATTTACAATTGTTTTTGCTTTAATATTTGAGACTGCTGCTACTAGTTAGCAGGTTCCCATAGCACTAAGCTTGGTTGCAAAACCAAGCCAACAGTTTTTGGCGACTCCGCTGGCTTAGAACTCTTAGATCTCAAATTTTGCTTTAGATCTTAGTTTTTGTTTGTATTAGTCAGTTTAATTCATAGATCTGCCACCCTAGACAGCATATCCATTGCTGTTCTAGATCTTGGCCCATTTTATTGCCATTAACAGCCCGAATTTTCAATTTTCGGGTTCGTTTTTCGGCATCTGCGTACGGCTTTCGTCTCACGGCTTTTTTCCCAACAGTTGTGCGGCTCTTTTCCGTGTCGTTCACCGCGGCTTCGCGGCCAGTTAGCGCGCTGCACATCGTAGCTTCGCGGACATTTTCCGCACTGCACATCGCGACTGTGTGACGAAATCCCGCACTGCACATCACGGCTTCCGGCTGAAACCCGAGCTACCCATCGCGACTGTGCGACAGAAACCCGCGCGGTCCATCGCGACTGTTCGGTCCAAACCCGCGATGCCAATTTTTTCCATTCGACTAATCCGTTTAAAAAATTAATTTTTTACTGTATTTTCTACCCACATAGCACATTTTACAGTATTAAAATTCCAGCATATTTTACAGCCATATAAATATTTTACTATTTAGAATGCTCCTTTGAAAAAGTCTTTTTAAAAATTTTCAGAAATTGAAAGAAGGATTTATTTGCATTTTATCTAGATTAAAATTTTGCTGTTTACTTCCTTGATATTTTGCCCATAGCAATTTTTGAAAAAGAAATCCATTTATTTCTTGAAAAAGTTATATTATTTGCTTTCCTATTTCAAAAGATCCTTTGTTTATTGAATATTTTCTGCAAAGCATTTACTTTTTCAATTTCAGTTTAAAATACCACACGTGCACCCACTCAAACACATAATTTAAACTGAGCCTTAAAATTTACCCTAACTTCAACCAACTTTTAACCCCACTTGGGGAGCACTTAAAAGAACTTTGTAGCTAGGTAGAATTGAGGGGATAGGTGTTCCAATAACACCCCTCGGTTATTACATGGTTATTACATTTGAGACATAGCTGTTGTCCAATAGGGAACCAAAATCTTCTAGTATTTTTTGGCACGGTCACAACCAGTTTATCGGAAGGCCTCTCCCCTAGGAGGGTTGAAGTCGCGAGGATGGTTCCGGAAACCTGAGTGGAATACCAAAATCCATTTAGTAACCGAAGGGATACCATTCGCACTTCTCGGGATATCCCTGTATGGGGGTATTGCGGTAAAAGGACCAAACGGCAGATTTACCTTTTCTAGACGTGTCATGAACGGAGTATCCTAGTTGCCATTCTTTAGGATTGATTACCCGGTGTCCCTCCCTGTAGGGGGATATCTAGCCATTGATTCAACACTCAATATTGTCTGACTTGGATTTCATCACCTTGCAGAGAATATCGTTTGTTGATTCACAATACTTTTAGTTAGGTGTTTGCATGATATAATCCACCTTTGGTCTAGTAGCACCTCTTTTTCTAGAAGTTGTTTGACTGTTGGTATTCTGACCATTTTTTGCATCCCTCCACTTATTATAGCATAGCTGCTATAATAGGTGCCTTTTGAGGTTGATTTTTTGTCCTGAGAGCCTTCATTTTCACTCCCCTTCTTGCACCCTTGGTTGCATTAGGGTTTTGAGTTTTTTATACATTACCACCTTACACTAAACAATTTTTTCACAAAAAAAAAAAAACATATTTCTCACCATTGAGAATTTTAGACGATCTCGTCGTCTTCAGGGTGAACCCCCAGAGTTCAGTCTACTTGGCTCTCCATGTCACCGACGTCGAGCCTTATCCCTTGACTCAATACATCACCGGTCAAACATACAGTCATCCGATTCTGACACACCTCACTTCACATCTGATTCTGAGGCTGAATCCGAAAACCCTACTGAGTTATTCCCAACCAACCTCATGGCTAGAACACAAATCGACCCACTTTTTACTAGCACCATAGGAGATACATCCACAAACCATTCTACTGCGGTGCCATCCATGGCAACCACCACCCCCCTAGGTATGCCTAATATGGCCGACACTCCACCTTTAGGAATGCCCAACACAGGACTACCTCCTATTATGGGTATGCCCAACATAGAGGTCACACCCCCTCTGATTACCACAACCCAGATTCCAGGAATCACTACTACTATTCCTAACCCCAGTGTAACCCATGTTGCACTTGGAAACGCTGGTCCATACCAGACCACAGCTGTTGGAGGACACATACCTTCAATACCTAGCATACCCTTAGGGGCTACTGTACCATTACATCATACCACCATGACTAGTCATGTCCCAGTCACCACGCCACATCCATATGCTAGCTTACCTTACATGGCAAGTCTGAACTTACCAGACTTAGCCAGGTTAACCAACGATCCTATCAGACATGACCCTGCGTGGCCTCATATGCCCACCAAACTCCCCTCCGAAATCCCTAAGTTTGAGGGAAAGGCCAGTGAGGACCCCTAGAACCATATCATGTCCTTCCATCTATGGTATTCCTTCAACTCCATAGTGGACGACTCTGTCCGCCTCCGTCTGTTACAATGCACCTTCACTGGCTCTGCAGCTAAGTGGTACATCGAGCATCCCCATGGGACCCATGCCACCTTTACCTCCCTCGCCTCGACCTTCCTGTAGTTCTTCCAGTTACCTGTCCGCTATGATACGGGAGTCGAGATCCTACTGTCTTGCAGACAGAACATGGCCACCCACATCACTGACCACATTCATGAGTGGCATTGACGCCGAAGCCTCTGCAAAATCAAGTTAGACGACCGTATCTTCTTAGATTGGTTTCTCAAATCCCTCCTCCCTCTCATTGCGAAGGATGTGGCATCCGAACGACCCCAGTCTGAAGAATAGGCCATCCTCAAAGCCCAACAGTTTGACCTCATTTACGCCCAATCGGGTTATCTGTGTACCATTATACCATACACCCCTCGGGGCGAGTCATCCCAACACGATGCGCCGGGGGCATCACATCCCGCAGATGGCATCATTGGTTGTATGGCCTCGCATCCCCAACCCTTCTCCATTGCACATCCTAGCCATGGTCCGGACCTTTCGCGGGCTACATCTCAATCTAGAGCAACCAGTTCATATGATCCCATGGCACATCACCACCATCCCACAGACCTTCATGTCCACCTCAGTGCTTTGGTCATGCACCACCTGCATACACCCCCCCAGCCGCACCTCAACCAATATATTACCCACAGCAAGCTGCAACAGCTAACCCAACACCTCCAATAGCTCATGGTTACCAACAACCCCAGCAGGTAACTGGTCCACCTCCAGCCCCACCGACTTATTATCCACCACAACCTGCTCCCGCACCTGCGGCGAACCAAAATCCTCCCACTGCTCAAGGGCAAGTGTACACACAACACAACTAGCCCCAACACCAAAACAACCAGCGCAACCAAGGTGGGAAACAGAACCGTGGAAGAGGACGTAACCGCGGAAACAACCAACAACAACATCAAGGTCCTCCACCTCCCAATCCTCCGCAAAATAATAACACTGCTCCTCCCAACCAGAATCCGGATCGTAACCCCAGGAAGCCCAAAAACAATAACCTCATAACAAACCATCCTTGTTCTATTTGCGGGGTCTATGGCCATTACACACATGCTTGCCCACATTTGGAGCGAGCTCGGCAACTCTAGACTGACGATGCCCATCGTCAAGGAAAAGCGGCTCCTTAGCCGCCACCGAACCCTCCACCACCTCAACATCAACCTTTGGTGCTGCAAAAACCCTTTCCGACCCAAGGCGTACTGAACACTCAACCGTTAGCTCCCCCTCAGGGCAACGCGCCTCCACAACAAATCACTTATGCCACTCCTGATCAACCCATGTTTGATTCAGATACCCACCACTTGTTGATGATGTCATCCGCAGATGCCAACCTCCAAACCCGTCGGAACCAATATGGCTCCACCCCTGAAGCCCCTCCCACCGACAAGAACACTAACGTTCATCCCACGGATCAGACGTTATGTATACCTCCGGCTCCACTCGATGGCGCCTCTAAAGCACCTCACTTCTCCCTTCGTCGCATCAACAATAATCCCAATGCTCGTGCTGCGTCGAATTACAACATTGTAGATGACTTAGCCCAGTCTCCTGTAGCCATGTCTGCTTTAGAAGTCTTACAAAACTGTCCTTCACAGTGCAAGACTTTGCTCTCTGCCATTGGCACTATTGACCCCAATGATTCACAACTGATGGCATTTGATTCTGACCAGTCCGAACCACGCTTGCCTTCCACTTTAGCATTCCAAGATTCTGTTTCCGTTCGGAATCTTGTCATCCATCAGTGCGTTATCGATGAAGGGGCCTCTACATGCGTTATGTCCACATTCGTTTGGCAGAAGTTGGGATCTCCTACTCTCCAGCAGTCCACCACTGCGTTGCGAGCCTACGACGGTCGTTCGACTCAACCCCAAGGTCTCTTAGCTAATGTCCCCGTCCAACTGGCTGGTAAAACTGTGCTCATTGACATAGAGGTCATCAATTCCCAACTTGACTATAACCTCTTACTTGGTCGCAGCTACATGTATGCCATGCGGGAGGTTGCCTCATCCGTTTTCCGTACTATGATGTTCCCCCATGAGGGACGCATGGTCAAGGTTGACCAACTTACCTATTATGATCCCAAGGCCCCCACCGCACCTGAAAATGTTCTCCCCATGGTTGAACAACCTGTTTGTGGTGCAAATACCTCGTTCGTTTCCTCTGTGGGACCCGGACTTTACTCCAACGCACCAATGAATTCTACATTCCAATCTATTCCACCACCGTCACCAGAGACCCACGTCGCTGACCTCTGTACTCTTTCACACAATACACAAACACCCGACAATCAACCACCCTTGTTACCTAAACCACCATTGGTCCCTAGTCACATTGGTGTTACACCCATCCACACAATCCCCTTTCTATTTCCTCCCTCAGGGGTAGTAAGCGCTCCGGTTATGGCTACCCTTAGTCTCCCCTGGTTAACATTGGGATTACCCGTGTGGTATATTTTGCCTCCCGTTCCCCCGCCGACACCAAATGTCATCCTGCAACCAGTGCAACCCATTGTCACTTCTACCCAACCACCTCTCGGTATCACTACTCCTTTTTCATCTACGAATCCCCCTCCTCTCATCAGGCCCACTAGGGGAAGAGGCCCACAACCATACACTGTGGTACCCCCACCCAAAGCAGTTAAACCTCCCCCCGTGTTTCGTGCTCCTCCCAAATTTTCGTTGTGTGATGAGTTAGGCCATCCAACTCATCAGTGTCCACAATTACCCGCATTACAGGAACACATGCAAATGCTGGACGACGACCCCAACATCCCGATTGTCAAACTCGACCCAAACCCCAAGACTCATGATAAATCACTGCATACCAACCACCCTTGTGCGATATGCAGTATTTATGGCCACTACTCACATCACTATCCTGATATCCCAGATTACAGAGCAGCTCTCTACAAGATGAATAATTTGGACCTTGAGACAGCACCCCCCACAGTTGAGGATATCTACCCTCCGAAATCATCGCTCATACTTCCTCCCGGAAGCGTCTACATCCACCACATCTAATCAACTATTGGTCGAATCGAAATATTTCATACCCACTAAGGTCGATTGGCTCAAGGACCCCATCCCAGCACCGGATGCCTTCGAAGAAGGGAACATGTCAAACATTTCCCCCATTATACAAATTGACATTTCCACCACACCTGGGAAACCTGAGCTCATCTTGCTGGGCGCATCTTGCACTCAAGCGGAGACTCAGGCATACAAAAAACTTTTTCAAGAATTCTGTGATGTCTTTGCTTGGTCCTATACCGAAATGCCTGGTCTCGACCCCTCCATTATAGAGCACCACATTGACACATGGCCTGATGTCCCCCCCGTTCATCAGAAACATCGACCCATTCATCCTTCCAAGCTCCCCGCTGTTAAAGCCAAGGTTGAGAAAATTCGCGAAGCAGGATTCATTTATCCTATTGCTTATACCACATGGGTTTCAAACCCCGTTCCCGTCAACAAAAAACAAGGCACACTTAGAGTATGCACTGACTTCCATGATTTAAACCGCTCTTGTCCCAAAGACAATTTCCCCATGCCATTCATTGACCAACTCATTGATGCGTGTGCGGGACATGAAGTCCTATCTTTCATGGACGGTTTTTCCGGATACAACCAGATTCAGATCTGTGAGGAGGATCAGTACAAGACTTCCTTTACCACCCCATGGGGCACCTTTGCCTATCGTGTCATGCCTTTCGGCCTCAAAAATGCTGGTGCCACCTTCCAGCGGGCCATGACCTATTGTTTTCACGACTTGGTCCATATCTTGTTGGTCTATCTTGATGACCTTACAGCTCGTTCCCGGAAACGATTAGACCACCTTAACGACCTCCGACAAGTTTTCTTGCGTTGTCGCAAATATAAAATTTGTTTGAATCCACACAAGTGTGTCTTTTGCGTTCCGGCAGGCCGGTTGTTGGGTTTCATTGTTTCCCATAATAGAATTACTGTTGATCCCCTAAAATTCAAAGCCATCTTAGACCTTCCCTCTCCGCGCACGCTTCGGCAACTCCAAAGTCTGCAGGGGCGGTCCAATTTCCTTCATCGCTTCGTTCCTGATTACGCCACCAAAGTTCATGGATTCTTATGCCTACTTCGTACCCACATACCCTTTGTTTGAGATGAGCAAGCAGACACGATATTCGATGCCCTCAAGAAATCTCTCACACAAGCTCCCTTGATCTCCCCTCCGTATTTCTCCCAGGACTTCATCCTTTACGTCTCGGAATCCGAACATGCCGTGTCTGGAGTCTTGGTCCAAGAAGATGCCTCTCACCAAGAGCATGTCATTTATTACGTCAGCCAGACCTTGTCTGGCCCACCACTACGTTACCCATACGAGGAAAGATTAGCCCTCACTGTAGTCTTTTCCGTCCAAAAATTGCGACACTACATTCTGCTCAGTCATACCATAGTTGTTGCCGACTCCAACCCTATGGTCTATCTCCTAAACCACCGGCTCCTACAAGGTCGTGTTGCTAAATGGGTCATTATCCTCCAGGAGTATGACCTCACTTTCAAAACTCCCAAGAGCATCAAAGCCCTCGCACTTGCCCATCTCATCACTGACCTCCCATCCTCTTTTTCATCACCCACTATTCAAACGGATCTGATTGACGATCACATCTTCATTATTTCGTCTGACGACCCATGGTACGGTGACATCCTAATTTACCTCCGCACGCAGAAATTTTGACCCCACATCGATCGTGACGGACGTCGTCGTATACATCACCACGCCCCCCAATACCTCTTGTTAGGGGATGTACTTTATCGACGCGGCATTGATACCATCCTACGACGTTGCCTATCCCATAGTGAGGCAGAACAAGTCCTCAATGATTGTCATAGCGGTGCCTGCAGAGGCCATTTATCCGGCATGGCCACCGCCCAAAAGATCATTCGTGCAGGTTACTTTTGGCCATAATTATTTACTGATTGCATCACCGCAGTCAAACATTGCCAAAAATGTCAACTTTTTGTCCCAAAAGGAAGAACCCCACCCGCCCCCCTTCATCCAGTCGTTACTGCCGGACCATTCTGCAAATGGGCCATCGACTTCCTTGATTGCAATCCCACGTCAGCCAGCGGTCACAAACATATTATTGTGGCCGTAGATTATTTCACCAAGTGGGCAGAGGCCATGCCAACTTACAATTGCACAGCCGACACGGCAGCACGGTTCTTTCTTAACCATGTTATCGCGCGTTTTGGAGTGCCAAAGCAACTTGTCTCAGACCACGGCTCTCACTTCGAAGATGCCGTCTGGAAAGAACTATCAACATTACTGAAATTTGAACACCATTTCTTCTCTGCTTACTACCCCCAAGGTAATGGCCAAGTCGAAGCGATAAACAAAATTTTGAAAACCATCCTCCAGCGCACTGTAGACAAACACAAGTCAAATTGGCACCACATGCTCTTCCCGGCACTATGGGCATACCGCACGTCAACTAAAACTGCCACCGGTTTTACCCCTTTCAACTTGGTTCATGGTGTCGAATCCGTCCTCCCCATTGAGTGCTAGATTCCAACCCTACATATGGCCGTTGAACTCCTACCGCACACTGCCCCAATCGAGCAACGCTTACTACTCCTGGAGCAGGCCGAGGAAGATCGGCGCACAACCCTTCAAACCATGGAAGCAGCCAAGAACCAATCCAAATTGAATTATGATAAACATGTCCACCCAAGAACTTTTCTGAAGGGGACCTTGTCCTCGCCTATGATCAGGCTCATGAAAAAAACGGGAAAGGAAAGTTTGTGTCCATGTGGCAAGGCCCATATATTATACACACTTGCCTCGGACAGGGGGCATACATTCTGACCGATTCAGAAGGCAACCCCCTCCGCAACCCATGCAACAGGTTGTACCTCAAGCAATTTTATCCATATTAAACCGGATGGACACCACCGTCCATTATAGAACTTCATGACAGTTCTTTCTTTTTCCTGTTTTCATCAGGTCCATTTTTTGGGCATTTTTTCCATGCCCCCTCGTTGCCTCGGTTTGCGTGCCACATCAGCCGTCGTCCATTTTTTACGAGTGTTATATTGTCGAATTCAGTTTTCCGCGCTCGTGATGATGCTTGAGATCATTTCTCGCTCTCACGCCCAGATTTTTTGGGCATTTTTCCATGCCCCCTCGTCGCCTCGGTTTGCGTGCCACATCGGCTATCGTCCGTTTTTGACATGCCTTATATCGCCGGATTCAGTTTTCCACGCTCGTGATGATGCTTGAGATCATTTCTCGCTCTCACACCTAGATTTTTTGGGCATTTTTACCATGCCACCCATCACCTCGGTTTGCGCACCACATTGGCCGTTGCCCCTTTTTGACAATCTTTATGTCACCGGATTCATTTTTCCGCACTCATGATGATGCTTGAGACCTTTTCTCGCTCCCATCAATCCCCTTTTGTTCGGTATAGTTTTATCCCTTTTTCGGGCCGAGCAATCATTTTTACAAAAAAGGCACTTAGGGAGTTTCTGTTAAGCTCTTTTCTGCTTCCTAAAACAATGAAAAGATCGTCGAGCAATCTTGCTTCCTTTCATGCTCATTAAACGTATCTGAAAGGGCGTCTACCTGGTATAAGTTTACCCCTTTTCCAGACCTTGTAGACTAATTATGAAAAAGGAATACTCTAGTCACATCGGCTAGAAGAGTTCTCCATTTGCATCATTTTATGCTTTTTCGGGCCTTGGAGACTAACTTATGAAAAAGAACACCAATGGAGTCCACTTACCACTTTTAGACTCTAAACATGAAAGCGACCACGAGCAATCACCATCCTGGGCTCGTAAAACCAACAGGATAGTAATCATAACCACTGCAGAGTCTTCTTATCGTTTTCAGACTCCTTAAAAATGAAAGCACCAATGAGCATGAACAGTTCTGGGCTCACAAAATCCACAGAATAGTACCATTTCAGAGCACACTTTTATCCCTTCTTGGAGCTCATTAAAACTACGAAGAAGGACCCAATGGTGCTTATTGGTGCCACAACAAATCACGTCTACTCATAGGGAAGCTTCCCCATTTTGGTCGCCTTTGTTCAGAGTATTCTGCAGTATGTCACCCTGAGAATCCCTCGACAGCACCCATCAGCTTTACCCCCCCAGAGTCAATACATACCCTTCAGTCCTTAAAAGTAATGATACCCACACTTACAAGTCAGTTCCCTACGCTGCCAGGTCAACCATGTCATCATGCTCTGAACAAAGGAATTTTGAGTCTACCCACTATATGACCCCAGTTACTTCCCATCCCCACAAGTATGTCAGTCCTACCATCAGTACCACCACACTTCAGTTCTACACCTCGCGCTCCTATCAAGGAAACATCATTGCCTTGTTAGTTGCTGGTCTCCCTCTGTCAACGACAACCAAATTTATTTCAGAGGATAGACCTAGAGGTCTCTGTGTCTTGGACTCATCACCATTTATGATGAGTGCCTATGAATCATTTTGAGAAGAGTCCTTAGTGCTTCTCCAAATGGTTGTTTCTCACATGCTCGACTTCAACACCTTGATCGCATCGTTGAGACTCGCATAGGGTATTGGTCCTTTCAGTTATCAATCGAAGACCCTGGATACCACCTGACTCTTCCACATTTGAGAGTCTACCTATGGATACAACCAGTTACATTTTTTCTATAGATATCCAGGTTGCGCATGGTGACAGTATTCAGATGTACCCCAGTTTTATACTCCCTCGAGTATACAATTACATATACTTCCCAGAGATGGCTCACAGTCATTGAGTCCCTACAGATGCTGGACACCTTCAGTTTCAGTAGTTCATCAGTTATTCCAGGGTATTAGTTATTGAGATCAGTCATGTTATGATCATGAGTACATCCCAAAATGATGTCCCCTCTGAACCATTATGATCTACCAGCAGATTTTTTATGTATTTTCTCAGGTCCCCCTTCTTGGGACTAATTGTTTATTATGTCTTGGTACGAGCATGGGTATGCCCTCCTCGTCCATTATCAAAGATTATTCCTCATTCATATTGAGGCCATGTAATATTGTTTATTTTTTGCATCTTCCAAGGGCCGTGGATCCAGTCTCCAATCGGTCTCTTCTCCTCCCCAAAACCCCAGAAAAAAAAAGACAAAAGAACTATGATGTCTATCGGCCATGCGATGAACTCCTGCCCTCACACATCAGGGGGCAATCTGTTAACACCCAAAAAATGCTCACTAGCTCATTTCCTTATTCACATGACCCATTTGTACACTTTTTTACCATTTGAGCCTCTAAAGCCAACAAAAGGTCACCAAAAGACCTTAATACCCCCTTTTTCCAATCAAAATGAGTATTTTTCCTAAAAAAGCATAAAAAACCCTAAAAAAGGGTCCAAAATTCCCAAAAATATTCAAAATATTTAAAAAAGAAAAAAGGAGGGAAAAAGTACCTAAACCATGTTGGTCAATACCATTGGTTTCTTCAAAACCATAAATGGTATTCTCCACCACCAAAAAATATAAAAAGGTGATAGGGGCTCCTCACTTTACATCCGTCCATCTTCCTATCCTCATGCTGCCAAAATCTCCCATGAGCTTTTGGCCATTGTAGCAACCTTGGAGAAGGGATCCTTTGGAGTTTGGAGCTGCTCTGTTCGGGTACACAGGGTACTACCAAAGGACCGAACACCAAGAGCAACCACTTCACACAAACAGATTATAGATCAACACACCGATGTTTTGACGTGGTTTAAACCCTCTTGAGGGAAACACTCCACGGCCCCGGCCAAATAGCTTCTACGGGACAATTTATTATGCAAAGAAAGAAAGTTACAAATGAGCTTCTCATAATCGATCAACTAAACAATGACCCTCCATGCTCTTTAAATAGAGATCATGGACCAATCGGGTGTTAAGCCACGGATCAAGGTTAGGTTTGATCTAATAGAAGTTGAGCCATCGGATCACTCTATGTCGGAAACATATCGTGACCGTCGGATTAAGTATTTACAAATGCATACTAATGCATACTAAAGAAACACACTATCCCTAACGGATATATTACAAAAGTTGATCTTAACTAACTCCTAAGTGTCTAAATATCCTAACATCCCCCCTTAAGAACAACTTGGGATAGGATTGAAGGATTTACAAAAGTGACACTATTAGGAGAAGGAAGGAGGCATTAGAGCCTATCCCCCCTTAATGACAAGTTCCTGAACTCCTAACATAGATCGAAGTTTAGAAAACTTCGCTTCTGTAAGAGACTTGGTGAAGATGTCTGCAGCTTGATCATCTGTAGGGCAAAAGAGCACTTCAAGAACACGATCATGAACAAGATTTCTGATGAAGTGCATATGTAGCTCAATGTGTTTGTTGCGTTGATGTAGAACTGGATCTTTGGCAAGCTTGATGGCACTTTGATTGTCGCACCAAAGTGGAGTAGGATGCTGCTGCTCGAATCCAAACTCTGAAAGGATCTGTCGAAGCCATAAAGCTTCCTGACTGGCATTAACTGCTGCTCGATATTCTGCCTCTGCTAAAGAAAGAGCAAGAGCTTGTTGTTTCTTACAAGCCCAAGTAATAGGTCCAGATCCCAGACTGAAAACATAACCTGCAGTAGACTTTCGATCATCAGGATTGCCGGCCCAATCTGAATCAGTGAAACCAACCAACAAAGGTTTCCCCCCTGTACTGTAATGAATCCCAAACTGAACTGTACCTCGAATATATCGAAGTATTCTTTTAGCTACTTTCCAGTGACTTTCATGAGGTGTCTGCATATAACGGGTAACTCGACCAACAGCAAAGGAAAGGTCAGGATGGGAATGAGTCAAGTATAAAAGACTACCAACAAGCTGACGATACAAGGTGGCATCTACTTCAGGTGAAGTACAAGTGGTAGAAAGTTTGACTCCAGACTGGAAGGGAGAAGGGGCTGGTGTACAATCTTCCATGTGAAAGCGACGAAGAAGGTCACAAGCATACTTAGACTGAGAAATAAAGATTCCTTCTTTGGTTTGCAGAACTTGGAGGCCAAGAAAATAATGCAAATGTCCTAAGTCTGACATTTCAAAAGTTTGTTTAAGACTGGATTTCACATGGGTTATAAGATTAGGGTCACTACCAGTAAGAATAAGGTCATCAACATATAGAACAAGTATGATGAGATGGTTTCCTACTTTCTTGGTATAGACATTGGGGTCAGAATGGCATCTAGAAAAATCAGTGTCAAGGAGAAAGTTATCCATTTTGGCATACCAAGCTCTAGGAGCTTGCTTAAGGCCATATAAGGATTTCTTAAGGCGGCAGACAAGGCTAGAGTTATTCTGAACATAGCCAGGAGGTTGTTCCATGTAAATTTCCTCCTGTAAATCACCATGTAAGAAAGCAGACTTGACATCCATTTGATGGACTTCCCAATTGTGTAAGGCTGCAAGGGAAAGAACAAGGCGGATGGAGTTCATTTTGGCGACGGGAGCAAAGGTTTCATTGTAGTCAATCCCTTCAACTTGGGAAAAACCTTTGGCAACTAACCTTGCCTTAAGTCTTTCAACACTTCCATCTGATGCATACTTAGTTCTGTAGACCCATTTACATCTGACAAGTTTTCTTCCTTTTGGAAGAGGTACAAGATCCCAAGTATCGTTCGCCATTAAGGAACGATATTCTTCATCCATGGCTGCATCCCAATCTGGATTCCCTGAAGCTTCTGCAAAAGTTTCTGGATCATGATTCTCGGAAACTTGAGCCAAAAGAGAAGAGACTCACTGAAACTGAGAACGTGTTCGACGTTGATCTCTAGCATCACCGGCAAGATCACCAGCTACTTCACATGTTGAACGGACCCATCGAGGAAGCACTTGTGCTGGTGCAACTGGAGGAACATGAGCAGGCGAAGGTAGATTTTCATCCTCACTGTCATCATCAGAAACTGAAGTTGGAAACCTGTCAAGGAAGTTGGAAGAAGAAGAAGAAGGCACAAACGTCGAATCAGGCTCGCAGGCCAAAGATGGCACACTCGCCGAGTTAGGCTCGTAGGCCAAGATATTTTCATCAAATTTAACATCTCTTCTAATGATTATAGCATGAGAATGTGGTTGAAGAAGTCTATAACCTTTTACATCTTCAGAATATCCAACAAATATGCACTTTTCACTTTTAGGTTGCAATGCTTTCCGTTTTTCATCCGGAATGTGAGCCCATGCTTCACTACCAAACACACGAAAGTGACTTACATCAGGTTTAATTTTACTCCATGCTTCTTCCGGTGTTATACCTTGTAATGCTTTTGTGGGGGTGCGATTAACTATGTAATTTGCACAATTTATGG
The DNA here is from genome assembly GCA_027924585.1 of Larix kaempferi. NCBI lineage: Eukaryota > Viridiplantae > Streptophyta > Pinopsida > Pinales > Pinaceae > Larix > Larix kaempferi. The sequence continues at coordinate 417,378 of BSBM01001243.1, read as the reverse complement.
CTTCAGCCCAAAATTGAAGACTTAGTCCCTTAGATTGGATCATACAATTATCCATTTCTTTTAAAGTGCGGTTCTTTCGCTCAGCTACACCATTTTGTTGTCGTGTATATGGAACAGTGTGTTGTTGTTGGATGCCTTGTTCAGTGCAGAAAGTAGTGAACTGTTTGTTAACATATTCTCCTCCATTGTCAAATCTTAACTTAATAATTTGATGACCAGATTGTTTTTCAACAAGGGCCTTGTAGGCCAAGAACATGTTAAATACTTCGCTCTTAAGTTTTAGGAAATAAACCCAAGTGTGTCTGGTGTAATCATCAATGAAAGTTAAGAAATACTTGAAACCAGAAAAGGAAGCAGATGGAAGAGGGCCACACAAGTCACTATGCACAAGATCCAAGGGAACCGAGGCGTGCCAAGAGGCACGTTTGTCAAAACTGTCCCGATGATGTTTTCCAAGTACACAACCGGAGCAAACACCATCTCTGCAAGATACCATCGAAAGACCTGTCACCATATTTTCTTTACATAGTTGTTGCAATGAGCGATAATTTAAGTGACCAAATCGCTCATGCCAAAGTTTGCTCAAGTTATCACTATGAGCAACAAAAACTGAAGGGAAAGGTGATGACCCAAAGTTGTTAAACTTGTACAACCTGGTAATATCATCAACAATTCCGGTAGCTAGAACCTGTTGAGGATCTTTAAAGTCCTTGATTACAACTTGGTGAGGTGTAAAGGTCACAGTTTTACCTTCACCAGAATGAGTGATCTGATAGACTGATAACAAATTGCAGGAAAGTCTTGGAACACATAGTACATCACTAAAATGACCATTATCTACTGGAACTGTTCCAGCTCCTACAACACTTAGAGATCTATCATCACCAACAAATATTTGTTTGGTGTTACATTCATGCATAGTAGGAAAGATGGCTTGATCCTTATCCATATGATAAGATGCTCCAGAATCAATGAGCCATTCATTTGAAGTAGTAGAAGAAGATGCATTATAAGAATAATCAGAAGCACAAAGTGCATGTCCATGAGAGGTAGATTCTGATGGCGAATCTAGGCTGATGTGGTGCTTTTTCATTGCTGCTTCCAAGGCTGCCATCTTCTTGAGACACTTTGATTCATCATGATTATCTTTCCCGCAATAGTTGCAATGACGCTCAGTCTTCTTGCCTTTTGGCTTGGATCCTTTGTCATTTTTTAAAGAAGGAGCTGACTGAGAGGGTTTGGGACCCTTGTTTGACTTATTATTGCGAAAATTTTGTTTCTTGGGAGGCTTGGACTTTTCTTTTTGTTGGGACAATAAGGTTTTTCCAGATGTATCTACATTGTTGATTATTCCAAGGTGAATGAGTTTATCTTGTTCTCTAATCAAGGAATCACAAAAGGATTCAAGACTAGGCTCTTGATAGCTAGCTGCATTCAAGGATGCTTTCATGGAGTAAAATGTAGATACAAAAACAGAATATGCAGGTCCAAGTTTGGAAAGAATATGATAAATGCACTGTTTGTCTTCCCTCTCAATCTTACATTCTGCACATAAAAGCTTGAGAGTTTTGTACTTAGATAAATAATCTTGAATGCATGAAAAGTCACTTGGATTTAAAGAAATCAACTCATTTTCGAGTTGGTGACCTCGAATTTCATTGTGTTTACCAAACACAGTTTCTAACTTGTCCCAAGCAGTATTAGGTTCATCAATTCTAGATATGTGGAATCGCAAATCAGTAGAGATTGACATCCCAATCAATCCACGAGCTTCATCACATCTATTTGCCCATTTTATTTTCTTATCATCATCAGTGGGTTCTTTTTCTTTCCCTGTTGTAATTCTGAAAAGTCCCCTACTTCGTAGAACATCCTCCATACGAGATTTCTATGAGAAATAGTTGGAACTGTTAAGTAGAATATCACAATGAGCGGCCATATTTGTAAATTAATGGCTGTAAAATCAGAAACCAATAGTCTGGATGTGAAGAGCTCGAAAAAATAGGCGGTTTCAAAAACAACGACACTGAAAACTGACTCTGTATGATGAAGTTATGCTTGAACAAAGAAACTGTTGAAGATAGTCCCCAATAGTGACGTGGCAGCTAGAGAATGTCCAGCCAAAAAAAGAACCCCCCTCTTCCCAAGATAAACCTTTTGACAATCACTTTACAAGAAAGTTGCTTCAAGTGAACCACTTTTGTAAAATAAGTGATTTCACTTTTACAATAGTGCAACAATAAATAAACAACTTAAGTGACTCACTTGTATTTTTATTTTTTTATTATTATTTAAGTGAGATGCACTTTTACAATAAAGTAACTTGAAAATAGAAATTGTATGCACTTTTTCTTTTAAAAGAAACTTCCTAAGACTTGAACTCAAGACCTATTAAGAAAGAAAGCAACTTTGAACCAAGTGAGCTAGAATAAAAGGTATGTAAAATATGGGAATGAGGAAGGGCGCTTTGCTTTTTTTTTTTTTTTTTTACTCTTCTTGCTCAGTTTGCGTGCTTGCCCTTTTTTCTTCAGATCTGATGAAATACGCGTTTCTGGAGCAACCGGGAACCGTTTTCGATCAAACGAAAACTATTTCCCAATGGAAACGACACTCTGGACGCAATGGAACACCTCCCACAGCCCAGAAATGCACAGAAATACCAGAACTAGAAACCCTTTCGAGTTTCGACAACAGCAGTTCAAGATCTAGATCACAACCGGAAGCGGCACTTCATAAAAGCTCTGATACCATGTTCAGGTACACAGGGTACTACCAAAGGACCGAACACCAAGAGCAACCACTTCACACAAACAGATCACAGATCAACACACCGATGTTTTGACGTGGTTTAAACCCTCTTGAGGGAAACACTCCACGGCCCCGGCCAAATAGCTTCTACGGGACAATTTATTATGCAAAGAAAGAAAGTTACAAATGAGCTTCTCATAATCGATCAACTAAACAATGACCCTCCATGCTCTTTAAATAGAGATCATGGACCAATCGGGTGTTAAGCCATGGATCAAGGTTAGGTTTGATATAAGAGAAGTTGAGCCGTCGGATCACTCTATGTCGGAAACATATCGTGACCGTCGGATTAAGTATTTACAAATGCATACTAATGCATACTAAAGAAACACACTATCCCTAACGGATATATTACACAAGTTGATCTTAACTAACTCCTAAGTGTCTAAATATCCTAAAATGATCACCCTTGGAGCTACTCAACAACTTTCATCACTTGGAGGTATTATTATTGCAAGCACTTGCTTGCCCCCATTTTCAATACAAAGTTATTTTTTCTATTTCTTGTTCTTGTTTTCTATTCAAAAAGTTTATTATGATATGCACAGGCTAGTTTAATTTAGTTTTAGTTTTAGATTTACAACTGTTTTTTATTTAATATTTGAGACTATTGCTACTAGTTAGCAGGTGCCCATAGCACTAAGCTTGGTTGCAAAACCAAGCCAACAGCACATTAGATCACTAATCTTAGCGTGCGCAGAATCCCAGGCATGGCGCAAACCTCTATTTAGATGCTAGCGCAGAAACCTTCATTAGACGCGTGCGAGTGTGTGTAACAATTCAGGGGATACCCGCAAGATTGAAAATGAATCGCCAGATTCAAAGATGATCTCGCCCGTTCTCCTGATGTTTTGTCTTTGTTTTTAGCATGGAGGGACATTGTTGAATTAAGATTGAAAATGAAATGAAGATAATTATGATTGTTTAAGACAACCTCTATATTGTGAAAATGTTATATTTTGGCTTTGCGATAGAGTGTTGTCGATGCTTGGAATAGTGGTCTAACTAAAATCTTTTTTGATATTTCCTTTCTCACCACATGATTACCATGCATAGGAAGTTAGCAAAGAAGAAGGCAGCTCAGAAACTAACCTCAGACTCAGAGGTTGAAATTTTATTAGATACCTCTCTCGTCACGATGTTTGCTGACACACAAGCTACCACTAGTGTTTCCCCTGGGAGCTCCGCTCTTGAGTTTCAATGGGGTGATCTATATATATTCATCATGGCTCAAGATAGTTCAACAGCCTCTATAGAGGATGCTCTAGTGTATGCCAACATCAGAAGGCCCTATTTGCATAAGGAAACAACTCGGCCAAACCTGTTCCCTTGTTCTGAAGTTGTTGGATGGATAATTCCTAACATCCAGACCGTCACAAGGCTCATGAATGATAAAAATGGGTTGAGCATGGCATCTTTCACTCCCGAGCATGTTACTACTTCCTACAGATTGCCTTCACCCAGGGCTTGTTTAGATGATGACTAGATAGAAAAGCATCAAATGGACTTACTAGAATCTGCCCGTAAGATGACGATTAATGACAGGCAAATCAGGAGGAGGTAGAACAATGAATATGAAATCAACCTCCTAAAGACCCCTTACAGACTCATCGTCCTGATGTTGAGTCAGATCTTCGGCATGCCTAATGGAAATGTGTTTAAGATCGGATGGGTGCCGGTGATGTTTCATATAGCCACGAAAGGCATTATCTTCAACTGGGCTGAAATAATTTTAGATAGATTGGCCTCCCAGTTAGCAGCAGCCCAAGGAGGACTAACCCAAAAGAAGGCAGATTTCTTCATGTCTTCATACCTGATTGATTGCTTGTTAAGCAAGCACACGTTCTCGGAATTAGGTTGCTCATGGAATCCAAATTTAACATCTCTCTTCATAGCTTATTAGTGTACATGGGCAAGTAAATACGCAAACTATTACAATATGGTTTGCGAGAGGTTTACCATGCCATTGTACCAGCTTATTTTCGTGCAAGAGCCAGATTTCATGTCGGAGAATGCAATTCCCATCATTGAACAATTTGGGGACTATTATCACAGTGCAGAAGGCACATACATCAGGATGAGTGGAGGAACTCATGAGCGATTTATGTGCCCTCGGTATGTCATAGACTTTGCAATTCACAAGGATGCCGTGAGACAACTCTTCGGCATCAGTGCAATAAGTAAGTTCTTAATAGACTGGAGGAAGGGCATGTATCCTCCCATGCCTTTTACCATAGGATCTTACAGCCTCCCAAGAGCAAGAGACAGAGAAAATTATGCTTAAGGCTTAGAATTTTTCCATTTTGGCTTGGTCCCTTTCAGAAGGCATGACCCCAATGGTGCGGTAAGCCAGCATTGTCTTGACCTCAAGATCTCCTTTGAATATGCTCATGCTGTGGACCAAGATGAGGAATTCTTTAGGACCACCCACAACCTAACTGAGCTAGGAAAGCGTTACAATAAGAAAGTTGTGAAAGATCCGAGCCCCAAACCTGTCGGTTTGATCCAAAGAGAGCGGGAGGCATTGGCCTCACAATCAGGGGATCCATTAGAGTTGGAGCAGGACAGATTTCTTCAAGAGCAAGCTCTCAAGCAGCAGCAGGACAGATTTCTCCAAGAGCAAGCTCTCAAGTAGCAGCAGGACAGAGTGCTCCAAGAGCAAGCTCTCAAGCAGCAGCAGGACCAAGAACAAGCAAAGATTCAAGGTGAGCTAGCTGCCAAGCTTCAACAAGAGGAGTTTGCAAGGAAGCAATAGGAGCAGGCCTCTCAATTGGAATAGCAAGAAGAGGCTTCCAGGATCCAGAAAGAAGGAAAAGAGTAGGTATCCCAAGAGCAAGCTTCCAAGAAGCAGCATGATGAAGAGAAAAGGCCCCTGGGTGAGGGAGATGATGGATTGCAGACACAGCAAGAAGATTTAGCAGGAGAGAAGGGGAAAGAGAAGACAGAGAAGTCTCTCGAGCCAAAGCCATCTACTCCGACAGATATGGAGGTGGACCCACCATTGATATGCATCCCAGGGGGAACTCAGGAAAAGGGTGCCTATTCAGGGAGCTTAGCACTGACCCCATATAACCCCAGGAAGCAGCGCAAAATAGCAGACCTGGATACTATATATTTTAGTGAGAAGAAAAGGGCCATCATTTATAGGAGAGTAAAGAAAATGGAAGGAAAGACAAAGAATGTGGAAACCATGGAGGATGATTATGAACTATGGATAACAGAGAAAACGTTGGTCAAAAGAACTAATGCCGACCCCACATTTCAAGCCCAATGCACTGTAGCATCAGCTAAGGCAACTAAAGCCAATATTGATTTTTTGAAAGAAAAGATAAAGCATTACAGGGAGCAGTGCCTTAAGATCAAAGATGATAGAAAGAGGGAGGTATTGGAAGAAAACAAACTGAAGGAGAAATACAATGAGTTGTTCGGAGAGCATCTGGTGCTCAATTCAGGAGTTCTCCAACTCGAGAATGAGAAGAACTCCTTAGAAATGCAGTTGATTATCTCTGAAGGCGAGCTGGAGAATATGAAGGCTCGGATAACAGAATTGGAGGAACTCGAAGCAAGCAGGGCTCAGAAGATTCATCTCCACCAGCAAGAATGTGAAGGGCTAATTCAAGAAAAGGAACAACTAGAAAGACAGCTCAAAGAGGCAGCGAAAGACTAGCAAAATTTTCCAAATTTCACAAACAAGCATGTGATATGTGGATTAAAATCCATCAGCTGCTAGTACTGAGCTCGGAAGAGATTTGGAGCGTGAAAGAGATGATTAGGAAAATGACAACAATTGAAACTAAAGCTCCAAAAACTCGAGAAAATTTTGCAAATCATGTAGAGGAGCTGAAGCAGCAATCTTAGTGGAAAAAGGGAAAATCTCAACTCCCTTCACACTTACGCGCCCCTACAGGGGATGAATTGGGCATGGATATAGGAATTCTTGAACTCACCAAAGATTGCAGTACCAAGCTAAGTTTGGAAATCAAAAGGACGATCTGCGAGTGTTGTTCGATCTACTCCATACTCAGGGAATCGCTCATCAAGTGTCATCTGGTTCTGCTCGCTTCCATCTATGATTTCCCAAAATAAGAAGACCGATTGTTCGAGTTGCAAAACGAGCTGGACGAAGACTTGGATTATATCAAGAAGATAAAAGTATTGACTTAGGATGAATTTCAACAGTTCATTTTCCAACCCCCAATACATATTTACTTCCTAGAATCAATGGCAAAAGAGGTCACTCAGGGAAAAGTGTTGATCAAATCAGACCTACGCAAGCATGAAATAGCGTCCCAGGCAACAGTATCTTCCCGTAGCAACCTCATCGTAAAGGATATCAAGCAATGGACCTCATACATTCAGAGTATAGATAGCCCAGTAATTTCAAGCGAGCCCCAGCAGAATAGACAGATCATTCTTATTTTGTTTTAATCAAGCAGAGAAGCTAAAATTCTACCTTTGTATAAATGCTTTAAAAGGACAGTTGGTCCCTGGTTTTGTCCTATATGTAAAACCTTCCACGTATTCATAGGCTTTGTAAGGATACGATGAAAGCCAAGGAAGGAGGTTATAGAATTAGGGTACACTTATCAGCCCAAGGGGCACTTTGTAAAGTTATAAATAGAAGGTTAGAAGAGGTAGAGAGGGACTTTTTTGGCAGGGAAAAGACGCTTCTTAGCTTGTACGAACTATTTTGTAACTAGCTCTAAGAAAGCGATTTTTACTAATAAAGAGCCCGGAGAGGACGTCGTTTGCCTTAAATGGATGTTGGATGTTTGTTGTATTATTCTTGTGGCGTTCATATCTTGCAGTGAGATCTTTCTTTGCTGTTCAGAATTATTTCTGTGTGTTGAATGAGCTTACTATTTTTCTGTACAATGATGTTTCTCCTAACATGAGTATTAGAGTGCTTTCATATGGATTAAAAGCTATCTTTTATATCTTTAATCTCTTGCTCTATATGTGTCGTTATGATTTAATGGTTATCTATTGATCTTTAGATATTTCTTTCAGCATATTGCTCTTATTTACATTTTGTTCCTTGCAAGGATAGATTAGATTTATTTCAGTCTTAGTTACAGATTTGTTTCAAGCGCTGCATTTAGATTAAATTAGATTAGGCACTTGCACATCATTTTAATAATAAAATCAAAAGAACGGTGGATCAGGCCATAATCGGTGTAAAATAAGCAAATCTCCAAATCTAACGGTAGCCAGAACCGCTAACCAGACGGATTCCCCATACCAAATGGTGGACAATCTAATTGGGATAGTTTACCGAGGAGAATCTCTTTCTACTTGATGCTGCGATCTTTGGGGAATCAACAGTTTTTGGTGCTAGAAGGAGGGCCTAAAGTGCATGGCTGATAAAGGAAAATATCCCATTGTCAAAAATGTTACTGAAAACCCGCTTAAAACAGGAATTTCAGACAGCCCAAATCTTGAAGTAACAAATCAAGAAAACTCCATCTCTGATTCTGAACATCAAGAAGTGTTGTATGTTGTACCTTTTGCGAAAATAGAAGATTTAGGGAGACATACACGATCTTATGTTAGGAAATTAGGTGGTTTAAACGCAGTGAATTTTCTCCCTAGGAAAAGTACTCCCAAAAAAGAAAGACAGTACACCCGTGATTCGATTCTTGTGTAGAATTTTGAAGAGCTTGTAAATTTAATTTTAGAAGAAATTGCAGAACCCCCCCAAGAAATCGATCTTGAAAACCCAGAAAATTTTTCAGATCCAGAAAATCTTGGAGAACTTGTTGCTCCAAAGAACACTCCACTTAATTCACCACACAGTTCTGCACCTGATTATCCACATAGAAACATGGTTGTACCTGCTTGGAGAGCGAGGGGAGAATTGACTTTAGCTGGGCCATTCCACAATCTACCTAAAAATCCAGAGAAAGTCTTGCCTAAATTCAACCTAGGAAAAGCTATTTCTATTGAAGATCATCTCAAGAGTTTTTATTTAGCCCTGAATCTTTTAAATGTACAGCATGAAGATGTAGTTTGTAGGCTTTTCCCATACACATTTGAGCCAAAAGTTTCTTCCTAGCATTTTAGCTTACAAGCTAGCTCAATTTACAGCTGGGAAGTATTTGAAACATGTTTCTTAAAGCAGTATGGAAATCAAAATACTGTAGCTACACTCATGAAAGAATTATTGTCCATGAGAATGGAAAAGAAATAAAAGGTTCAAGACTTCAACCAAAGGTTCACAACACTCTTAAATAATTTCAGTGAAGCAAATAAACCAATAGAAGAATCTCTGGTTGAATATTATACAATAGCTCTTGAAGGGCCTATAGCAATCTTTGTCAAAAGATCTAAGAAAACCACCCTAATAGAAAATTTTGAAGAAGCTAGGAAGGTGGAAGAAGAAACAAACATCATTTCCAAACATTCCTTAGATGCATAGACAAAACTAGCAACTAGTAAAAAAACCTTGCTACTCACCAGGAATAAAGAAGACTCATCAGCAGACATGGAGAACGTAGTTAAGATGATGCAGAAATTGTCGAATAAAATTGTAGATCTTGAGAAAGATAAGGCAGCTAGCACATCTAGAAAGCCTTTCAAACCATTCTACAAGAAGAGAGAAGACAACAATCAACCTCATCCACCTATGAATACTTCTCCTGTTTTAAATCTGAATGAAATAGGGATGGAACATTTTTGCACATTTCGTCAAGAGCCGCACTTAGAAAAGAGTTGTACACAATGGATGAACTCTATGAGTTTAGTCATGAACCAAATGTTGGATTCACAGATTCCAGATCAAGACGATCCTCCAGAGGATCCAAGCCCTGAGATAGAGGAACCATCCCCAGACACTACCATGGTGCTATGGGATTGGGTGCCTTTAACTGAATTGGTAGAAGATGATCCCATGGAAAGCCCAGTCTCTGCTGTAAACATTAACACTCACATTAAAGGTCCCATTGCAGATCCAGTTCCAAGCTCGACTATTTCCAAGCCTAAAATTTCAAAAGAATTACCTAGAAGACACATAACAGTCATTCCACCACAACCTAAAGTTAACCCAACGGCGGCCAAGCAACCTAACATTGAAACAATAGTTCAACAACCAAAGGTCACACTAAATAAGATGGACCATCAAACTAGGATTGTAAAAGAATGTGATATGGGATATGACATCATTGAAGATATAAAGAAAGTAAAGGAAAATGTTTCAATATTTGATATGTGCAATTCGCCCCAGCAATGAGACAAGTTGTTGCATGTTCTTCAATCCCAGCCTAGCACTCCATTAACAGATACTCAAGAAGATCCTGAAATTAATGAGGCTAGTATCGGCGGGAAGTCCAAATCTCAGACATTGTTGTTCCTTTTAACTTTTGAAATCTCCAATCACAATGTACACAATTGTCTGGTAGATTCTGGAGCATCTTCGAATGTCATGCCACTATCTATCTGTAAAAAGATCAACGGTCAACCAATTCCATCTCTTGCCCAGATTATTCAGTTAGATAGGACTGTTATCAAAGTCATTGGGGAAATGAAAGATGTCCTCATTAGGTTATTAGCAGATTCTAGAGTTTGTCAGTTCATTAAAATAATGGTAGTTGACATTCCCAAAGCCTATGGTTTGATCCTAAGCAGGGACTGGTCCACAAAATTGAATGGTTACTTTGCAACTGATTGGTCCCATTTGTGGTTGCCATATCAAAATAGACAGAATCAGATCAAGGTTCTAAGAGAACCGCACATGAAACAAAATGTAACTCAACTAGAAGGAAAGAATGAAGCTGTAGCCTTCTCATCCTCAGTTTTGGAAAATTATTTCTTAGAAATTGACTCGGTTAATTATCAGTCTAAAACTATTAGCCATGAATTAGATGAATAGTTTGATCTCCTTCATTTTTCTCGGACTGATGATATTGACTGTAATATAGTTAGTTTAGTCACTGACTTAGATCATAAAGATACCAACTTAGCTAAATCAAACGATCTTTTTTGGACATTATACTTTGATGGTTCTAAAAATTTGGAAGCATCCGGAACCAGTTGCGTTCTGATGGATCTAGAAAGAAATAAGTATTTATTGTCCTGTAGGTTAGAATTTGATTGTACTAACAATACTACTGAATATGAAGCTTTAGTCCATGGATTGAAGAAAGCCATCAGTTTAAATGTTAAGTACCTGAAGGTGTTTGGTGACTCATAAATAGTTGTGAGATAGGTAAGAGATACCATTCATTGTCTTTCACCTCATTTGAGGAGTTATCAGGATGAGGTATGGGATTTAATTATGTATTTTGATGCTTTCAATATAAAGTCTATTCCTAGACTGTAAAATTCTGCAGCTGATTTATTAGCAATATCCGATTCCAGATTGGTGCCAACTAATAACAAGTGCTCAATTGAATTAATATTCAGGCCTTCTGTCCCTGACAATATCACAAACTTCAGAGTTTTCGATGATGATGAACAGATTATCATTTTTCTAACAAATGAAGACATATTCCGAGAAGTTGTGATAGATGAAGAAGAATGCGATTCTGATTTACAAAAGAAAGATATAGCTAAAGGCAATTTCATCCCCAGAGGGGTGAGGTTGCTTGAAATGTTGTTTGATCTTCAGAACAAGTTTAAAAGGCCAGCAAATACCAAGACCAATAGCTCATCAATGCAGCATGAATTAGTTAATCTGGGCACCGACGCTGAACCAAAGTTTGTTAACCTTGGCAAATGTTGTTCACCGGGAGAAAGAGATAAGTTCATCAAGCTATTTTGACAATACAAGGATGTTTTTGCATGGACTTATGAAGATCTGAAAACATATGACATTCTCATTATTCAACATGTCATACGAATGAAAGCAGGTGTCAAGCCATTTCAGTAGTAATTAAGAAGGATTCATCCTACTCTTGAACCTCTGATTCAAAAGGAATTGAAGAAGTTACTGGATGCTAAAATAATTTTTAAAGTCCGGCATTCTGAGTGGGTTGATAACCTAGTTCCCGTGAGAAAGAAGTCAGGAGAGATAAGACTATGTGTTGACTTTAGAAATTTAAACAGAGCTTCAAATAAGGACAACTATACCATCTCTTCAATGGAACAAATTCTCCAGATGGTGTTAGGATCGGAACTTTTCTCCCTGCTTGATGGTTTCTCTGGTTACAATCAAGTATTAGTAGTTGAAGAAGACCGTCTTAAGACTACTTTCCGCACTAAGTGGGGAACGTTCGCATACCGAAGAATTCCATTTGGCATAATAAACGCGAGAGCTACGTTTCAGCGGGCAATGGACATCGCCTTCCGAGGATTGGGAGGTCACTGTTTTGTGGTCTATTTAGATGATGTGACAATTTTTTCAAAGAAAAGAGAAGATCATGTTGTTCACTTGAAACAAATTTTTTATCGTTTTCGAAAATATTGTATCTCTTTAAATCCCAAGAAGAGTGTGTTCATTGTTCCCGAAGGTAATCTATTGGGCCATATCAATTCCAAAAGAGGAGTATCAATAGATCAAGAAAGAGTACAAGCTATCAATAAAATTCCAATGCCTCATAACAAGAAATCTATGCAGTCGTTTATGGGCACTATCAATTTTGTCTGAAGATTTGTTCCATATTTCGCACAAATTGTTAAACCTTTGCAGCAAATGGTCAAGCAAAACATGCAGTTCAAGTGGACAGACTTAAAAAAGGATGCATTCAGATACATTAAGGCAATCATAGCTAAAGCTCCTTCCTTAAGAAGCCTAGATTTTGACAAAGATTTTATCTTGTATACCTTTGCCTCGAATGACTCACTCGCAACGGTGCTCACGCAAAAGGTAGAGTTAGGAGACGAATACCCAATCTTGTTTATGTGCACTGGTCTACAAGGTGCTAAACTAAACTATACTGTTGTCAACAACCAAGCGTATGCCGTGTTTAAAGCAGTAAAACAGTTCAGACCATATATTCTTAAGAACAAAACTAAAGTTATAGTTCCTCACCCAGTGGTTAGATCCCTTTTCGTTCAAAAGGAATTGGGAGAAAGAAGGGGAAACTAGGTCACGGCTCTTCAAGAATATGATTTAGAATTTAAACCAGCCACCATCATTAAGGGACAAGGCCTGTGTAAATTGCTTACAGAGCATCCAATTGATGAAGAGCAGCATTGGAAGAATGAAGCTGAACTGAATTCATTTGAGGTATGTCCCATTTTCACAGCTCCTGAATCATGGTACAAAGATCTAGTGCATTATTTGCAGCAAAGATATCTACCAGAACATTGGAGTTCTAAGCAAAGAAGGGCACTCTGTTTGAAATCAATAGCTTATCAAATCATTGATGGGATACTTTTCAGAAAAAATGATGATGGAATTTTTCTCAGATGTCTAGAAAAGGAAGACGCAAGTAAAGTTGTCAAAGAATTACATGATGGCCCTGCTGGCGGACATTATTCAGGAGAGACAACAACTCACAAAATACTCAGAGCTAGATATTATTGGCCCACCTTATTCCGAGATGCTCATGCTTATGCATGGAACTGCGATATATGCCAAAGAAGTGCCGAGAAATTACCTAAGGCAGCAGGACCTTTGTAGCTGGTTATTATCTCAGAACCTTTCGAACAATGGGGTATAGATGTCATTGGAGAGATAAATCCAAATTCTTCTCTTCAATATCGATACATCCTCACAACCACCGACTACTTCACCACATGGATGGAGGCTATCCCATTTCACAAGATCACTAAAGATGCAATCATCAATTTCTTGAAAGAGAACGTCATAACCAGGTTTGGGGTTCCAATTTCCCTAGTATTTGATAATGCCACCTATTTCTCATCTTTTAAAATAAATGAATTCTTTTATGAATGGGGAATTAAACTGCATTATTCAGCCAATTATTACCCTCAAGGAAATGGATTAGCTGAATCTTTAAACAAAAATCGCATCCGAATTCTCAAGAAGACTGTGATAGAAAATCAACGAAGTTGGCATATAGCTCTCCCAAATTCCTTATGGGAAGATAGGGTGACTCCAAAGAACACATTAGGGGTTTCCCCTTACACTCTTATCTATGGCAAGGAATATTTTCTCCCTCCCAATATCTTGATTCCATCTTTATAGTTGTCTCAAGCCTCTCGAGGGTCTGGTAGTCAAGTCTTGCAATCTAGGATCAATACCTTGCTGCAACTTGAAGAAACTAGTCAGAAAGCTAAAGGCTGATTTCATCATCACCAAGATATAGTCAAGAGATGGTTCGATAAAAGGAAATTCAGTAAAAGAAGTTTTGAAGTAGAAGATTTAGTCCTGAAATGGGACCATAATCATGAGGGTAAAGGGATGCACACAAAATTCCAACACTTATGGATAGGCCCTTACCAAATTTCTACAAATCTCAGCCCATCCACTTACAAGATGACAGACCTCCAGGGAGAGGAAGTAACCCTTCCTCTCAATGGCCTCGCCTTGAAACAATACTTTGCGTAGTATCAATGAGACTTTCTGTACATAAATAAAGCTTTTCTTTTATTTTACTTTAGTCTTTGTTTTCTGTGTTTCAGCTAGATTGCCTTTTCTCTTAGCCTTTGAACTTTTGTACAAATTTGTCTTCCTGAGTTGCCTGCAATTGGGCCTCTCGTGAAGGTACATCTTGCAAGAAATCGTACAAATCGTGAAGCTGGAAATGTATCCTAGAAAGAAAGTTTACCCATGCATTTGGGGCTTTGTTGATCGTTCTCCAGAATGAAGAGATCCTGTTTTATTGGTCACACTAACACTTGTTTAAATAGCAGAGATCTATGATTATCTTTACTACTATCTTCGGGCTCCATCCACCATCACACTTAAAAGCATCTCAAGAAGATCATTGTGGTTGGACCCACAGAAAGGTAGCAAATCTTGAAGGCATAGGGTATTGAAGTGACTCCATGCTGCAAATTTAAACCCAAAAGGGCTTATAATCAAGGGTCTGTTTTCTAGAGATTCTCGCCTCAATCAAAGCATGGCTGAGATAAAAGAAAAGCATACAGGTCAAGGAAGCTATCCAAAGACTCGGCTCAAGCTAGGCTCCTCTCTGTCCATGAGGCTTGATAAAACAATAAAAGTTCTCACTCACACAAAAGGACATTATGGATTGAGGATCCAAAATAAAAGACCGTATTTTAAAGAAAATATTTCTAGAAGGCTCAAACAACAAAGCTGTAAAATGTATGAACATATAAATGGATGCAGGCGGCATGGGAATGAGGAACAAGAGCAATGGTGTCTATGAGATGTTGTTGCAAATCCTGTGGAGTCTGATAGCAACGCTCATCTGAAAGATGAATCTTCTAAAATGATCCCCATATGTTGGCCCTTGGAAAGTTTTAAAGATGTCTTCATCGAAGCTCCCTTCTCCCAATGACCAATGGATAAAGTGACTTCTTCCTTTGTCGAGATTCGAATTCTTAAGCCGACTGCTGCACATAAGGTGAACAGCTTTTAAGAGAAATTCTTCCAATAAACGAGATAGTTTTCAGAGATCTATGTTCGCTAGCGATTCGCCAATTGTTGTTGCTGCAACATCCTTCCCCAAAATTTTGAAGTTGTTGTTGCAGCAGATTTTTCTTTATCTTTCGGGTTTTTTCTCTAACAGGAAGAAGCTAAGTCACCTACTTCCAAAAGACTTTTCTCATTTTATGTAAGGCAAAGTCATCCTTTTCCTTTAGCGCAAATTTTGGTCTTAACTCACTCGCTGTAGCGCAAGTTTTAGCCTTAAGTTCGCCACCGTTTTGACGCACCTCTAACCATAAGCCCCTTGCTCGGCATAGACTTTAGTTCTAACTCAGCCGCCCTATTGACAAGTCCTAAGTCTTTTGTCTGGCGCACATTTGTTGGAAATAAACTGGCCACCATTAGCGCAAGAGATAACCTTTTCTCGGTCGCCGAAGGCGCAAGAATTATCATTATATTCCCGCATTGGAGCTATGCTTCACCTCCTTGGAAAAATTAAAACTTTGCACGTTTCTCCAGTGCAGACCGTGATGATAGAGTCGATGCCACAAGCACAGGAGGCACGCTTATCCTTCCCGCTTGCAAATCCGCATTCTGTCTTTCACGATAAATCATGTTTGGCGTGGTTTTATGAGAGAAACCCTAATGCCAGGATCGTTGCTTGAGCATAAGGTTTATTTTTTAATATGCACTTGCCACATAGTGCAAAAGATTACGCTCCCCGCTTAGCACGAAAGCTAAATTGGTACTCGGCACGAAAAGATCTCCTTGATCCCTATGCACCGGTGAAGTTGGTAGGGCCTTTAATGAGGCCATGTGCCACTCTTAATGACAGATTTCTCAAGTCCTGTGCTCATAACCCCGCCAACTTTAGATGTACGTGAGCATTTAACTCTTCCCCTATTTAATGCATGCAACGGCGTTTTGGGTTTTATTTAGTCCTTTGTTCTCGAAGTGCTCGCCATTCACGTTGAAGTTCAAGACTGCCATTCACTACAAACGGTTGAGGTCTTGTAACGCTCGCCATACTGACAGGTAGGCTCTTTCCCAATCCTGTTCTTGGATTAGTAGGTTAAAATCACCCAAGAACAGATTAAGTAGCTCAAACGGCCTTCGTTTTACTCTGCATGAAAGCTAGAGAGGGCATAGTATAGTCACTGTTCTTTTCCCTATGAGGATATGAGTTCAATGCATGAAAACCAAGGCAGAGACAGCCCTATCTCAGAGGCACATAAGTCTTTTCTTTCTGTTGCTTTTTCGGTATCCTTGGTTTTCCTCACAGAGCTTTCATTTGCCAAGCGAAACCCGCGGTTCCCCACAACCGCATTTGAAAGTTTTTATATGTTTTTCTTGGTTGCGTAATAGCTTGTTTATGTTTAAACTCTTCTTCCATGAGTAGAGTCTCTATTTTTTAAAGTATTAAGTGCTTACCCTACTCTGGCCATGAGGTTTAATCGTCCCAGTAGCATCTTAGCCGCCGCAGAGTTTTTCAACCAAACCCGTAGAAGTCGTAGCGTCCCAAGGTCTTGTTTGCAAAACAAAACTCCCTGCCAAGAATCTACTACGTGTAAATCCCAATCCTTCTCATTCCTTGCAGCTAAAGTTCCGTCCTATGAACACCGAATTTTATTGCTCAACCGAAAGCAATGTTTATTCATGCCGAGGTTGCATAAAACCCGCATTACCCAGCCGAAGCTACCATGGTGATGTGTTAAATCAACCCATAAATCCCATTTAGAAACAATGAATATGAAAGAAACCTCCTAAAGACCCCTTACAGACTCATCGTCCTGATGTTGAGTCAGCTCTTCGGCATGCCTAATGGAAATGTGTTTAAGATCGGATGGGTGCCGGTAATGTTTCATATAGCCACGAAAGGCACCATCTTCAACTGTGCTGAAATAATTTCAGATAGCTTGGCCTCACAGTTAGCAACAGCCCAAGGAGGACTAACCAAAAAGAAGGAAGATTTCTTCATGTCTTCATACCTGATTGACTGCCTGTTAAGCAAGCACACATTCCCAGACTTAGGCTACTCATGGAAGCCAAATGAAAAAGCTCTCTTAATAGCTTATCAATGTACATGGGCAAGTAAATACGCAAACTATTACAAGATGGTTTGCGAGAGGTTTATCATGCCATTGTACCATCTTATTTTCATGTAAGAACCCGATTGCATGTCGGAGAATGCAATGCCCATCATTGAACAATTTGGGGACTATTATCACAATGCAGAAGGCACATACATCAAAATGAGTGGAGGAACTCATGAGCCATTTATGTTCCCTCGGTATGTCACAGACTTTGTAATTCACAAGGAGGTCGTGAGACAACTCTTCGGCACCGACGCAATAAGTAAGTTCTTAACAGACCGGAGGAAGGGCATGTATCCTCCCATGCCTTTTACCATAGGAGCTTACAACCTCCCAAGAGAAAGAGATAGAGAAAATTATGCTCAAGGATTAGAAGTTTTCGATTTTGGCCTGGTCCCTTTCAGAAGGCATGACCCCAACGGTGCGGTACGCCAACATTGTCTTGACCTCAAGATCTCCTTTGAATATGCTCATGCTGTGGACCGAGACGAGGAATTCTTCAGGAGTGCCCGCAACCTAACTGAGCTAGGAAAGCGTTACAATAAGAAAGTTGTGAAAGATCCGAGCCCCAAACTTATCGGTTTGATCCAAAGAGAGCGGGAGGCATCGACCTCACAATCAGGGGATCCATTAGAGTTGGAGCAGGACAAAGTGCTCCAAGAGAAAGCTCTCAAGCAGTAGTAGGATAGAGTGCTCCAAGAGAAATCTCTCAAGTAGCAACAGGACAGAGTGCTCCAAGAGAAAGCTCTCAAGCAGCAGCAGGACCAAGAACAAGCAAGGATTCAAGGTGAGCTAGCTGCCAAGCTTCAACAAGAGGAGATTAGAAGGAAGCAACAGGAGCAGGCCTCTCAGTTGGAACAACAAGAAGAGGTTTCCAGGATCCAGAAAGAAGGAGAAGAGCAGGTATCCCAAGAGCAAGCTTCCAAGAAGCAGCATGATGAAGAGCAAAGGACCCTAGATGAGGGAGCTGATGGATTGCAGACATAGCAAGAAGAGTCAGCAGGAGAGAAGGGGAAAGAGTAGATAGAGAAGTCTCTCGAGCCGAATCCATCTACTCCGACAGATATGGAGGTGGACCCACAATTGATATGCACCCTAGGGGGGACTCAGGAAAAGGGTGCCTATTCAGGGAGCTTAGCGCTGACCCCATATAAACCCAGGAAGCAGCGCAAAATAGCAGACTTGGATACTATATATTTTAGTGAGAAGAAAAGGGCCATCATTGATAGGAGAGTAAAGAAAATGGAAGGCAAGACAAAGAATGTGGAAACCGAGGAGGATGATTATGAACTATGGATAACAAAGAAAACGTTGGTCCAAAGAACTGATGCCGACCCCACATTTCAAGCCCAATGCACTGTAGCATCAGCTAAGGCAACTAAAGCCAATATTGATTTTTTGAAAGAAAAGATAAAGCATTACAGGGAGCAGTTCCTTAAGATCAAAGATGATAGAAAGAGGGAGGTATTGGAAGCAAACAAACTGAAGGAGAAATACAATGAGTTGTTAGGAGAGCATATGGTGCTCAATTCAGGAGGTCTCCAGCTCGAGAATGAGAAGAACTCCTTAGAAATGCAGTTGGTTGTCTCTGAAGGTGAGCTGGAGAATCTGAAGGCTCGGATAACAAAATTGGAGGAATTCGAAGCATGCAGGGCTCAGCAAATTCAGCTCCACCACGAAGAATGTGAAGGGATGATTCAAGAAAAGGAACAACTAGCAAGATAGCTCAAAGAGGCAGCGGAAGACCAACAAAATTTGTCTACATTTCACAAACAAGCATGTGATATGCGGATTAATATCCATCAGCTGCTAGTATTGAGCTCGAAAGAGATTTGGAACGTGAAAGAGATGATTAGGAAAATGACAACAATTGAAACCAAAGCTCTAAAATCTTGAGAAAAGTTTGCAAATCATGTAGAGGAGCTGAAGCAGCAATCTTAGTGGTGAAAGGGAAAATCTCAACTCCCTTCACACTTACGCGCCCCTACAGGGGATGAATTGGACGTGGATATAGGAATTCTTGAATTCGCCAAAGATTGTGGTACCAAGCTAAGTTTGGAAATAAAAAGGACGGTCCACAAGTTTTGTTCTATCTACTCCATGCTCAGGGAATCGCTCAGCAAGTGTCATCTGGTTCTGCCCACTTCCATCTATGATTTCCCAAAAGAAGAATACCGATTGTTCGAGTTGCAGAACGAGCTGGATGAAGACTTGGCTTATATCAAGAAGATAGAAGTATTGACTCAGGATGAATTTAAATAGTTCATTTTCCAAACTGCAATACATATTTACTTCCTAGAAGCAATGGCAAAAGAGGCCACTCAGGGAAAAGCATTGATCAAATCGGACCTACACAAGCATGAAATAGCGTCCTAGGAAACAATATCTTCCCGTAGCAAGCTCATCGTAAAGGATATCAACCAATGGACCTCATACATTCAGAGTATAGATGGACCGGTAATTTCAAGCGAGCCGGTTGGTGGAGCCGTGTCTTCAAGTTAGCAGGCAGAAGCCCCAGCAGAATAGACAGATCATTCTTATTTTGTTTTAATCAATCAGAGAAACTGAAATTCTACCTTTGTATAAATGCTTTAAAAGGACAGTTGGTCCCTAGTTTTGTCCTATATGTAAAACCTTCCACGTATTCATAGTCTTTGTAAGGGTACGATGAAAGCCAAGGAAGGAGGTTATAGAATTAGGGTACACTTTTCATCCCAAGGGGCACTTTGTAAAGTTATAAATAGAAGGTTAGAAGAGGTAGAGAGCGACTTTTTTGGCAGGGAAAAGAAGCTTCTTAGCTTGCACAAACTATTTTGTAACTAGCTCCAAGAAAGTGATTTTACCTAATAAATAGCCTGGAGAGGACGTCGTTTTCCTTAAATGGATGTTGGATGTTTTTTGGATTATTCTTGTGGCGTTCATATCTTGCAGTGAGATCTTTCTTTGTTGTTCAGAATTATTTCTATGTGTTGAATGAGCTTACTATTTTTCTATGCAATGATGTTTCTCCTAACATGAGTAATAGAGTGCTTTCATATGGATTAAAAGCTATCTTTTATATCTTTAAATCTCTTGCAGTAGATGTATCTTTATGATTTAATGGTTATCTGTTGATCTTTAGATATTTCTTTCAGCACATTGCTCATATTTACATTTTGTTCCTTGTAAGGATAGATTAGATTCTATTTAGTCTTAGTTACAGATTTGTTTCAAGCTCTGCATTTAGATTAAATTAGCTTAGGCACTTGCACATCATTTTAATAATAAAATCAAAAGAATAGTGGATCAGGCCATAACCGGTGTAAAAGAAGCAAATCTCCAAATCTAACGGTAGCCGAAACCACTAACCGGACGGATTCCCCATACCAAATGGTGGATAATCTAATTGCGATAGTTTGCTAGGGAGAATCCCTTTCTGCTTGATGCTGCCATCTTCGTGGCATCAACAAAATCCTTTGCAGAACTTACTGGGACCTTTTATGTTTCGAAATTAGTTGCAGTTGAAGTCTACTACAAGGCTTCCTAGGTATACCAACATATGTAAACTAGATCCTTTCCACAAGATTTCAAAAACAATTTGGAGGCGTTTGGCCATTTTTTACCATCTAATGTACTGATAAACCAAAGAGACATAGGTTTTGGGGCGGCTAGATTGAGTTTTGGAGACTAGGGATAAAATGATGCTATAGTGACAGCTCAACTAGTTAAGCTTTAAGATGCCTCAAACACTAAATGAAATCCACTAAACTAAGTTATAAGACTTGGAATGGGTTCAATAGGTTCTTAGTGACTTGCAACACTTTACACAATTAAAATTGGACTCATAGAACCCATTTTGTAAAATAAATGGCAAGACTAGTCAAATTTTAATGCAAAATGAGTAGCACTTGAAAAAGACAAATTCAAATAGCCTCAAAGGATCATGAAATCAACATCAAAACTTATATCAAAGATTAAATACATTATTACTACCAGCAAAAATATTTTTTACATATTTGTAGCAGAATTTATGATGTATTTACGGTTCAAACATACAAAGAGTTGTCCATCTTATGGATACTTACAATGTGGAAGCAAAAATATTCAATGAGAGAATGAGAGGAGAGAATAGTATGATATATAAGAATAATATATGATAGATTAGAACTAGATATCTCATGGAAGGCACCAAATCAGATGATAAATCTCACAGAGGGCACAACCATACTAATGCTCTCTTTCTATGGATAAATCTCCTCAAATCCACCTCAAACTTGATTGGATGTCTGCATCACTTCTTGTTGGATCAATTTATTCATGGTTTAGGCTGAATAAGAGCTATGGATAAGACTTCAATATTTGTATACCAAATCATGGAAGAGAACTGGAACAATTTTACCATTGGGGAACATCACGCAAGCTTGGTTAAGGTGCATCACTCAACCTTTGATAAACAAAGCTCTCAAGACAAATGAAAAACTAGAAAAATATGTCAAAGTGATGCACCTTCTTTATTTTATAATCTCAATGCTAAGTTAGATGCATTAAATATGGTCACCTCCTTTGCTCATGCGCCCTCCTTGACTGGATTTAGCATGTATGATTTTACCTGCTTTTACCCTTGCTTTGTTTCCTTTCCACTTTGGACTGCATTCTTTCTTTTGGAAACATCCTACTTTTCCTAGCTTTCCTCTACTTTTCCTAGATTTTCTTTTCTTTTCCTTTGCTTTTTCCTTCTTTTCTACTCTTTCTTGCTTTGTGGAATTTCCTTCTTTTCCTTTCTGCTTTTTTATTTTCAAAACTGGCTGCTTTTGTGTTGCAAACTAGCTTTTTGGTGGTTTTGTGGATTTTTCTGGATTTTCTCATAGTTGTGATTTTGGTTGACAACTCACTAGGACCACTTGAACTCATGCACCACCTTATCCACCTAGCACATGCCTCTAAATTACATAAATTAAATATCATCAAAATTATTTACAATTTTAACAAAGTACCTTAATCCTAAGTCTAAAAATTAATTACTTGACAATTAATGCCTCAAAACTTAACCCCTCTTTACTTAATTAATTCCAATTGTTACTAGGACCGATGGGGTTGAATGGATAGTGGTTTACCATGGTGGTATCAAATAAAATGGGGACATTACAATCCTCTCTCCTAAAATTTGCTTGTCCTCAAGCAAGTGAAAACATGGTTGGTGAAGAACTTGTACACCATTTCCAAAATACTTTGCAAGGTTACCTCTTAAACCATGTCAATCTCATCTCCATCATAGATGACCCTCCTGACAAACTTGCATTGGTCACAAGTCATGAATGAATCTTTTTTCAAAATACTGCATGAAAAATTGAACTGTGATATATGGATTGAATTTGACAGTGCTACACCCTTTCACATTATTCAATTCATCCAATAACTCCCATGCAACTCATTCTTGCTTCCATACATTGAGTTCTTTATGTGTCAATAGTGATCTTGAATCAATGTGGTCAATTTCAATCTCAAGCTTGTCCCTTATTAAGTAATGTTTTCTTTTATCCAATACATGTATAATGGCTAACACCTCCATGAATTTGATTGAACAATGTCTTTGATAGGTCTGAAACTCCATGGAAAGTATTCTGGCACCATAACGATTCCTATGTATTCTTTGGAAGCACCTCCCTTAAGCGCACATAGTGGAGTGCAACCAAAGTTCTTGATGTATGTTCTGCTAATGTAGGAAGGTGAATTCATAGGTGCATCAACCAAATTAAAGCTCATGTATGAAAGTCCCACATAGGCACATTAGACACAAGGAGGTGTCTCTTGAAAAAACAAATTCTTCATCCATACTAATATAATGATGAGGATTAAGGTGGATATCAATATTGGAGAGGTATTTTACCTTATGCATCTTATCCCTCTTAAGGGATGTCTCTGCCCCACATACTGCTACATGAATCTTCTAGCTGAAATATTTGAGACCAAGAATGATTCCTAGATACGAAATGATCCTCATAAATGTAAGGTGTAAGGTGCCACTGCTAGGAAACCATGCATGAAAACCTTAAGTCCATCCAAAGAAATGTTTCCCATGTAGGGAACTAAAACCCAGTGCAACATAGATGTAGTCATGAGAGAGAAGGTTGGCTTGATCCCTCAACCCAACATGCCAACATCTCCTCCAGGACAAGAAATGCTAGGATTGATTTCTTGTATTGCATTCCCAAGGATGGGAATGCTCTCTGGAAGAAGTTATCAGGACAAAGTATGCATGTATCCCACTACCTCTTCTGCAAATATCCAAGTGTCAATGTCATGTGTGAGAGATTGACATCCCAAGGAATGCCAGGGTCCCATTTTCTAGGATGCATACTCCCAAAAATAATCACCACCATGAAAAAGATAGCACCACGAAGGGTACCAGGAACGATGAAAAAATAATCATTAGGAATGTCAATAGCATGCATGTACACTAAGAATGTTTCATCCTCAATTCTAGGTTGAATCCAATCAAGTGTCTCCATACATGCAAGGAACTCCTCATGTGACCAATGCACACAAGTAACAAGGGCCAAAACATTGATGTTCAAATTACAAGGATGCAATTCATAGCATGTCCAATCACAAAAAGGGTAGGCATCATCAAAACTCCATGGATTCCCATACTTATCACAAGAAGTACAAAGTGTGTCAAAGAAGTCTCCATAGATGCAAGTAGTAAAATCAATTATGTGTATTTTTATCCAAACAAGGAAAGAAGAGACACCCCAACCCAATGATACAAATGGAAAGCAAAGTGCTCCCTCATGTGAATAATCCCAATGGATCAACTCTCTTCCACTATTCAAAGGTTGCATGCAATAGTCATGTTCCTTGCTCAATAAAGTCAAGTGGAAACCATATGCACCCTTATGTGTGGAGGCATCAAAGGTAGGCATGAGATTTCTCTGCAACTATTGGGAATGGAATGGTTCTATCATTGAATCAAGTGGAGCGAATGTGGGAGCCTCCTGCTCCTCCTCGGGAACCATCAAGAAAAAAATCTTGACCCAAAATTCATCCTCAATACATGGAAGAAGCAGATGTAAATGGTGAAATATCATGGACCAAAATATCATCACTACAAACCCCATCTATCAAGCTAATAGATGCATCAAATCCATCAAAGGTTGGTCGATCAAACATGATCTCTTTTGGTTCTTCAATGGAGGAATGACTCACTCTAGGAGACAATATGTTCTTGGACATCATCATTCTCATCTACAAACTCCTTGGTCACATGAAAATCAACATATCCCTCATGATCCACCATATTATGAGGTTCTGTTAACACCCAAAAAGTGCTCACCATCTCATCTCCCTCATTGCATGACTCATTTGTCTATATTTCCTACCATCTTTGCCTCCAAAACCTCAAGAAACCATTAAATGGCCACCAAAAGGCCAAAAAAACTCTTTTTCCCTCTCCAAATAGTTAAATTTCCTAAAAAAATAGCAAAAATCCTCTAAAAAGGCCCTAAATTCCCAAAAATCAAAGAAAAGGGAATAAAAATATATAAAAAAGAGGAAAAAAGAGAGAAAAATGAAGCAAAAACTCTAAAACAATTGACCTAAACCATATGGTTCCAAAAACCATGGGTCAACACTCCAACACTAAAACCTATAAATAGGTGATAGAGGCTCCCCATTTCATATCCACAATCTATCCTATCCTCACTCTGCCCAAATCATTCTTGAAACCCTAGCTTACCATTTGAGCTAGTTTCCCATTTGAGTGCCCCGTTTCGCCCATTATTCAAACACCTTGGAGAAGGAGAAGGAACCCATCAGAGCACGGAAGCAACCCTCTTGGACTACTGCAAGAGCTCCACCAACCCCAACACTTGAGGTAAATGTAACTTTGTTCTCATTTTTAATACAAAAGAAAAATTCCCATTATATTTTGTCTTTTTATTTTCTGTTGATGCACATGTTAGCTTAGATTTTACTTTGTTTTACTGTCAAGTTTTAATGTTTTACTGAACTGCTACTAAGGAGGCCCTTCTCCTTAGTAGGTGTTCATTTGCACAAGTTAGGGTGAAAACCCTAGCTACAGTTTTAGCGATTCCACTATTCACCTTTGAATTTTTGCTTAAAAATTTAAAAGTTTTTATTTTCTGCAAGTATTTTTTTATTTTCCCTGTTTGGCTGTGACTTCGACCAATTGGGTTTTCTGCCGCTGATCGCATTTCTGTTCCTCGCAGCTGCGGCCTAGATTGCATCTTTCATCCTTTTTTTCGCGATCCAGATCGTAACTTTCTGCCCTTTTGCCGCGCCCCAAACCGTGCATTTTGGCCCCAGACCTGCGATCCAACCACAACTTTCTGCCCTTTTGTCGCGCCCCAGATCGCGCATTTTGTCCCCAGACCCGCGATCCGATCGCAGCCTTTTGCCCTTTTGCCGCGCCCCAAACCGCGCATTTAAGCCACAGACCCGTGATCCGACCGCAGGGTTCACCCCTACAGTCACGCATTTTAGGCACAAACCCTGATGAGCCTTGGATTTACCATATTTTTACCACCATTTCACCTTATTTATAATTCCTTTTGCCTATCTATATTCATGCATTAATCCTTTCTTACGCTCATATCCGGGTTTTTATGCTCAAGTAATTTTTCCATTACATGTATTAGTATTTCATTTGATTTTTTACTAACATTGAGGGAATTAGTGTACTATGTTTTTGCTTTGAATATTGAATCCATTGTTGCAAGTAGCTACAACATATTTGTGGTAGCTCTGCAGCATTACGGAAACTCTACAAGTATCTGCAGCATTATGGAAACTCTACAGGTATCTGCAGCATTACGGAAACTCTATCTGCAGCATTACAAAAACTCTATCTGCAGCATTACGGAAACTCTACAGGTATCTGTAGCATTACGGAAACCCTATCTGCAGCATTACAAAAAGTCAATAATTCAAATTTTACCTTCAACCACCAACTTTGGAGAAAGATATTCATTAGGAGTAATGGATTTTTATAAATCCATTGTTTCTATTATTCTTATATGTCTCAAATCATGTTGTTAAATTAAAGCAGGTAAATGGAGGTGGATATGAGTGCATATTTGGCTTATTCACAAAGATTTGAATATCTCTATCAAATATATGATGGACCTAAGAAATCAAAAGTTGTTAAGAGACATTTGGAATGAGTTTTGACTATTTTATTATAGCCTCTATTCCTAAATTCGAATTTGACTTCAAATGTATTTTAAATAGCATGTAGTTAGTAAGTATCTTGGATTAGTTTTGAATTAGTTTTGAGATCCAAACTTTTAGGAATTTGTTGAGGATATTTTG
Organism: Larix kaempferi; assembly: GCA_027924585.1. Taxonomy (NCBI): domain Eukaryota; kingdom Viridiplantae; phylum Streptophyta; class Pinopsida; order Pinales; family Pinaceae; genus Larix; species Larix kaempferi. The sequence goes on along the minus strand of BSBM01001243.1, from coordinate 390,711 downwards.
GATCCTCATTTATTATTTGTTATGGAGAAATCATGTATAAATAAGAGTTCATTCTCCATTCTATGGGAGGACTCTTAGAGCAATAGTCCAATTGATGATGGAATAAAGCTATACTATCATTTTGATTCAATTAGATCTTAGTTTTAATATTTTCTTTTTGTAGCTTGATTTTTTTTATTTTATGTTGATGTAGTTATAATTTGTTGCTTTGTTTCAATTAGATAATTTTGCATTTCTCATTATGTAATTTCTTTCTACAATTTGATTTCAATGCATAGATAGAGATTTAAATGTTTATTTTACGGTCATTGAGCTTAATGCAATAATGTTATTTACTCCATTGGATCATAAACAGTAACTTGTATCTGGCAAGGATAGCTTTTAGATTTTATTTATGCAATTTACTTTTCTGTCAAGTGTGTTGTGAACTTATATTTAGAATTTAATTTCTTGCACAGTGTGAACGTAGTATTAGAATTTAATTTTCACGCAAAGTGTGACACAGTTCTAGAATTTACTTTTCTACAGAGTGTGAATGTAGTTTTAGAATTTACTTTCAAATGTGAATTTAATTTTAGCATTTACTTTCATGTCGTGTGCTTTAATTTCCGTGCAACTTAGTTTGGTAGTTGTTTAGTTGGTAGTTTCTTTCCAAGACTATGTAACTGTTCATACCATTGTTTGTAAGTAAACTTATTGAACTACAACCTCAAGTAGATAAACCAATGTAAGAGGAGATTGTGGTTTGCACATACAGTGCATGGTAACTCCCAAGTTCTCAATGAACCCCGGGTTGATAATTAATGTACACTTCTTAGTTGTTTTCTAAGTAATTAGAATGCAATTAAAAAGCTCGTCATTTTGGCACCGTTGTCGAGGAGTTACCACAACCATTGTTTTTTTCTTTTGCTTGAGTAAATTTTCTTTCGGTAGTGAGATATTTGTTTGTTTTTTCATTATACATGCATATGTTTTTTTTAAGGATGAAGGTGCAGAGACAAGTAAGATGCAAAGACAACCTCACTGTAGCATTGCTGTAGTGTAATAGCCAGCCGCAAGTCTCTCCAAATCTGAACCATGTTAATAATTTATGCAATAGCAGTAGATTTGTTTATGCCTTCTATTTTCATGAATAAAATCAAAGATTCAAGATGATGATTATGTGGTGCAGTAAGAGCCACACATATTACTAATTTGTCTTTTGCAGAAAGCTTGGAAGAGGAATGAGGCTTGGCGAATAAAGATTTTATTGAAGGATTCAAGAGGATTCGAGGGGAAGCCATTGAAGAAAGAGTACACAAGACTCAAATATTTCAAAAGGGGTATGTAATATGTTATTCAATTCGTAAAAATACATCATTTAGCACTAAAATACAATTTTTGAAGTTTGACTATAATCATTTATTCATATCTTGCAAAATTTTCAATTTTTGAGGATCCGTAGCTCAACTGCAGAACCTTATAAAAAATATGGATAGTTCAACTCAGGGTTTGTATTGTTGATTTTACTTGTTATTTGATGTATTACATTGAATTATATCCATAAAAACATTCACTTCCATCTAAATCATCATTTTAGTGAAAATTGGCTATTTTGACATTTTGGCATGTTGGGCTTACTAAAAACGTAGTCATGACAGTCAAGTTTTGAGAGGCCATATGGACACATTTTTAAAACCTGTTTCTATCCAGAGTATCCCTTGGAATATATTTTCTAACGCAATTTAAAATTTTCAATTTGGATATCAAACAAAAAAGTTATGGTCAAAATACCGACTAGGTGTAGGGTAGACAACTCAAGAACACTGTTGGGACAGTCAATTTTTGGGTGCCTAAATGGATGAATTTTCCAAACCTGTTTCTAAGGCATATTCTCCTATGAATCTAGTTTACAATTCAATTTGAATCACTCAAATCCGATATCATACGAGGAAGTTATGTCCAAAATACTAACTGCCTGTCATAAATCAGTACTCCGAGAACTCTGTCTCATGGGCTGTTCTTTGGCATATTCGACCCATCAATTCTTATTGAATTAAAAACATGTTTCAATTGGAGGTACATATAGGAATATAATTTAACCTCCAAGTTGAATGGATTCCATCCGTCATCAAACGAAAACGTTATGCTCAAATCACTGACTACTGGTCTAGGCTGGAAATTGCAACCTCTCTGTCTTACATGATGTTCTTTAGCAGATTTGGAGTACCATATTAATGCATTTTCAAAACCTGTTTCTATTGGAGTTATCCCTTTGAATCCACTTTCATTTGGCTTTGGAATCACTCAAATCAGTTGTGAAACGAAAAAGTTATTAACAAAATACCGTTGGGTTGTCTAAGGTGGCCACCGCTCTCCAACAGGTAAAAAGTAAATTTTTGTTTTATCTTCCTTGGATTTGTTTTATAAAAATTTGTTGTATTTATCTTGCATATGTTTGGTATTAAGAGAGACTGATCAAATCTCTTCTTCCATGAGCTCACATTTTATTGCAGGCCCTTGGAAGATTAAAGAAGGCTAATCTATGGATGAATGATTTGTGAAGACCAAATTTAATGTTGATGGGAATTCTCTCCAAAAATCCAAAAAAAGAAGATTCATTAGCATGATATGTGCTAATTTTGAAGATTAAGTTCCTAGAAGCCTGATCCAATAGTGTCTCACCAAAAGATAACAACCAGAAGACTTTTTATCAAAGATGGCAGATGGATCCATAATGAGGCATATGAAGAATTGATATGAAGAAGCTGAAGACCAATGTTCTAGAGGTCAAGTGCCATTCCCTCATTCCCATTGCCACAACCCTGATTTCTATGAAGAATCCCTTCAGAAAACCTAAGATTCATCATGCTCATTCACTAGCGCCATGGTATGCTCATGTATTTCATTTTTCCCATTTTGATATGCATGCCTGCTGAAGTTAATAAATCTTTCATTTCCTTATGTGGTTGATAATATTTTCTCATGAACAACATCTATATCACCACTATCATTAGATTGAATTCATCCCCCACCATTCCATTACTCCCATGACTTTCTACTCTATCCATCCCTGACCCACACAATAAAGCAGCTTGGCTTACTTACAATGCCAAGCTCCCTCACCTCCCTACCCCCTTTCCAAATAAAATTTGATAGTGAAAACTTGTTTTCAGGCACCATCACACCTTAGAATGCTTGAAAACTAGCTTGCTGGCAGGCATCCCTCAGGAATAAAAAGTTCCGGATTGTGAAAACCCTCTGGGCGCAGTCAGACAGATCTTGTCTGAAAACCAGCTTGCTGGTGGACAAGGTTTCCAAATAAGAGAGAAATAAAGTATTCCATCATGCTCTTTAAATAAAGTTCCAAGATTTGCTACTACATCAGAAGATCATTTTTCAGCTCCAAATCCAAGTTGCAATTCATCAGTCTATGAGCTTCATATTCCACATTGCTCTTTCTTGCAAGTTTTTGCACCATTGTGGACCACAACAGATCTCATGCTTCTTAGGATGTTGCTGCACATTTCACGATGTTCATAGGTAGGTACAGGTATGCTTATTTTCTTTATTGTTAGTCAAGTTCATTGAATGCTATAGATTTGTATTTTGAAAATCACTTGATCCTTTTTCATTACTTCCTCCTATATTTTTAAGGGTAGTAAAATATTTCAGTTTGGGGTAAGGGGCACACCATTACCTACCATGACTACACCATTACCTATCGTGACCACACCATTACACATCATAATCTTTACATTACTCATCATCATTCTTTTCCATCCTCTACCATCCTTTCTCAACCCAAACCTTCACCCTTCCATTTAAGAATTATCTTATCTTTACTCCCCTAGCTAAGTCCACTCCAACATCTCCTAACACCCAAGCATAAAATGATGTTGCTACATAATCCCTGTTGTTGTCACACAAGAACCAACAATAGGAAGTCTTGCTGCTGCCACACAAGAACCAGTGGTGAGAAGAAAATAACATCTGGTGCACAAGCCAAGAACACTACAGGAAAAAGGGAATAGGCTAGCCACAAGAACCTATAGCAGAATAAGTTGTTGTAGAAGCCATCCCTCCATAAAAATCTATTGTCATACAAGAGGTTGGAAAACATAAGGGGTTTAACACAAGATAGCTAGATTTAGCACCTTGAGATAGAACCACTCCTTCCCACAAAGGATCATTGGAACAGATGGTTGCACATTGTTCAAAACTTGAAGATAAGTCCTTATTGACACTAGTTTTTCTTATGGGAAATGAATATTGCTAGTGTTTTGAAGTTGCAATTTATAGATAAATATCATAACTTCAGTTCATGGAACCATTTTGAAGAATAATGGCGTTATTTTCTAAAACATAATAAACATCATGTAGTGTTTGTATGCTAGACCACAGTGTCTAACAATCTCTGAAAAAGTCACAAGAATACGTGCTACATATCATCTACAGGTTGCTACAGAATATTTGCAGGCTACTATAAGGGATATGGTTGATGGTTGTTGAATGTCGTATGTTTGGATGCTGGGATGTTGGGTTGGTGAGCAAAATCTTGAAGATGGATCCATTGTTAGTATTTGGAGAAGGTGAATATGGAGTTTTGGACAGGTTATATATAGCTTCCACAAGAAGATATTCAAAATGAAGAAAAATGTTCAAAATATAGATGGTTGTTTCATTTTTGGTTCAATGGAAAGGGGCAGATCTCACATTCATTATTTTTTTTCAAATTTGCAAATAACATTAACAGTGCTACTTGTAGCAGAATTATCATTTTCCAATCTATCATAGTTATTTGCAGGCCTTCTTTCAAGACACTTCTAATGCCAATACCAGCCATACTTCTTCGCTCCAAATTTTTGCCACACAATGGATGCACTAGCTTTTCGATGAGGAATACATTGTTGCATGAGGACATGCAGATTATTCAATTTGGGGGAGAAAGTCTTATCAAATGTGATGATGGAGACATCCCATAGTTCCTATAGGTAACTGATTTCCTTTAAAGGGATCCCTCAAGTAATAAATGGTATGTAATTATCAAGATTGGCACTCATTTATGCCTAGCTTCTCAAAGGATAATCAATCTATACAAATCATTATTGCACTCTTTAAAACAGTAAGGGTTCTAGTTGTCTGAAAGGGATAATAATGCCAAAGCATTGTAGATCCTAAGAACAAATGGTAGCCTGGATAATTAATACTGTTATGTTTTCTGTATTTGATTCATTCTTTGCTACAGTCATGAGCTACGTTTAAGGAGTTTTTATTTTAGGATCTTTAGCGCACCTTTGAAGACGATTCCTTTGGTGAGAATAAAAAGTTTTGACAATCTGAAAAAGAAAAAAATACAAAAAAATAATTTTGTTTGAAGAATTTAAAAAAGCCAGGGAGATGGTATTAATTAATTCTCAGGAATTGATTGGGCATGATATGGTCATAATGAAGCATATCATAAGGCTATGAGACTATGGTTTGATGTTTTTCCACCACTTCTTCAATTATAGTGCTGCCATGTACATAAATGAGATCAAGCTGATGAAAAAATTCATGATGGCTAAGCCATGCTTTTACTCATCCATGTTTTTGAAAATTGCAGAAATTGAAATGGAGCATTTTATGGCATAAAAAAATTGCAGAAATTGAAATGAAGATATATCCCAAACGGTGAAGTGGGTTTTCCCGAAACTTGGTGGAGATAAGCATCAGTGTAAGAAGAATAAATACACCAAGTTTCAGCTCAATCCGATGCAAGGTTTTCGAGAAATCAAGAATAGTCACCTACATCCATTTTCTCATTTTCTCGAAAACCGTGATGTGGGTTTCTCCCATTTTTGGTTGGGATAAGCATAATGGCATTCCTTACACCCCTACAAAGTTTGGTGAAAACCCAGTTGATATTTTTAGAGAAATCAAGCATAGTCACCTATAGCCATTTTCTCATTTTCTTGAAAACCGTGATGTGGGTTTCTCCAATTTTTGGTTGGGAGAAGCATAATGGCATTCCTAACACCCCTGCAAAGTTTGATAAAAACCGAGTTCATATTTTTGGAAAAATGACATTTTTTGTGAAAGCTGCAAATTGCCAATCCATTGGCTACAAAATATATTTTTCTTGCATTTTTGCATTGAAATTGTTACGTTGGCATGGAGGATCGTTCAGGATGAAATTTCATACCTCTTGATGATTAGATACATTGGTGGTGGCTTGTTGACAATGAATTTTGAGGCCTGCATTAAAAATGAACATCATTCAGCTTAGTTGACACAAGGTTGCACGAGGACATGCAACATTTTCAGTTTGGGGGAGATGACGGGCCTTGGATTTAGCGTATTTTTACCACCATTTCACATTATTTATAATTCATTTTGCCTATCTATATTCATGCATTAATCATTTCTTACGCTCATATCCGGGTTTTTATGCTCAAGTAATTTTTCCATTACATGTCTTAGTATTTCATTTGATTTTTTACTAACATTGAGGGAATTAGTGTACTATGTATTTGCTTTGAATATTGAATCTATTGTTGGAAGCAGCTACAACATATTTGTGGTAGTTCTACATCATTACAAAAACTCTATCTGCAACATTACGGAAACTCTACAGGTATCTGCAGCATTACGGAAATTCTATCTGCAGCATTACAGAAACTCTATCTGCAACATTATGGAAACTCTACAGGTATCTGCAACATTGCGGAAACTCTATCTGCAGCATTACAGAAACTCTATCTGCAGCATTACAGAAAGTCAATAATTCAAATTTTACCTTCAACCACCAACTTTAGAGAAAGATATTCATTAGGAGTAATGGATTCTTATAAATCCATTATTTCTATTATTCTTATATGTCTCAAATCATGATGTTAAATTAAAGTTGGTAAATGGAGGTGGATATGAGTGCATATTTGGCTTATTCACAAAGATTTGAAGATCTCTATCAAATATATGATGGACCTAAGAAGTCAAAAGTTGTTAAGAGACATCTGGGATGAGTTTTGACTATTTTATTATAGCCTCTATCCCTAAATTCGAATTTGACTTCAAATGTATTTTAAATAGCATGTAGTTAGTAAGGATCTTGGATTAGTTTTGAATTAGTATTGAGATCCAAACTTTTAGAAATTTGTTGAGGATATTTTGGATCCTCATTTATTCTTTGTTATAGAGAAATCATGTATAAATAAGAGTTCATTCTCCATTCTATGGGAAGACTCTTAGAGCAATAGTCCAATTGATGATGGAATAAAGCTATACTCTCATTTTGATTCAATTAGATCTTAGTTTTATTATTTTCTTTTTGTAGCATGATTTTATTTATTTTATGTTGATGTAGTTATAATTTGTTGTTTTGTTTCAATTAGATAATTTTGCATTTCTCATTATGTAATTTCTTTCTGCAATTTGATTTCAATGCATAGATAGAGATTTAAATGTTTATTTTACGATCATTGAGCTTAATGCAATAATGTTATTTACTCCATTGGATCATAAACAGTAACTTGTATCTGGCAAGGATAGCTTTTAGATTTTATTTCTACAATTTATTTTTCTATCAAGTGTGTTATGAACTTAGATTTAGAATTTACTTTCTTGCACAGTGTGAACGTAGTATTAGAATTTACTTTTCCCGCAAAGTGTGACATAGTTCTAGAATTTACTTTTCTGCTGAGTGTGAATGTAGTTTTAGAATTTACTTACAAGTGTGAATTTAATTTTAGCATTTACTTTCATGTCGTGTGATTTAATTTCCGTGCAACTTAGTTTGGTAGCTGTTTAGTTGGTAGTTTCTTGCCAAGACTATGTAACCGTTCATACCATTGTTTATAAGTAAGGTTATTGAACTACAACTTCAAGTAGATAAAGCAATGTAAGAGGAGATTGTGGTTTGCACATACAGTGCACGCTAACTCGCAAGTTCTCAACGAACCTTAGGTTGACAATTAATGTACACTTATTAGTTGTTTTCTAAGAAATTAGAATGCAATTAAAAAACTCGTCAGACCCACGATCTGTTTTCTGCATTTTTTACCCTTTTTGGAACCCAGAATTTTTCTGCAATATTTTCTACACCTGCACAGCCACCTGTTCTATCTGCAGCCACAGTTACCAACATCTTTTTTTTTTGCAGCTTGCTTTTTGTTTCATTTATAGAATTTTCAAAGTTTAAGCATTTACATTGGAAAAAGAAAATTTTGCATTGCAAGTTAAATTTTTGCATTATTATTGGTTAAAAGGTTGCCCATGCGTGGCACTTTTGTTGGGTTCATCATCTCACATGCACACACTCTATCACCTAATTCAAGTGAGCCTTAAAATACTACTTAAACACAACCAACATTCTAACCCCACTTGGAGAACACATAAGAATATTTTAGTTAGGTAGGACAGAGGGCATAGGCATCCAAATAACACCCCTCTGTCACTTACACTTGAGACATAGTGGTTGTCGTTTAGGGTACCAAAATACCCTAGTATTTTTTGGCATGGTCACAACCAGTCTATCAGAGGGCCTCTCCCTTAGGAAGGTTGAAGTATCCAGACTGGTTCCGAAGGCCTGGGTGGAATACCGCAATACATTCAATAATTGAAGGCTACCTACTCGTTGGTCAGCGTGTGGTGATTCCTTTTAGGCCCACACGATGATAGGGTCGGAGCTGCAGATTCACCTTTTCTGGACATGTCATGAACGGGGTATCTTAGTTGCCTTTATTCTAGGATTGTTTTACTCGGTGTCCCTCCCCGTAGGGGGATACCCTTAGCCACTTGGTTCTACTATCCATATTGTCTGACTTGGATTTCATCACCTTGCAGAGGATATGTCTGGTTGAGTCAGAATACTATTTAGCTGGGTGTTTGCATGCTCCCTTACCTCCCTTTGGTCTAGCGAGTCCACTATTTTTATCTTTTAGGAAACCTGTTGCTTGTTGGTATTCTGACCATTATTGTTGACGCTCCGCTTATTGTAGCACAACTGTTACAGTGAGCATTTTGAGCTGGTTGTTGGCCTGAGTGCTGTATTTTTTGTGCTCTCCTTCTACACACTCGGCTGCATTAGGGTTTTTGAGCTATTTTTCACTCCACACAACCCCCAGATACTTGACACCATCTGTCACCATTGAGTCCTCGAGACACTCTCATCGCCTCCAAGGAAAGCCCCCGTAGCACGGTTCACTTGACATCACCCGTCATAGACATAGAGCCGCATCACTCGACACCACTCGTCATAGACATAGAGCTTCGTCACTCGACTCTATTCGTCGACGCCATAGAGCTCTATCCCCTAGCTTTAACACCCCTTACTTCACATCTGATTTTGAGGCAGAGTCCGAAAACCCCACTTACACTGCACCAACCAGCCCCATGGCTGGCATGATGTCCAACCCTTTCTTTGTAGGGACCATTGGTGGAGCATCCACAACCACCCCAACCACCACACCTGCTTTGGGTATGCCCTCGATGGGGCCCACACCCACCATTCTGGTCACTCTGCTAATTCCAGCGGCTAGCATGCCCAACCCAACCCCACTGGTGCCTCACACTACGCTTAGTGGTGCAGGACCCTCCCATACAACCTCCACCCCCCCGTTTGGTGGTCATATCCCTATCACAAACCCAGCCCCTACACTTGGGGGCATCGGCCCCAATGTGGTCGCCACCACCAGCATGTCACATCCTTCTCCTATTTTTCCATCCATGGCTAGTCTCAACCTTCCTGACCTGGCCAGACTGACCAACAATCCCATCAGACACGATCCTATGTGGCCTCACATGCCCACCAAGCTCCCATCAGACATCCCTAAGTTTGAGGGAAAGGTAGGTGAAGACCCCCAAAATCATATTATGTCCGTCCATCTATGGTGTTCCTCCAACTCCATAGTAGACGACTCTGTTCGACTGCGTCTGTTACAATGAACTCTCACTGGCTCTGCAGCCAAGTGGTACATCGAGCTGCCCCATGGGACCCATGCCACCTTTACTTTCCTCGCCTCGACCTTCCTGCAGTTCTTTCAGTTACCTGTCCACTATGACATGGGAGTTGAGATCCTATTGTCTTGCAGACAAAATACGACCACCCACATCACTGACCACATTCATGAGTGGCGTCGACGCTGAAGCCTGTGCAAAATCAAGTTAGATGACTGTATCTTCCTAGATTGGTTTCTCAAATCTCTCCTTCCCATCAGTGCCAAGGATGTGGCATCCGAACGACCCCAGTCCGAAGAAGAAGCCATCTTAAAAGCCCAGCAGTTTGACCTTATCTACGCCCAGTCTGGTTACTTATATACCATTATACCCGACTCTCCTCGCGGTGAATCCTCTCGAAACAACACGCTGGAGGCATCCCATGCCGCCGATGGAATCATTGGCCATGTTGCATTGCATAACTAGCCCTTTTCCATGACACGTACTAGTAATGGCCCCAACCTTTCACGGGCTACATCCCACTATGGAGAAACCAATTCATATGCTCCCATGGCAAAATAACCGCCATTCCCATGGACCCTTGTTGGCAGGCTGTTTGATGAGGACGTGTCGCGATACCGCCGACGTTGCGACACATTGGATAAAGGCACGAACGGAGTATTTTTTACCAGATTAGACCGCAGTTGGTGGGTTTTGGGTCACTTGGACCATGTATTTTGTAATATTGAGTCAAGTAGACCGCAGTTGGTGGGGTTTTGGGTCACTTGGACCATGTATTTTGTAATATTGAGTCAATTGTACCACGGTATGCCAGTTTTTGGGTCATTAGATCAAGTCAGTTAGTCGATTGTCCATAAGTGTCGGTTAAGAAAGTGGACAAGTATTGTAATTGGAGAAAGCCTAGAAATAGATGAGAATTGTAAGTGTTAGGAGAGAAGGGAATGGATAGAAGATAGAAAGAGAGCTGCATGCGGAGATTGACAGAGAGATAACGCAGGAGTTGCACAGATATTTATGCACTGCTTTTGGTTTGTCACAGTAATATAAGGATGATGATTTGGTGCAATCTGTGTGTAATGTTGCTCGATACTTATGTTATTGCCTTTTCTTAATGCAATTATCTATTTCTGTTGCTATGATGTGAATGTCGCAATAATATGTTATAGAAATATGTTTACTGTAATGTTAAATGCTGCTATTAAAGTGATATGCTATAACTTCATGATGAATATTTAGAATTGTTGTTGGTACCATACTGCCACAACTCGCCTCCTCCCTCAACGGAAACATGGTTCTGTCTACTCTTCCTGGACGCCTCAGGTGAGACTTCATCCGCTCTGCGGGTGTTGCTGGGTGGGCTCAAACCTGCCCGGGCCGGTGCCCAGGGAGACTGCGGTATGTGTCGACAGTTGGTGAACCCCTATCGACTGTGAGGTCGCGATTTGGTCAACAAATGGTTCCGTTGTCGGGACCGTGTGCAGAGTAAGAGGAGGTCATGTTGTGGCACCCGACAAAGCCGGAGATATAGAAATGGTTCGATCAGAAGTTGTAGGAGTTTGCTGAAGAAGAAATTCGAAACACGCGAATGACAGTAGATCACTGGCTAGGGAGATATATTCACAACAGTCTGCATGAATGGTTTTTCTGTGAATTTCCGGTCATTTTGTATGAATGGTTGTCAAAGCTGACTTTCCATAAAAGGAACTTCCAGGGTGGTGAGTCGACGACTTGGACCTCGGAATTGATTCGGGAACTGCAAGAAGTCGATAAAAAGGCATTGTGGGCTGTCGAAGTTTAGCTTGATAGCATCTTGGAAGGTTATATCACTGAATTTGCGGTCAACACGAAGAAATCCTATAGTGAAGCTTAAAGATACTTCTTTAACGGACCGAGGGGAAGGTTTCTGCTATCTCTCAAACTATCGGTTAAGATGCTAATCTGTGAGAAAGGTATATTGAAGATGCACCTTGATCAGTAAGCATCTTGGTGGGCAGAGGCCATGGGTACCACCACTGCTTAGGAACGGTACATAGAATGGTAAAGGGGTAGATGGGTGCAGGCCATGAGGAGACGGTGAGCGAAGCCAAGGAAGAAAGTGGTCTTACAAGAGGAGGAGCGAGGTTTCGACAAGAGAAGAGGCAGAGGACGGGAGAAGGTCCTGCTGCGATCGAACTACAAAACTATGAAGGAATACCACATGGGACAAAGCGACTTCACAGTTCTGATAGGGATAACCAGGCTACGCCCAGGATAGAGTCAGGACCAAACCCCAGCACCAACGTACCCACACCTCCGCTCACTAACTCTCAACCAGCAAGAAATACTACTTCGAGACCGCCGAGTTCATCAGTTCCGCAGAAGTTAATTGGTAGTAGTAGCGCAGCGACAGGAGGAAGGATGCCCAAGATGGTGGGCGATGATGCTAAATTACCGTTGTTCCATGGAAGTGCTACAGACAATCCCTAACAGTATTGGTTTTTGTGTGAAGCAGTCTGGACCATGAAACCGGTCACTGATGATAATGCTAATAAAGGGAAGTTGGCCACGACCTTGTGAGGTCATGCATTAGATTGGTTCATGAAGTTTATTTTGGTTCCTACAGGAACACTGGAAAAGTCCCCAGATGAGATTCGAGAAGGACTGATTGCTGAATTTAGACGGCCTAAGTCGGAGGCTCAATACATTACTGAACTGAAGGAAATTAAACAGTATCCCAATGAGACAGTATGGGATTTCAATCAGCGATTCAAGACACTGATGGCAAAGGTTAGTTTTGATATGAGTGATATCCAACATAAAGAATGGTTCATTGCGGCACTGTTACCCCACTTTTGGCTGTCGTTGATGTAGCAAAACATTTCGACGCCTAGCGAGCTCTAGAGATCACAATGTGATTGGAAGCATCACCGATTGGAGATAATGTAGTCGGGATGTCACCGATACAGACATAGCTCGCCAACTTGACTATACAGTTGCAAGATTTGAAGAAGAACAAGGAATAGCGCAATGAAGTATGGTGTACGCTATGTCGATGAGAAGGACATACGAAAGATGATTGCCCATATTTCCATAATTATTTGGTATCAGGTGATCCAAACCTGTTGAATGGCGGAAGTATGCCATGGTGTCGCATTTGTCAGGTGTTTGGGCACAGTCACGATAATTGCCCATATATGCAGAAAATGGTCACAACCCCACGAAATCTTTACTGCACATTCTGCAAGTCGGTGGGTCATGATGACAAAGATTTCTATGCATATGGGTTGCTACAGGAGAGGATGTGCGATGCATTCTATGTCAAGGACGATCAGTGCTTGGTGCAACAACCACCACTGCAACCACAGGTAGCCCAGCCGCTACGGTAGCCGTAGATTCAGTTTGCACCACAGCAACAACAACTGCAGTATGTACCACAAGGGCAAGGGATGCCTCCAGCACCCATGCAGCAGCAGTTTAACCAACCTCAATATCAACAGCAGTTTAACCAACCTCAATATCAGCAGTAGGTAGGCTACAGGGGCAGACGCGGTGGCGGATTTGTTCATGGAGGAGGAGGCCGAGGTGGTCGTGGACTTGTTCAATGTTACCACTGTGTGGTATGGGGGCATTATCAGTGCGACTTCCCACTGCTACAGAATCAGTGTACGTTTTATTCTGGTAATGATCATATGGTTAAGAATTGTCCACAATTGATTGCACGATGGCAGGCTGGGAACACTCTGCAACTATAGATTCAAGCCGAGCCACAGCAGCCAGATCAAAACCTGGTACAGCAACCAGTACAGAACCATCCCTCGTGGCCATTGTCGAACGCCAATCAAAATATCAATCAACCAGGGAATCTACAGCAGAACCAGACGCAGGGTGCAAATATTGCAACCATTTATGCTGAACCACAACCACAAGATGCTTTGGTGGCTGTTGTCACTCGTGGAGGCAAGATGAATAGGGAAGATGGTTCATGACCACTGATTCGGTTGGCTGGTCAGAATATGGTACCCTTCGACATTGATGCCAAGCGAGAGACATTCTTGGAGGCACGTCGCACTTTGGAGAAAGATCGCGGTAAGGTTGTTGTTTACGATATGCCGCCTATCTTTGATGCTACATCAGACGCCAATCGACCACCTCCAGGGACATTGCAGAAGTTACTTGAAAGATGTCTATCATTGGCACGAGATCCAGCTACCCTAGTTGAGATTGAGGGATGGTTGCAGCGATTCCCAAAAGGACGACAGGAGTTGGCAGTAAACTCCTTACAGCGACGGAAGACTGGCAAGGAAATGCGAATGAATATTCATATTGGTGATTATGATGTTGACTCTGTGATTCTTGACCTTGGTTCGAATGTTAACATCTTAACCAAGCAGGCATGGCAGAAGATGGGGAGTCCCCCATTGAGCTGGTCTGCTATGCAGCTCTGGTTGGCTAACCATGCGAAGGTTACAACTATTGGGTGAGTTCCGCAGCTCACGATTGATATTGAGGGCATGAAGACTTATGCTGATTTTGATGTTATTGAAGTGGTTGAGGGCTGAAGCTCTTATCCGGTGCTTTTGGGGATCGGATGGGCTAACGATAGTGGAGTTGTAATAAACTTCAAGAAGCGCATGATGACCTTTGAGAATTGTGATTTCGGAGTCATAGCCCCATTGGATCCAGCTAAAGGACACTGATATGTTGAACCTGTAGGAGCTGCTGACACTGTTGGATGGGACCATGCCTTCAACATTTCAAAAGATTATATTCATCCCACTATCCACAGTGAGTTGGAGTGGCACAGTGAGAGCTCTGCGTCTTCTAACTCTGATGATGCATTAGAACATTGGCAGAATCGAATGCATGAAGTATCAGTCCATAAATGTGGTTTAACTATGCAATCCTTGTGTCGTGTTGCGACAGAAACAATCACATTGCCTGTCTATGAGGGGTTTCCTGGCCTAAACACCTTTATCACAGATTTTGAAGACCGCATCCCAGAACCCCAGCGATTGTTGGCCTTGGAGGAAGCACTGAAGGCTGCTCCAGCACGTTGGTGGGAGACACATAAGAAATTCATTGAAGATTGGTCACAGTGTCGAAGGTTGATGATGGTTCAGTTTGGCGATACTGAATTTTATCACACTAGAAAGTATGATGATTGGAATGATCCTAGTGATCATGTGATGGAATGTCAATGATTGTGGGTAGTGCGACCCAGAGATGAGTGGGTTCATGCTTTTGTCCATACTTTGGAGGAGATACCGCACTTGTGGTACACTGCAGCCGAGTTGTGCCGTGACATTACAACATGGGGAAAGTTGACAATCTGTTTCACTCATACGTTCACTTTTGCGGATGCCAACCCTGATGTCCATAACACCCTGCAGCTCATCCAAGATGTGATATTTCAGGTTGTTCGAGCGGCCTGCCCTGTTGACCCGCACACACATTGTCAAATGCAGTCTCTCATGGAGTGTTTTAACATCAGTGGAGGGCTTGAGGACGATGATGGTCCCTAGAATGTTAACATTCCTGAATCTGAAGGAAGTAGTCCCATCTGTTGCGCCAAGTAATCCATTCAGTCAATCATTGTAGCTCCGCAAAATGAATATTGGCACCGAAGCTACTCCCAAGTTTGCTAATGTTGGGGATTATTGGGATGATGAGATGATGAGTAAGGTTACTGAGTTACTTCATGAGTTTCAATATGTGTTTCCCACAAATTTTTCTGAGATGAAAGGCATCCTGGGTGATTTAGGAGAGATGAAGATTCCATTGAAACCAGATGCTAAGCCAATCCGACAATGACCTTATCGGCTGAATCCGCGACATAAAGAAAAGGTTAAGGCAGAACTTGATCGCATGTTGGATGCTGGTATTATTGAACCTGTAGAAGAATCCGAATGGATCAGTCCTATGGTGGTGCAGGACAAGAAAACAGGCGAAGTGCGCATTTGTGTCGACTTGCGGAAGTTGAATGATGCTTGCTTGCATGACCCTTTTCCGACCCCGTTTACTGATGAAGTACTTGAAGGAGTGGGTGGCTAGGAGATGTACTCTTTCACTGATGGATTCTCTGGCTACCATCAAATTCGCATTGCCAAGGAAGATCGCCATAAGACAACCTTCATTGCCAAATGGGGTTGCTTTCAGTACACGGTCATGTCGTTTGGTCTGAAGAATGCACCCGCGATATTCTCCCAGGTCGTTGTTGCCACATTCAAAGATTTTATTCAGAAGTTTCTGCAGGTATATATGGATGATTGGACCGTTTATGGATTGATTCGTGATCATTTGGCCAATCTACGGTTAATGCTTAAGCGATGCTGACAGCACCAGATATCGCTGAACTTGAAGAAATGTATTTTTTCTGCTCCCTTTGGAATATTGTTGGGTCATATCATGTGTAAGCAGGGATTGTTGGTTGATCCAGCCAAGATTGTGCTTATTTTGGGGTTGCAACCGCTGACCACTGTTAAGCAGTTGCGTGCCACCTTGGGTCATACGGAATATTACCGCAAGTTCATTAGGGGTTATGTTGCGATTACTCCCCCTATGGAAAAGTTGTTGAAGAAGGACGCGGCATTCTAGTGGAGCCCAAAATGTCAAGATAGCTTCGAAATGCTCAAGGCGAAGATGGAATCGGCACCAATTTTGGTTTTTCCGGACTGGAGTAAGGAGTTCCATGTCCACGTTGATGCCTCATCAGCTGCATTAGGTGTTGTATTGGCTCAACCAGGAGAAGGCAACATTGATCATCCCATTGCTTTTTCCAGTCAGAAGCTGTCCTCTGCAGAACGCAATTACACTACAATAGAACACGAAAGTTTGGCCATGGTCTACGCGCTGCAGAAATACAAGCATTATTTGTTGGGTGGCCACTTTAAAATGTTCACTGATCATTCTGCATTGAAATACTTGGTCAATAAGCCTGTGTTGGGGGGGAAGATCTGTCGGTGGCTACTTTTGTTTCAGGAGTTCAATTTCGAAGTCATTGTGAAGCCGGGGAGGTTGAATGCTGGACCCAATCATTTGTCATGGATTGATACAGGGGAGGAACCGGCTAATATCGAAGACGGGTTGCCAGATGCCCAACTATTTCACGTTGCTGCTGCTGATCAATATTTCGATGACATCCTTCAGTTTCTGGTGAACGGCACCGCACCCAATGACTTTACTACTACTCAGAAGAAGCAATTGGTCGTCAAGGCTGCTGACTTTGAACTTATTGCGGGAGAGTTGTATAAATTGGGTGCCGATGAGATATTGTGCAGATGTGTCTTACCGTACAAGCAAGCGTAGATATTGGTCGATGCACATGGTGGAGTTGCGGGCGGACACTATGGCAATCGGGAGACTTCCTGAAAGATACTGCATACAGGACTTTGGTGGCCCACATTACATAATGATGCGATAGACTATGCGCGGTCTTGTGATGTTTCTCAGCGAATGGGAAAGCCATCCAGACGTGATGAGATGCCGCTGCTACCTCAAGTGACATTGCAACCATTTGAAAAATGGGCTGTGGATTTTGTCGGACCAATCCATCCACCAGGGAAATGCACAGGTGCGGGGTATATTATCACAGCGACAAAATACTTGAACCGATGGGCTGAGGCAACACCTGTAGTTGATTTCTCTGCCACGATGGCTTTTCGAGTTTTGTTTGATCACATTATCACTTGATTCGGCTGCCCTAAGATATTGTTGAGCAATCAAGGTAGCCACTTTCTGAATTGCACTATCAGTGCATTAACAAAAGAATTGTAGATACAGCATAAGAAGAGTACACCGTATCACCCACAGGCGAATGGAATGGTGGAGGCGTTTAACAAGGTATTTGAGCACACATTGACAATGGTGTGCAATGCGAATCAAGACCACTGGGATTTGAAGGTTCCAGTGGTATTGTGGGCCTATCGCACCACCTGTAAAAGGTTGATTGGTCAGACACATTTCAAGCTGGTATATGGGAAGGAAGCAATTATGCCTATGGAGTACATTGTTCCCAGTTTACGAATTGTGGCTGTTACGAGCATGGACGATGTTGCAGCATTAGATGAACATATAGCACAATCGGTAGAGATGGAAGAGGATCGATTTATCGATGGCTTTCACCAAGGAGTGGAGAAGGACCGTCAGAAGGCATGGCATGATTGCCACATTAAAAATAAGCATTTTCAGCAAAGCGACTTGGTGCTATTGTACAACAGCAAGTTTATGAAACATCTAGGGAAATTGCAGATGCATTGGCTGGGTCCCTATCGCATCAATAGTATTACTTCAGGAGGAGCGATTCAATTACAGCGGTTGGATGGGGCGATGCTCCCCAATCTGGTAAATGGTCACAGGTTGAATCCCTATCGCTCGGACTTGGAGCAATGCGATGTCTAAGTCACATCAGTGTAAAAAAATAAATAAATAAAAATAAAAATGATTATGATGATTGTTGCAGGTTACTTGGTGGCAGATGGCACACCAATGGAAGAGGGTATGCGCAAGCAGAAGAGGCTTGTGCTGCCATATTAGAGTAGTCAGAGACTCATGGCAGTGTTGCACTCAGGCTCGATGATGAATTTTCTACGACGGATTTGGGAGAGTACGGCAAAGTGGTGTGATTACTGGCCACCCTCTCTACACATGATTGCCCCTGACTAATTTGGTTGGGTTCACACATGACGATGACATGTTTTGCATATAGCATGCTGGGCCAGGACGATCAACAAGGTTGTTCACATGGTGGCATGTGGGATCTTTTTTTGTAGCATGGTCGCCCGCTCCACTATGACAGTCGGCCGGCTCATACACACAGATGAGAGGTACCGGGGCATCATTCCCCCCGTCGTGACCCGGAAGGGTCTGGCTATAAGTAACTGAAGAAGTTGGTACTTTGCCATCCAGAAGTTGTTCCACCTTAGAATGGTTATGCTGGTTGATCAATTTGCGAGTTGATTTGTGACGAATCCCAAGGAGGCGGTGGAAATGCTTAACTTTGTTTCCCATGGCTGCACCCCATGGGCCCTGCGAGCCCGAATGATGAGTGTCCCTAAGCGCCTTGATATGGAGGTTGCACTTACCCTGTGTATGCCCCGGTCAGTGCCAGGGAGACTACGATATGCGTCGACAGTGAGGTGGGCCCCTGGTCGGTCCCGCATAATTCAATATGCAGTAGTTGTTCGAAGGGTTGTGCTATTTTCGATCAGAATGCTGGTTGGGGTGGTAACTCCCTGACTTCAGTAGAAGACGGGCACTGGCGCAGAACAAATGTGCCAGATTCTTCTACCGCTCTGACACCTTGGTATTGTTCATCCTCTTTTCTTTTCAGTTTGCACTATTCCATGCGACTGGAGGATGAGTTCACTACATACCTGACAGCGAGTCGGGGGTTTCCTACTCTCGTGTAAGGCTTACAGAATTAGTAGCCGAGGATCTGTACAACCGAAGGAAGGAGACAACATTGCATTATCCAGACAGTAAGAATAGATGCAATTGACTTGGCTTGAGGGTGAGCCACAAGATTTTGTTGGGGGCCTATTGGCAGGCGGTTTGATGAGGATGTGTCACGGTACCGCCGACATTGCGACACGTTGGATAAAGGCACGAAAGGAGTATTTTGTACCAGAGTAGACCGCAGTTGGTGGGTTTTGGGTCACTTGGACCATGTATTTTGTAATATTTAGTCAAGTAGACCACAGTTGGCGAGTTTTGGGTCACTTGGACCATGTATTTTGTAATATTGAGTCAATTGTACCACGATATGTCAGTTTTTGGGTCATTAGACCAAGTCAGTTAGTCGATTGTCTATAAGTGTTGGTTAGGAAAGTGGACAAGTATTGTAATTGGTGGAAGCCTATAAATAGATTAGAATTGTAAGTGTTAGGAGAGAAGGGGATGGATAGAAGATAGAAAGAGAGCTGCATGCAGAGATTGACATAGAGATAATGCAGGAGTTGCACAGAGATTTATGTACTACTTTTGGTTTGTCACAGTAATATAAGGATGATGATTTGGTGCAATCTATGTGTAATGTTGCTCAATACTTATGTTATTGCCTTTTCTTAATGCAATTATCTCTTTCTGTCGCTATGATGTGAATGCCGCAATAATATGTTATAGATATATGTTTACTGTAATGTTAAATGCTATGATTAAAGTGATATGCTATAACTTCATGATGAATATTTAGAATTGATGTTGGTACCATACTGCCGCAACTCACCCCCTCCCCCGGCAGAAACATGGTTCCGTCTGCTCTTCCTGGACGCCTCGAGTGAGACCTCATCCACTCGGTGGGTGTTGTTGGGTGGGCTCAAACCTACCCAGGCCGGTGCCCAGGGAGACTGCAGTATGTGTCGACAGTTGGTGAACCCCTGTCAACTGTGAGGTCGCGATTTGGTCAACAACCCTCATGTCCACCTTAGTGCTTTTTCCTCGCATCCCCTGCTTATGTTCCTCCAGTTGTACCTCAACCATATTACCACCCGCATGTCGCGCACGCTCTTGTATCCTATCAAGCCCCTCCCGCTTATTATCCACCACAGGCAGCACCTGCGGCAAATCAACCACCTGTCACACAGACATATCAACAACCCCCACAAGGTCCCGCACCTGCTCCGCCTCCACCCCGACCCATTTATTTTCTGCCGCAGCCTGCTCCCGCACCTACACAACCCCAGAACCCACCTGCCACCTAAGGGCAAGTGTACGCACAACAAAATCTGCCACATAACCAAAAAAACCAATGCCAACAAGGCCAGCAAAACCGCAGAAAAGGACATAACCGCAGGAACAACCCCCCTCCAGAACAAGGCGGCCAGCCACCTAATCCCCCAAACAATAACAACGTAGCACCTGCCAACCAAAACCCGGACAAGCCGCCAATGTAAGCTGAAAACCCTAACTTATGAACAAACCACCCTTGTTCTATTCACGAGGTATGTGGCCATTACACACATGCCTGCCCACATTTGGAGTGGGAACGACAACTCTAGACCGATGATGCCCACCGCCAAGGACACGCGGCACCTCAGGCACCACCTAACCCCCCACCACCTCAAACTCAACCCTTGGTGTTACAAAACCC
Organism: Larix kaempferi; assembly: GCA_027924585.1. Classification (NCBI taxonomy): domain Eukaryota; kingdom Viridiplantae; phylum Streptophyta; class Pinopsida; order Pinales; family Pinaceae; genus Larix; species Larix kaempferi. The sequence continues at coordinate 369,731 of BSBM01001243.1, read as the reverse complement.
TTTACCAACCCAAGGATTGGTAAACACTCAACCATTATTTCCCTCTCAAGGAAACACGCCACCACAACAGTAAGTCACGTACACTATGCCTGCCCACCCCACTTTAGACTTAGGCACCCATCACTTGTAAATGATGTCATCTGTCGATGTCAACCTTCAAACCTACCGAAACCAATATGGCTCCACCCCTGAAGCCCCTCCCACCAATAAAACCACCAACACTCTCCCCACCGATCAGCCATTACGCATACCTTCGGCCCCATTAGATGGAGCCCCAAAAGCCCCTTGCTTCCCTCTTCACCACATCAACAATAACCCCCATGCTCGCGCTGCGTCTAATTACACCATTATGGATGACTTAGCTCAGTCCCCCACAACCATGTCTACGTTAAAGGTCTTAAAAAACTGTCCTACACAGCACAAGACTCTGTTATCATCCATTGGTGCTATCGACCCGATTGATTCACGAATGATGGCCTTTCATTTGGACCAACCTGAACCATGCCTGCCTTCCACATTAGCATTCCAAGTTTTTGTATCCATTCGAAATCTTGTAATCCATCAGTGCATCATTAATGAGGGTGTCTCTACATGCATTATGTCCACATTCGTTTGGAAAAAGTTGGGATCCCCCAATCTCCAACCATCCACCACTGCGTTGCAAGCCTACGATGACCGTTCGGCTCAACCCCAAGGTCTCTTAGCTAATGTCCCCGTCCAGTTGGCTGGTAAAACATTACTTATTGACATAGAGGTCATCAACGCCCAACTTGATTATAACCTCTTACTTGGCCGCAGTTACATGTACGCCATGCGGGCGGTTGCCTCATCCGTTTTTCATACCATGATGTTCCCCCATGAAGGACGAGTGGTCAAGATTGATCAACTCACCTATTACGATCCCAATGCCCCCATTGCACCCAAAAATGTTCTTCCCATGGTTGAACCTATTCGCAGTGCATCTACCTCATTGGTTTCCTCAGTTGGACCCGGAGTCTACTCAGATACGCTGATGACTTCCACATTCCAATCCATTCCACCCCTGTCATCAGCGATAGAAATATATGACTTATGTACCCTCTCCCACAATACACAAACACCCAACCATCAATCGCCCTTGATATCCCATCCACTGACACTACCTAGTCGTGTTGGCGCTACACCCATTCATACTATCCCCTTCCTATTTCCCCCTTCGGGAGTCATAAGCACTCCAGTGATGGCCACACTAAACCTCCCAGGGTTAACTTTAGGACTACCTGTATGGTACATCACACCTCCCATTTCCCCTCCAATGACCAATGTCATCTTACATCCAGTGCAACCTATCACCACTGCTAGTTGGCCATCTCCCAGTGTCACCACTCCTTCCTCCTCTACCAACCAACCCCCTCTTGCCAAACACACTGGGGGAAAAGGCCCACTACCTTATACCGCTCTGCCCGCACCAGTTAAAAATCCCCCCAAATTCTCTTTGTGTGATGAGTTAGGCCATGCTACCCATCAATTTCCACAATTAACCGCATTACAAGAACACATGCAAATGCTTGATGATGACCCCAACATCCTGATTGTCCAACTCTATCCTACCCCTAAGCCTCGCGATAAATCACTGCGTACCAATCACTCTTATGCAATATGCAGTATTTACGGCCATTACTCACATCACTGCCCTGATCTCCCATATTACAGAGCCACTCTCTACGAGATGAATAATTTGGACCTTGAGACGTCTCCCCCCACCATTGAAGAGGTCAACCCCCCAGAATCTCTGCCAACAAGAGAGATCAATACCATTTATATGATCTCTACTGCTAGCATCCCCTCGTCAACCGATTTGACTAAAAAACAATTCCGCAATGATGAGGAAATTCAAAAGGCTCTTACTACACCTAATTACCCCTGGGAGGATATGCACCATTGTTCCTATTTCCTCCCGGAGGAGTCCTCCCCCACCACAGCCACCCAATTTTCGGTTGAGTCCAAAGATTTCCTCCCCACCAAGGTTGACTGGTTTAAAGAGCCCATTCTCGCTCCTGATGCCTTAGAGGAAGGTAACATGGCCAATATCTCACCCACAATCCACACTGATATCTCTGCCCCAGGTGGTTCCCCTGAAATCATTACTTTGGGAGCCTCCTGCACCGTGTACGAGATCAGAGAGTACAAAAAACGTTTTCAAGAGTTCCGCGATGTCTTTTCCTAGTCCTACACCGAAATGCCTGGTCTTGACCCCGCTATCATAGAGCACCACATTGACACATGTCCAGATGTGCCCCCATTCGCCAGAAACAGCGCCCCATTCACCCATCAAAGCTCCCCGCCATTAAAGTAGAGATTGAAAAACTTCGTGCAGCAGGTTTCATTTACCCATTGCATGCACCACTTGGGTTTCTAACCCCGACCCTGTTAACAAAAAATAAGGCACCATCAAGGTATGTACTAACTTCTACGATTTAAACCAAGCATGTCCCAAAGACAACTTCCCCATGCCATTTATTGACCAACTCATCGATGCATGCGCGAGACATGAAGTCCTATAATTCATGGATGGTTTCTCTGGATACAACCAGATTCAGATCTGTAAGGAAGATCAGTACAAGACTGCCTTCACCACCCCTTGGGGCACCTTTTCCTATCATGTCATTCCTTTTGGCCTTAAAAACGCTGGTGCCACCTTCTAATGGGCCATGACCTATTTTTTCCATGACTTGGTTCATATCCTATTAGTCTATCTTGACAACCTCACAACACGTTCCAAGAAACGATCCGACCACCTCAATGACCTCCAACAATTTTTTCTGCATTGTCGCAAGTATCATATCCACTTGAACCCACTCAAGTGTGTCTTTTTCATTCCAGCAAGCCAGTTGTTAGGTTTCATTGTTTCCCACAAAGGAATCACTATCGACCCCCTCAAATTTCAAGCCATATTAGACCTTCCCGCACCACACACACTCCGGCAGCTACAGAGCTTACGGGGGAAATCTAATTTCCTCTGCCGCTTCATTCCTGATTATGCCACCAAAGTTCATGGTTTCTTACATCTGCTTCGTACTCACATACCCTTTATTTCGGATGACCAAGCGCAAGTTGCATTCGAAGCCCTTAAAAAAACTCTCCCGCAAGGCCCTTTGATCTCCCCTCCGGATTTCTCTCAGGACTTCATCCTTTACATCTCGGCATCCGACCATGCCATGTCAGGTGTCCTTGTTCAAGAAGATGCAATCGCAACTATCCAGGCCATAGTCACAATCCTGAATCGCTGCTGTGGAGGCCACAACCACGATCCATGATCACGGCCATCGCCTTGAAACCTACGATCCACACCCCTCATGGACCATACCACCCTCCCTGAGGACCCACTACCCACCCGAATCGAGAAAAAATTAAAGGTATGAGTTCAGTGAAATACTTGCAACTCTCCTGTCAAAGTCAACCACACAAATTACACTTGGATCCATACGGAGTCCATTTTCCAAACCGTTTCCACCACTAGAGTTAGAACGACGAGACCTTCAAAATGATCGACTCGATTTCTCATTTTTTCTGAACCCCTTTTTTTGAATTTTTTCCATGCACCTCGCCATCTCGATTTGCATGCCACATCGATCGTTGTCAATTTTTATTATTCCTTATACCATCAAATTCAGTTTTTCGAGCCCGTGATGATGCTTGAGATCATTTCTCACTCACACCCCCATATTTTTTGGGCATTTTTCACTAGCCCCAAGTCATCTCAGTTTGCGCACCACCTCAGCTGTTATCCGGTTTTTATGCTTTTTATATCACCAGATTCAGTTTTCTGTGCTCATGATGATGCTTGAGATCATTTATTGCTCTCACCAAAAATAGTTTCAACATTGAGTCCTGACACCTTGCTTCCTCAATTTGCGCACCGCATCGGTTTCCATAGAATTGTTACACATTTATACATGAGCCATTCACTCCATTCATACTGTAATTATTTCGTTATTTTGCACCATTCATCATCCCACAAGGAGACCCACAAGTGTTCCTCCCTAACCCTCGTTCTTGGTTCTCATCGATGTCCCTTGATTGAACACTCTCTCCTTGCTTGGACATTCCTTTTTTTTGGTATAAATTTACCCCTTTTTCGAGTCGGACAAGTCCTTTATGAAAAAGGCACTTAGGGAGTTTCTGTTAAGCTCTTTTCTAACTCCTAAAAGAATGAAAAGATCATCGAGCAATATTGCTTCCTTTTATGCTCGTTAAAGTACCTGATAGGGAATCTATCTGGTATAAGTTTAACCCTTTTCCGAACCTGGTAGACTAATTACGAAAAAGGAATACTCTAGTCACATCGGCTATAAGAGTTCTTCATTGCATCCTTTTATGCTTTTTTGGGCCTTGGAGACTAACACACGAAAAAGAACCCCCCTGGAGTCTTCTTATTGCTTTTAGACTCTCTAAAATTGAAAGCAACCATGAGCACACACTATCCTGGGCTCGTACAAATCCACACGACAGTACCATTCTATTATTTCAGAGTCTTCTTATCACTTTCAGACTCCTTAAAACTGAAAGCAATCACGAGCATGAACTTTCCTGGCCTCATATAAATCCACATGACAATACCATTTTGAGCACACTTCTTCCAGCTCCTTAAACCATGAAGAATCCCCCACCGGTGCCCCTCAGCACTATCATCAATCATCTCGGCAGCACCACCCATGAGGTCGCCTTTGTTCAAATTATTCTGCTATATACCACCCTCAAAGTCTCTTTCCATCCTACATCAATTGAGTATCCCTCCTCAAAGTCACAATCCCTGGTCCCTTAACGGCTATGACCCCCTTCCCCTAAGTCAATGTTATATGCTACCCGATCACCCCTGCCATCATACTTTGAACAAAGGAAGTTTGAGTCCACCCACTCTATTTGCCAAGTTATTCCCCACCTCCACAGTATGTCAGTCCTACCATCAGTACTCTCACACTTCAGTTGTATACTTTGGTGCTCCTATCAAGGAAACCTCATTACCTTGCTAGTTGCAGGTCTCCCTCTATCGACGACAGCCCATCTATTCCAGAGGATAGGCCCAGAGGTCCCTATGCCTTGGACTCATCACAATATGTGGTGAGTGCTTACAGACCATTTTGAGCGGAGTCATCAGTTCCTCTCTGAATGGTTGTTTCTCACATGCTCGACTTAAACACCTTAATCGCATCATTGAGATTCGTGCAGGGTATATATCCCTTCAATTATTGGTTGAAGACCCCGGATTTCCCCCAACTCTAGCACATTGCTAAGTCACTTCGGAACACCCAGTTATATGTTCCCGTGGATATCCAGGTTGCGTTGGTGATAGTATTCGGAGGCCACCCACTCAGATGCTTCCTTGAGTACCCAGTATAGCTACAGTCTAGTGTACCATTGAGGGTATGACTCCCCATCATTATGATCCAATAGCTCGTCAATTCCTCTAGTACCACACTCAGCAACACTATTATCATTCTAGGGTATCAGTTCTTCAGCTCAAACATGGTCAAACTGGCAGTATGTCCCAAATTTGTGTCCCCTCTAGACCCTTATGATGTACACAGTATTTCTCCATGTATATTTCATGTTTCCTGTTTGGGCCTCATTGTTATTTTATATATCTTGATATGAGCATGGGGGTTCCCGCCTCGTCCATATGTTGAGATTATGCCTCATTCATTATTGAGGTCATGTATTTTCAGTTTTTGCAGTTTGTTCGGGACCGTTGTTTCGAGCTCTAATTCGTTTCTTCTCTTCTCCACACCCCAGAAAAACCATAAGATACCTATGATGTCTATTGGCCATACGATGAGCCCCTGCCCTCACACATCAAGGGGGCAACCTGTTAACACCCAAAAAGTGCTCACCATCTCATCTCCCTCATTACATGACTCATTTGTCTATATTTCCTACCATCTTTGCCTCCAAAACCTCAAAAAAAACATTAAATGGCCACCAAAAGGCCAAAAAAACCCCTTTTCCCCCTCTCCAAATAGTTAAATTTCCTCAAAAAATAGCAAAAATCCTCTAAAAAGGCCCTAAATTCCCAAAAATCAAATAAAAGGGAATAAAAAAGAGAAAAAAGAGAAAAAAAGAGGGGAAAATGAAGCAAAAACCCTAAAACAATTGACCTAAACCATATGGTGCCAAAAACCATAGGTCAACACTCCACCATTAAAAACCTATAAATAGGTGATGGAGGCTCCCCATTTCATATCCACAATCTATCCTATCCTCACTCTGCCAAAATCACTCTTGAAACCTAAGCTTACCATTTGAGCTAGTTTCCCATTTGAGTGCCCCTTTTGGCCCATTATTCAAACACCTTGGAGAAGGAGAAGGAACCCATTGGAGCACGGAAGCATCCCACCTAGACTACTGCAAGAGCTCCACCAACCTCAACACTTGAGGTAAATGTAACTTTGTTCTCATTTTTAATACAAAAGAAAAATTCCCATTATATTATTGTCTTTTTATTTTCTATTGATGCACTTGTTAGCTTAGATTTTACTTTGTTTTACTGTCAAGTTTTACTGTTTTACTGAACTGCTACTAAGGAGGCCCTTCTCCTTAGTAGGTGCTCATTTTCATAAGCTAGGGTGAAAACCATAGCTACAGGTTCCTCCATAGAATTCCAAGTATAATCAACCCTAAGAGAGTGGTTGACTAGGATGAGTGATCTTTGCAACTTTTGGTGAAGTTGATCTATCTCTATCTTGTATTCATGAAGGCAAATTTGGGTTCTTCTCAAATAATCCTGAGTGGCCATGAAATCATCATTGATCTTGAAAATATCATCCTTATCCCTCAAGGAGCCTCCATGAAACATCTCAACAAGCTCAAGTAAATAATATCTATTAGAAATCAATTGCAAGAAGTTACCTAGGATTGCAGACAATGACTTCTAAGTATTCTCCATGGATTCAAGTGAGAGTGGCTTCTCCAATGAAGCAATTCTCCAATAATACTATGACACTGAAACATGTGTGTCATGGAGAATGTGTAAGGCCTTCTTGATCTTTCTTTTTCTCATCTTGAGTGTCCTTTCAAAAGGAGAAGGTTGAGAACGAAAAATCCTCATCATCTATCGGTGGATCAATCTCATGAAGCTCATGTGGTGATAGTGAGATCGATCCTGGTACCTCTTCCTTGACTACAAGGAATTCATCTTCTTCATGATCGGTGTAAATTGTACTTGTAGCAGCCTTATCAAGTGGAATATCTATGTCACCAAAATAGAGAGATGAACATCCATTAGTATATGTCTCCCCAAAACTTAGGAACCCATCAGTACGTACATCATCATAGAATCCATCGGTAGATGCTTCTACAAGTTATATTTGTAAGTGCAATAACAATATGGATCACTGAAATATAAGCAAGCATAGCATGAACAATAGTAGACAACAAATTTATCCTAGGAAAACCCTCTTGGGGAATAAAAAACCAGAAAACTTCTTCTATATAGATTCTGCAGAATTTACAATAGTATCCCTCGTGCAAAGATCCAAAACAAGAAGACTCCAAAAGCAGCTACACACTTGACTCCATATCTCTTACTCATGTGAAATCAATGAGTGAATGAGGTGATCAAATGAGGAGGGAGAGTTCCTCATTTATACCAATCAAATGAATTGACCTTTTTACTAACAGGGTCGGCTTGACTCACCTAACTAGGACGACCTGTACAATTTACAATAAAATATTTTTTTCTGCATATTTGCAGGCCCTAACAGTTAGGGTTTACATTGACTCTTTCAATGACTTTTAAATGATCAATTACATCAATAATAATCCCCATAGTGTGTACAATACAAATTATAAAAATGACACAAATAATACAAATAAGAATATCTTTCGAAGTTGCATTCTTCAACACTCCCTCTTAACAAGGTATTCTTTAGTCATTGTCACCATTGTCTTCCAGCTGCTACACTTTTTGTACACAGACTATTGACATTTGGATCTCCTGAATCTATATGTCATAAGAAGTTCCATAGAGCCAACCCTTTTTCATGTTGGATGTGACCTAGACCATGCCTAGGAATTTAACACACAAAGCCAACCCTATTTCATGTTGAATGTGACCTATATGGATTCTAGGACGTTTCCACACAAAGCCAGCCCTCTTTCATGTTTGATCTGACCTAAACAAATCCTAGGACTTTTCCACACAGTTCCAACCTACTTTCATGTTGGATTTGACCTATACCAAGTATAGGAAATTTCCACACAGATACAACCCTCTTTCATGCTGGATGTGACTTGGACTGAGTCTAGGACTTTCCCACATAGATCCAACCATATTTCATTCTAGATGTGACCTAGACTATGTCTAGGAATTTCTACCTGTGAATTATCACCCGCTTCTACACTGAGCAGTCTAGGAGCACACAGTACATCATTACAGGACCTACAAATGATCACCTGCTGGTACACTTAGAAGTCCAGGAGCACACATTACATCATTCCAGGATTTTTACCACAATGCTAATCCTTTTTCATACTAGGTGTGACTTTCAAATCTAGAATTTTCCACCTACGAATGATCTCCCATATCTAAGCAAACTAGGAGCATCATTCCATGACCTGCAAATTATCTTCTTCAGCTAGGAAGACTAGAAGCATCATTCTAAGAATTTCCATAGTGTCAGTCATTTTTCATATTGGATGTGACCTAGATCAAATCTAGGATTTTACATAGAGCTGGTCCTTTTTCATACCATATGCAACTATCATCATTCACGAACCGAGAACACCATCCGATGGGTTTATCCCAAGAGTGTCCATTACATTGCACACCGTAAACACCTGCGTTACCTCACCACTCGTCCAAATCCTCTTGTATCCTAGGAGACTCAATTATGTAACATGTCCCATGACTACCTTCTACCTCATGAGAGCTCATCACTCCGTCTTGATCTGGACCACTCCAATATTGTCCTTGAAGTACTCAAAATTCACTCTTGACAGAGGCTTGGTCAACACATTGTCAATATGATCCTCTATTGTTATATACTAGAGCCTCATTTCTCCCTTCTTCACCATATTCTAGATATAGTGATACCTGATCTCGATGTGATTCGACTTGTCATGGAACACAGGGTTCTCTGAAAACTTCACACAAATCTGGTTGTCATAGAAGATGCAAGGCCCCTTCAAATCAAGATCAAACAATCTTGATAGAAAATTCTAAAGCCACACTACCTAGAAGCTTTCCGAACAAGATGAGATATAATTTGCCTCAACTGTACTGAGTGCCATGTTCGTCTCCTTCCTACTTAACCATGAGATCATACCTGATCCTATACTAAAGTAGCACCCTGATGTGCTCTTTCTATCCATGACACTCTCGGCCCACTCCGCATCAACATAACCCTGTAGGTTAATATTCTTATTTGATGCATACCTTAGGCCATAATCAACCATACCCCTTAGGTACCTCAGCACATTTGTTTCCTCAACCAAGTGAACATGTCTCGGCTCTACCGTATACTTACTCATAGTTTTTACCACAAAGAATAAGTCTGGCCTTGTGTTCATCGAGTAAATTAGCGAACCAATCATTTTACGATACACTATGGCATCCACCAGTTCTGAAGAAGTATCACTCAACAATTTCATATTCAATTCCATAGGTGTGGTCATGGATTTACAATCCATCATCCTGAATCTATTCAGTATATATACCACATACTTTCCTTTTCCTAGGAAAATTTCCTGTGAATCCTGCCACGCCTTGAAACCTAGAAAGTAATGCATCATACCCAATTCTTTCATCTCGAACTCTGTGTCAAGATTCCTCTTCATTTATTCTATGAGATTCTCTTCACCATTCAAAAAACAATTCATCTACATATAACAATAGTATCAAAGGACTTACCATCCTAGAACTTGTAGTAAAGGTTGGAATCCTCTTTACTCTTGGTAAATCCCAAGCTCGTCAGAAATCCATCTATCATGTTGTATCATGTTCTCGGTACATGTATCAAATTTAACCACATATAATTCCTCTTTGTGAGGGGATCTATCGGGTGTCACTCTTAGCATATCCTTGAGATACTGGGGCAAACAATCTTTTCCATTGATATAGGTTAAGTGATCATGTATCTCAATCTATGCTATAGTCACTCCCTCTAAAGTGGAGATTTCCTTCTCCCTCTGTAACTGAGTACTATCCTCCCTCTACATCTTGCACTCTTTGCATCGAGACATTCTATACTGGAGTGACTAGTAGCCTTCTCTTCTGATGATCTCCTGTGTATCCATTTATGTCATCTCTCTAGGTCATTGGATACCAATATCTTGAACTCTATTACAAGTTCTCTCTTTCACCCATCTATGAGATCCTCATATCCAACCTTGTAGAAAAGGTTGTTATCTCATCACTCTAGGTGATCCTCAAACTCATCATGCTATCCCATGGGTGCCTTATGAGCTTGTACAAATCCTTCTTCAATCTGTGCACATATGGTTCTATGTAGAGAGTCCTAAATCCTAGAGGTTTCTCGATATACACTTCCCTCTTTCTGAGAGAACCCTTGCTTTGTACTTCTGTAGTATTTTATAAATATCTTTGAATTTTATAGTTGAACTATCATCACTTGTTCTTTGGAGCAAGTCTCATCATTCTTCATTTGTAGATGATTGTACACGATCTTTCCTACAACGTCAAATTCAGTTGCATGATTATAAACATTTCATAGTTTCCAAAACATATTAATAATTACAAATTCTTATGCACAAATGCATAGGTGACACAATCATGCAACTATATTAGCCAATTCTTTAACACAACATTCATCCATATCATGTATACATACGGTAACTTTATAGATTCCTTCCATCTCTACCAGAACATCATTAATAGCATGCACTACTCTCAACATGTCAGCAAATAGTTTTCATTCTAGATAAGTATCAATGTAATGTTGTACCACACCATAGGTCCCTTACCCATCACATGCATAATAGTCGTATACTTTTCATCAATGAAAACACTCTAACATGTATAATACACTTCCTAAATATAGAAACATAAATATGTACACAACTAAACAATATCATTTAAGCAATTAGATATACAGGAAATGAAAATTCAAATACTTATATTTGTTTGTTTGGTAAGATACCTCTTGATCCTTGTCTCCTTGCAGGAATCACTAGATTATTTAACAGTGTGCTCTACTCCATCATCTAATTCTGAGGACTTGTGCCTTTCTTGCTTATGATCGACAATGATGAGTAAGTCTTATACACCATAGCTCACATGGAACTATGTACTGGTGTTGAATCTATGCCTGGTGCTTCTTCATCACAAATCATAACTGCATCCCTTCTTGAAATGAATAAGAGGTTCTTCCATAGAGCATCATCTTCATCTTCATGGGTTTTTTGGAATCTAGCTTTGTAGGAGGCAATCCTTTGATAATCATCTTCAAACTCCACCTTATGCGGTGAATTCTTCTGGATCAAAATACATATTCCTCATCATTGGACAAGCCTTCAAGGATGATACACGTGGGATCAGATGATCCTTGATAGAGTCTGCAATAATCCTCTTGGATTTGACCAAGTTCTTCTTATGCTTGTATTTGTCTTCATCTCCCTCTAGATCTGTAACTTCTTCTTTGACATAGCTTTCCAAGTCATGCTCTTCCTAGTATAAAAAGTACTCTATACTTCCATGACAAGAATTTCTCGCCTCCTTCAATATTATCCTCAAGCTTGGTATTGCTTGTCATCTTGATGTAAATATAAACTCAAATGGACATGGAGATAGTAGTACATACCAATGAGAGTGCTCTAACTGGATACTTGCTTTAATGCTTTTCTGGAAGACTGCCTTTGGTGGACGTAGGGTTTGACATAGAAACCCTATTTTTTCAACTTTTTTACTTACAAATGTGATTGTATAGAAATATGTGACTCCCCAAGGTGAGTTGAGCAATGTACTCATTTTCCCAAATATGTGGACAGAACTACAAAATATATGATGCCCTAGTTTCTTCAATTTCTCCTGCTGAATTCTCTGGTCTTAATTCTGATTTATCTCTGAAATTTTTGCTCCTCAAGGTCTAATATTATTTCTGAGGTAGTATCATCTATCCTCTGTCCAACCCCATAGTTTAGAGCACAATTTGATTCACCAAGTGGAACTTATGCTAGGTTTCCCACTGTGACCTATTTATGGATTGTTTCAGTATAGTGAAATTGTACGGACTTCCATGTGTCACTGTTTCAACTTTAGGTTCTGAAATTCGCACCGAAGAAATAAAAGTCTTGTAAATTTCTACAACATCTTACGAAATTTGATTTGGATATTCTTATCCTGAGATATTGCATTTATCCCTAGGTCACATGTTTAAAACTGAATTCTGGAAGAGGTTGGAACCCTAATTTTCATGGACCATATCTCCTAAAGTAAAACGAATATGAGTCTAAAACTAGGACACAAGGTACATGAACATTGAATATTTGGCATATCCAAGTTTTAGATCCTGTACCTTTTCCAAAAGATATTTATATCGAAAATTCCTAGATAACTAGTTTCTGGAAATAGAAACCCTAGTTATGCAGTTGTAGCAGCTGCACAATGTTCTCTTTCAGGCCTGCTTTGATACCATGTTAGATTTTTAAGTGGAATAAAAATATGGATCACTGAAATATAAACAAGAACATAATGAACAATAGTAGACACCAAATTTATCATGGGAAAACCCTCTCACGGAAGAAAACCCCAACAAACTTCTTCTATATAGATTATACAGAATGTAAAATAGTATCCCTCGTGCAAAGATCGAAAACACGAAGAATCCAAAAGAATATACACACTTGAATCAATCTCTCCTACTCATGAGAAATCAATAAGTCATTGAGGTGATTAAATGAGGAGGGTGAGTTCCTCATTTATACTAATCAAATGACTTGAACTTTTTAGTAAATAGGGTCCAATTGACTCACCTAACTGGGCCAACCTATACAATTTATAATAAAATATTCTTTTCTAGATATTTCTAGGGAGACCTAACAGTTAGGGTTTGCATTGACTCTTTCAATTAATTTTACATGATCAATTACATCAATAATAATCCCCATAGGGTGTACAATACAAATGATACAAATGACACAAATAATACAAATAAGAATATCTTCCGAAAATACATTCTTCAACACTACAGAACTTGAGCAACCATCAATAGTTTCTCTCTGATCTAGGTTCTCGGTGAGAGATGCCTCTGGACAATCCTCAGTAGAATAGGTAATGGATTGCTTATGCTGACAAACCTTGGCAGTAAATATTGTCATCTTCTCTACTTTTTCTTCATTTCCATTATCTTCTAAGAAACTTGAGACTTTTCCATCTTGATTGGTTCTCATATCAAAACCATTGGATACTCTACTTGAAGAAAACCCAAACAATATCATAATGCTTGAAGATGAAGATGGCTTTGATGAATCTTCACCTTTGGTTCCTTCATCTTATTCTTTACTTGGAGAGGCAGCACAAATTGGTTCCTATATGGATAGTTTGTTTCTCTCAAAAGAATACTCATCAACATTCTAAGGCCAAAGTCCATATTTGTAAATATCATAATATTTGAAGGATACATATGTGTATATATTCTCACCCTAATCCATATACTCCTGATAATGGTGAGGCATATTTTTAATTCCTTCCATCCCGCTGAATAATATATCTTCTAGGATATCCATTGGTTGCTCAACCGTTCTATCTTCACTGCATAGTTGGTCACAAAAGTAACCATCCTCATCTCGGGGTAGGCCTCCATCAATATAGATGATCTCTTCTTCCTCATCCCAATAGGAATATTCTTCATTGAAGAAATACATGGCTTCAAATTCTCCAAATTGATAGCTTACTTTCCATGGGAGTAGAGGAAAGTGCTCTGATACCACTGTAATATCCCCGAATCTGATTATGTGGATATTAAGTAATCACAAAAGTATAGATCAGAAATTTTGCAAACTGGAACTAGTTATTAAAAATAGTATTGAAGAAATTACTCATAGTCACATATCAACCCATACCACTATAATATCCCAAATGATTATGTGGATATTAACTAATCAGAAAATTTCAGATTATAAATTTTGCAAAGTGGAACTAGTTATTAAAACTAGTATTGAAGAAATTAGTCCTAGTCACAGCTAAACCCACCCCAAGGCTTGACAAATGGAATTTTTGGATATGGAATGTCTGATAACAAAGGTGCAGTAGCATAAACAACAAGGTTCATTAGAGGAAATTTCAATTTAAAATGGGCCTTCCAAAAATAATACAAATTCCATGTCATCATGTATTAGCCAAACAAAATGCTTTAAAATTCAAAAATGGAGCACCTAAAAAAATTGGAGGGAAAAAATAAAAACTACTTTTTTGGATCGTATTTTCAAATTATATCATTGTAGGTTTACTCAAATTTCAAGAGGGATGACTCATTGGATGCATAATTAAATTATGCATCCAACGAGTACCTATGTAGCATACTTTTAACAACATAGACACCATGAAAAATCGAAAATACATTAAAAACTTGTTTTCTCTCACTACAAACACATTTTTTAATGTATTTTCAATTCTTCATGGTGTAGATGTTGTTAAAAGTATGCAACATGGGTACTCCTTGAATGCATAATTTATTTTTGCATCCAACGAGTCCTCCCGCTTGAAATTTGAGTAAACCTACAAGGAGATAAGTTGAAAATACGATCCAAAAAAAATAGTTTTTCTACTCTCTCTCTACTATTATTTTATTATTATTTTCCTTAGGAGGCCCATTTTTTACCCAAATTTTATCTAATGAAACTTTCTTACGAATAATTTGCACAATGTATTGGGACCCTTTTTGTTTCGAAATCAGTTGTCATTGAAGTCTACTTCAAGGCATCCTAGGTACAACGACATATGCAAACTAGATCCTTTCCACAAGATTTCATAAAAAATTTGGAGGTGGATGGACACTATTAACCATCTAATATATTGATAAACCAAATATACAGAGGTTCTGGGGAATCTAGACTGAGTTTGGGAGACTATGGAGAAATTGCTTCTATAGTGGTAGCTCAACTAGTTAAGCTTCAGGCTAACTCAAAAACTATACGAACTGAACTAAAATGATTTTTGAGACTTGGAATGGGTCCACTAGAGTCTTAAAGACCTGCAACACTTTACAGAATTAAAATTCTACCCATAGAACTCATTTTGTAAAATAAATGGCAAGAGTAGTCAAATTTTAATGCAAAATGAGTAGCACTTGAAAAAGATAAATTCAAACATCCTCAAAGGCTCATGAACTCAGGATCAGAACTTATATCAGAGACCAAATACATTATTACTACTAGAAGCTATCGTTATTATAGATTTGTAGCATCATTTATGAAGTATTGATGGTTCAAACTTACAGAGAGCTCTCCATCTCATGGATTCTTACAATGTGGAAGAAAAACTCTTCAATGAGAGAATGGGAGGAGAGAATAGTAGGTTATATCAGAATAAGACATGATGGATGAGAGTTATATAGCTCATGAAAGGCACCAAATAAGATGATAACTCTCATAGAGGGCACAATCATACTAATGCTCTCTTTCTCTGAATAAATCTCCTCAAATCCACATCAAACTTGACTCGATCTCTGCATCACTTTTTGGTGGCTCAATTTATTCATGGAGTAGGTTGAATCAGAGCTGTGGATAAGAATTCAATGGTTGTAGATCAGATCATGGAAGAGAACTGGAACAATTTTATCATTGGGGCACATCACCCAAGCTAGGTTGAAGCACCATCACTCAACCTTTGAGAAACAAAACTCTCAAGACAAATGAAAATCTAGCAAAATATGTCAAAGTGGTGTGGTCTCCTTCTTTTATAAGCTCAATGATGAATTAGATGCATTGAATGTGGTCACCTACTTTGCTCATGTGCCCTCCTTTACTGGATTTATCATGTCTGCTTTTACCCTTTCTTTGTTTCCTTTCCGCTTTGGACTGCTTTCTTGCTTTTGGAAACATCCTTTTTTCCTAGATTTCCTTTCCTTTTCCTAGGTTTTCTCTGTTGTTCCTATTCTTTTTCCTGCTTTTCTACTCCTTCCTTCTTTGTGGACTTTCCTGCTTTTCCTGACTGCTTTCTACTTTTCAGAACTGGCTTCTTTTGTGCTTCTTTCTATCTTTTTGGCGGCTTTGTGGATTTTTCTAGATTTTCTCATAGTCTCCATTTGGGTTGACAAATCACTAGGCCCACTTGACCTCATGCACCACCTTATCCACCTAGCACATGCCTTTAAATTACATAAATTAAATATCATCAAAATTATTTACAATTTTAACATAGTACCTTAATCCCAAGTCTAAAAATTAATTACTTGACAATTAATGCCTGCTGGTCCTCAAACTAATTAAGAGAAGAAGCCTAAGCCGTAGGATAAATGAAGCTTCTAGGCATGTAGGGATAATAATGATGTGTTGAACCAATAAAAAATACTATATTAGGAGATCTTGGTATTATAATAGGGATATAGTAGGGAGTAAGTGGAAATAAGACTAAGTATAAGTCTATGGGGAATATACATGATTATAGGAGGAAAATTAGGCGTTGGACCCTATAGGAAACCTACACCTTGGACCCTAGAGGAAACCTCTAGGTATATAATATTAATAAGTATACTTCGAACCGCCACATAAGAATTATTAAGGGTATATTTGTTGATGTATATGTAACTTCGGAATGATTTCATCTGTATATTTTATATATATTTATTGTACCCTTATAAGAGATGTGTCATTCCTCTATAAGGAAGTGTCGTCATGCGGATTGACAAGTGTCGCAAGTGTGTGTACTTGCCGATGGGTTATTAGACCACCATTTGGGGTCGGGTCGGAATTATATATAATATAATGTGGATGTATCTAAGTAGACAAGTCGGCCCCAATAGGTCACTGGGCAAAAAGGTAAGTATAAATAGAGATAGGAGATCTCTATTTTACTCACTCGGAAAAATTAACTCACTCTCTCTCTGGAAAGTGGCGCACTTGTGAGGAGGAGGAGGATCATCTGCTAGGAGACTATCTCAGTGTTATTTGGTTGTATTTTGGTTGAGCCATTGCTCTCTCTATCTCTGAGGAAGTTGTGGGGTTTTTCACCTTAGGGTTTTCCCCACGGAAACTCTGTGTCTCTTGTCTCTATGCTTTTGATTCTTGTGATGCTTGTGATGCTTGTCATATTATGATTGTCATGCATTGATATACTATAGATGTTATTCTCTCAGCAAAGATCCTAGAGTATAATGAATTAATGCTCAAAATTTAACATGGTATCAGAGCTTAACTGAGAAGAAGACTTTTTGCAGTGACGGAAGCTTGTATTCCTTGTTTATTGGGTTTCTCTCCACAGATTTTTGAAATTCAGTATAGTAGATTGGATCTACTCATCAAGGCGCATCTATCTGTCCAATCAGAATTCAGTTCCGAGCATTTTCAGATTTGGCCGTAAAAATTAGGGTTTCCACAAAAATAGGAATTTCTGGAAACGGAAGGCACAGCTGGAAGATCCTTGCAAAAATCGAAGGTTAGAGCTTTGGATCGAGATTTTTGGCTGGGTAGATCTCCGGGAAACTCAAACCCTAATTCAGGGCTCTCCCCAGTGAACCCGGGAGGACAAAAAGGCAATTTTGAAGCGAAAGACTTTGCTGATCTCAAATTCTGAATGTACTAGGATGATCAGCTCTCCAAGGCGCATCTTTCTATTCTTTTGGAATTTTGAAATTCACATTTTGAATTTTTAGGGTTTCTCTGACAAACCCTAATCCGGGACCAGATCCAGTTTTCAGCACTTCAAGTGGTAAGTCCTAAATCTTTTCTATTTCCATTTGAAGTACTCTTAAAGATGTCTCTCCACACTAAGCTTGAGGATAAGCTTGAAGGGGCTGATAACTTCCGAGCCTGGAAGTATAGGATTGGGTTAATCCTGGAAGAGAATGAGTTGGACTCATATGTGAAAGAAGACATCCCTATCCCAGAGGATGAAGAAGCCAAGGCATTACACAAGAAGAACTTGGTCAAGGCAAAGAGAATCATTGCTGATTCTATCAAAGACCATCTCATACCCCATGTGTCTTCTCTTAAGACACCCAAGGAGATGTTTGAATCTTTGACCAAGCTATTTGAAGGAAAGAACATAAATCGGAAGATGACCCTACGAAACCAATTGAAGGCAGTGAAGTTTCAGAATTGAGAAACCATTCAATCTTACTTTTCAAGGGTCTCCCAGATCAAGGAACAATTAGAAGCAGTAGATGAAATGGTGGAGAATGGTGAAGTGGTGATGACCACTCTAAATGGCCTACCCAGGTCATGGGATTCCTTTATTCAAGGAATTTGTGCAAGGAAGAAGTTGATCTCCTTCAGTAGACTTCAGGAAGAATGCTCTCAAGAAGAAGCTAGACTTATAGCTTGTGAAGAAAAGATGGGAGGTGAAGATCAAGCTCTTGCAGCCCACACCAGGAAAGGAAAGTTCAAGAAAGAGCCATCTCACTCCAAGAGATCTTCACATCAATTCAAAGAAAGAAGAGTATGCTTCACCTGTAATGAGAAAGGACATATTGCCATAAACTGTCCCAAGAACAAGAAGGACAACAACATCTCAAATAAGAAGAAGAAGGGTGGCAAAAGAAGGTTTCATGCTCATGCTGCCGAAGATGATGAACCTCCAAAGAAGAAGGCTAGGGCAGAAAGTGATAGTAATGATGACTCATCAAGTGAAGAAGAGTATGTTCTGATCTCTGCTCTCACAGGTACCATCTCCCATGGTTGTAATGATTGGTTGATTGATAGTGGGGCTTCCAAACACATGACTGGGTTCAAAGAATCTTTTGTGAACCTATCTGAACATGAATCACCCCATAAGGTGAAACTTGGGGATGATTATCAATACCCAATCAAAGGTAGTGGTGAAGCCTCCTACAACCTAGATTCTGGAAAATCTCTGAAGATGAAGGAAGTACTTTATGTACCTGGGCTCAAGAAGAACTTACTCTCCATTTCTGCATTAGATGCAAAAGGTATGAGGGTTGCATTTGTGGATGGCCAAGTCCTAATGTGGCCAAAGGGAAAGACCATAGATGATGCAGTAGTAATTGAAGAGCAAGAGGGAGGCTTGTATAAATTGAAGGGACAACCTGAACATGCCATGGTGCATGAATCCATGGAGCCAAGTGAACTTTGGCATAGAAGACTTGCTCACATGCACTATAGAGCACTTCCAATTGCAAGCAAGGCAGTAGAGGGTCTTCCTGAAATCAAGACCAAAAATGAAGGTGTTTGCAAAGGATGTGCAAAAGGTAAGAATATTAAGAAGGCTTTCCCAAGCAGTGAAAGCAAGGCAAAAGACATCCTGGAAATCATCCACTCAGATGTATGTGGTCCTATGTCATCCAGTTCCCTAAGTGGGTATGTTTACTATGTCTCATTTATTGATGACTTCTCCAGGAAGACTTGGGTATACTTCTTGAAGGGCAAAGATGAGGTGCTTGATAAATTCAAGGAATTCAAAACCTTGATGGAGAATCAAACTGACAAGAAGATCAAAACATTCAGATCCGACAATGGTGGAGAATTCACCTCAAATGACTTCAAGAAGATTTGCAGTGATTCAGGGATTAAGAGGGAGTTGACTGCTCCTTATAATCCTCAACAGAATGGAGTTGCAGAAAGGAAGAACAGAACTATCATGGAAGCAGCAAGGGCAATGTTGCATGACCAGGATCTTCCTATGCATCTATGGGCAGAAGCAGCTAGAACAGCTGTATATGTGCAGAACAGAACACCCCACAAGATATTGGACAACAAGACACCAGAAGAGGTCTTTTCTGGTAAGAAACCTGAAGTCAGTCATCTCAGAATATTTGGTTGTCCTGTGTACACTCATGTCCCAAAGGAAAAGAGGACTAAACTAGATCCTTCAGGAAAGAAGGGTATTTTTGTGGGATACAGTGAAAGCTTGAAGGCTTACAGATTATACTTTTATGGGTTCAAGAATATTGATGTCAGCAAAGATGAATATAAGGACAGGTAATCCAGGAAGCAAAGATCAAAAGGGAGCACACTCTAGCAGCTCCTGCAAGGATGCAGATCTTCAGAGGGAGTTGACCATCTTCCTACATTCCACAACACAAAGGTGTAGAAGAAGCTACTTCAGCAGCTCCTACCAAGAAGCAAAGACTCAGAGGGAGTCCACCCAAACAAACAAACAAAGATAAGTATTTCAATTATCATTTCTTGCCTATTTTGTTTGTTTAATAATATTATGCTTATGTTCATAGACTTAGGAGATGTATTGTGCATATTTGAATGATTGCATTAATGAACAGTATACTACTAATATGCATGTGATGGGTAAGTGGCTTATGGCAATGTACAACATTCCAGTGCTACTTATCTAGAATGAAACCTCTTTGCTGACATGTTGGGAGTAGTGCAAACTCTTAACAATGTTCTGGTAGAGACTGGAAGGCATCTAGAAATTTGTGGAACATGGATAAATGTTGTATTGAAGCATTGGCTAATATAACTGCATGACTGCATGAAATATTTCTTTATGTGTAAAGAATTTGTTCTGAAAATTATGAGATGTTTCTAATCATGCAATTTAACTTGTTTTGTAGGAAAGACCATATATCTTCACCTACAAAAGGACTACAACATTTGTTCCAGCAACAAAGATATCTATTGAAGATATTGAAGTTCCCAGGATCTGGGATGAAGAAATGGAATGCCATGATCCGTAGATCATGAAGAAGATGTTTGGGATGCAGCCCCAAGACCTGACAGGAAGTCATATGTGTGCAGATTGAAGAAAGCCTTGTATGGCTTGAAGCAAGCTCCCAGAACCTAGTATGGTAGGATGGACAGTTTCCTATCTAGTTTGGGCTTTACCAAGAGTAAAGCGGATTCCAACCTTTACTACAAGGTTGAGGAAGGGAATCCTATGATTCTACTCCTGTATGTGGATGACTTATTTGTAACAGGAGATGACAGACTGATTGCAGATACTAAAAGGAAGCTTGCCGCAGAATTCGATATGAAAGATTTGGGAATGATGCACTATTTCCTAGGTATGGAGGTGTGGCAGAATGCAGGTGGGATCTTCCTTGGTCAAGGGAAGTACACAGTAGATATCCTGAAGAGTTTTGGGATGATGGATTGCAAGTCCATGGCCACACCTATGGCATCGAATCTGAAGCTTCTATGTGATGCTTCATCTGAGCCAGTTGATGTCTCCATGTATAGTCAGATGATTGGATCCTTGATGTACCTGACGAACACGAGACCAGATATTTGCTTTGCTGTGAACACATTGAGCCAGTTCCTGACGGATCCGAGGAGTGTTCACCTGATTGTTGTAAAGCATGTTCTGAGGTACCTGAAGGGTACAGTGGATTATGGGCTCAAGTATGAAGCGAATCAAAAGTTTAACCTACAGGGTTATGTTGATTCAGATTGGGCTGGCAGTGCTGCAGATAGGAAGAGCACATCTGGGTGTTGCTTCAATATGGGATCAGGTGTGATCTCTTGGTTTAGCAGGAAGCAGTCCTGTGTAGCAGCGAGTACAGCAGAGGCTGAGTATGTTGCAGCCTGTTCAGCTAGTTGTGAGGCAGTATGGCTACGGAAGCTACTGTCTGAGTTATTTGATCTCCCCCTGGATGCTACTGGTATCTTCTGTGATAACCAGAGTTGTGTGAAGCTATCCTAGAACCCAGTGTTTCATGACAGGTCGAAACACATAGAGATCAAATATCACTATATCAGGGATATGGTGCAGAGAGGAGCTGTGAAGCTTCTGTATGTTGCGACAGATGAGCAGATTGCAGATGTGCTGACGAAGCCACTAGCTAGGGTGAAGTTCGAGTACTTCAGAGAAAGGCTTGGCTTGCTTCAGATCGAGGACACTTTGAGGAAGAAGTGATGAACACATTTGTTGAAGCCATTCCAAGCATGTTGGAAGGGGGATCCTTCACATGGCTTTGTATGTAAGCGCTGAATGATGAACATCAGGAGGATGTTCTGGTTTCTACTGGATATGATCAGTTGGATCATTATATGTATATATGAATGCATCATGTTGGATGCTGGATATGATCGATTGGATCATGTGTATGTATTTTGTATATGCATCATGTTGGATGCTGGATATGATCGGTTGGATCATGTGTATGTATTTTGTATATGCATCATGTTGGATGCTGGATATGATCGGATGGATCATGTGTATGTATTTTGTATGAACGCATCATGTCAGATGCTGATGGATACATTGTGTGGATCATGTATCTTTGTATGATCAGGTAGATCATATATGCTGATGGATACATTGTGTGGATCATGTATCTTTGTATGATCAGGTAGATCATGGATGTTGATGGATACATTGTGTGGATCATGTATCTTTGTATGATCAGGTAGATCATGTATGCTGATGGATACATTGTTTGGATCATGTATCTTTGTATGATCAGGTGGATCATGTATGTTGATGGATACATTGTGTGGATCATGTATCTATGTATGTATCAGGTGGATACTTGGATGATCGTGGATGACGAGCTTCTCCAGATGACATGCAGGAGGATGTTGCAGTGATGATGATCAGGATGATCATGTGTACATCAGGATGATGTTTGATGAGTATCAGATGATACTTTGTGGCCGTGGATCAAGTTGTGCAGGAAAGCATGTAATTTGTGCCCTGGGAGATTTGCAGATGGTCTTTCGAGGTTTTGCCTATGGCATGTAATTCGGTGCCCTGGGACATCTGGAAAATGCTCTTGCGAGGTTTTGCTTGGAGGACATGTAATTTGTGCCCTAGGAGATTTCAGGTCGGAGTTGTGTACCCGTAACATCCTGAGATGCTCTTGCGAGGTTTTGTCCTATGGCATGTAATTTGCTCCTGGGAGATCTGGGCAGGATGAAAAAGGCCTCAGATGCTTCAGCCAGGTTTTGCCATGACCACATGTAATTTTCTCCTGGGAGATCTGGACAGGATGAAAAAGGCCTCAGATGCTTCAGCCAGGTTTTGTGGTGAGATCACATGTAATGTGCTCCTGGGAGATCCGACAGGTAGAGCCGCGTGCTCGTAATAGCCTGGGATGCTTCAGCCAGGTTTTGTGATGGGTCACATGTAATGTGCTCCTGGGAGATCCTACAGGTAGAGATGTGTGCTCGTAATATCCTGGGATGCTGCATCCAGGTTTTGTGACGCACGTAATGAGTCCTGAGGATTCCACAGTATGGCCAGTGATGATGAAGACCTGCAGATGGCGGGCTACATCCAGTATGAAAAAGGACTGGCTCTGTAGAACTTCCTATGACGAGTAGAGTCAGATATTGGTTGAGATAGAAGCAGCAGTGACGATGATGATGATGATGCATCGATGATGATGATCCAGAGAAGAAGACTTGTCTAGCAGATCTGTGTCGAGAAATACCTTCCTAGTTAAGAGGGAGTGTTGATGTATATGTAACTTCGGAATGTATTTCATCTGTATATTTTATATATATTTATTGTACCCTTATAAGAGATGTGTCATTCCTCTATAAGGAAGTGTCATCATGTGGATTGACAAGTGTCGCAAGTGTGTGTACTTGCCGATGGGTTATTAGACCACCATTTGGGGTCGGCCCGGAATTATATATAATATAATGTGGATGTATCTAAGTAGACAAGTCGGCCCCAGTAGGTCACTGGGCAAAAAGGTAAGTATAAATAGAGATAGGAGATCTCTATTTTACTCACTCGGAAAAAGTAACTCACTCAGTGTTATTTGGTTGTATTTTGGTTGAGCCATTGCTCTCTCTATCTCTGAGGAAGTTGTGGGGTTTTTCACCTTAGGGTTTTCCCCACGGAAACTCTGTGTCTCTTGTCTCTATGCTTTTGATTCTTGTGATGCTTGTCATATTATGATTGTCATGCATTGATATACTGTAGATGTTATTCTCTCAGCAAAGATCCTAGAGTATAATGAATTAATGCTCAAAATTTAACAATATTTGGCCTAATATTGGAGGTATCAATGTCACTAAGAGGTTTTACGCACTATATATGGGTGTCAAGGTTGTTGACATGTTTGATGGAGGAAACCTAGGATTGAGCCCCTAATAAAATATTTTAGGCATCCAGTGACAAAATAAACACCTTGAATTAATACACATGACTTGTTGGGGTATTATTTCCCTCTAAGTGCAGGGATCGCGCCATTATGAGTTTTTTCCTAGTATGTATGGGTTTTAGGGTTTTGTATTTTCATAGGAGAACATTTGGGCCTTCAACCCTAAGGGAATATTTAAAACACAACCATTAACTCCCAACGTTATCCTTCCCAATTGAGTATTGATATAAGTGACACGAGGTATGGGTCTTAGAAGCTTGGATATAGTCGTTGGATGAATCAATGGACTTAGGACCTAAAGAAAGGTTTTAGGCATCTTGGGTTAAGAGTGATGACTCAAATTATCACATGGGATATTATGCACTATATAGGAGATTATTATCCTTAAAGTGGGATATGGGCGGAAATATGCAATTTTGAGCACTAGGGATGGGTCTTCGACCATGGTTGGGGAAACAATTGAGGAAATTATACCCTAACATAAGATTATTGAGGTAATAAACAATGATCAAGGCCATGAACTATAACATACACCCTATAAATTTTATCTTTGACATAAACGTTGGAGAGTTTTTCCATAGTGGGATGGTTCTTAAGGCCTTGACTGGAATGACTTGAGGAAATAAATAACCTTATGTAGGTGTCCTAGGGAAATGGGAATGGAATTCCACAGAATAATACCATGTATTTAACCCTAAAACAAAATCATTTAGGCATAAAAATCTATGAACAATGCCTCTTGCACCATGTCTGACTTCGCAAGGGTATCCATGGTTCTATGTATCTAGGTCTTGCAGTTGTAGGGACATTGACATGGTTAGTGGAGGAGACCTAAATATGATCCCATAAAGGAATATTCTAACCAACCAGAGCTAATAAGGTTTCCTCCATTGAGCACAAATGGCCTCCTCAGAGTATTGTTAGCCTGTGATTGAGAATTTTCATGCCATTATGTTGTTTTGAGTAGTATGTATGTGTCTCAAGTCCTTGGGAATAATGTTCTATGGGATAAAACCATGCTTTTGGAACTAAATAAATCATTGAGGCATCCAAATCCATGAGCAATGCCTCGAAGCACCATGCATGACCTCATAGGGGTATCCATGGTAATATATATCTAGGTATTGCAGCCTTGGGGAATTCAACATGGTTAGAGCATGAGACTTGAAATCGGGGTCCTAAAGGAAGCTTATAGCCATATAGGGATAAGAAGGTTTCCTCTACCAACCACACATGGCATCCTAAGGTTATCATTGGCCTATGATTGAGGATGTTGGTACCACTAGGTGGTCTTGAGTATATGTGTGTCTCTTAGATCCTTAGGAGTAACATTTTATGGAATAATACCATGTTGTTGGCCCTGGAAAAACCATTGAGGCATATATATATATATATATATATATATATATATAATTGATTGAAGAACCACACATGGATTCAAAAGGGTATCCATGGTGCTATGTATTCAAGTCTTGGTGACTTGGCAGCTTGGACATGGTCAAGGGAGGAGACCTGAACCTTGGGAACTAAAGTAATAATCTATCCATATAGGGATAAAAGGGTACCCTCCACTAACTACACATGGCCTCCTAAGGGTATCATTGGCCCATGATTGAGGATGTTAGTCAGTTGGTACATAACCTTCAGCTCTGCACTTGGAATCCATACTGGCATATTGACATCATTTGCAAGCAGTGTCATTTATTCCATGCTTGATTGGGTGGTTTTGAGTAGTATCTACATCTCTCAACGAATCACGAATGATGTGCAAGGGAACAATATTGTGAATTTATCCTGTAATGCCCCCATTTTCTTTGATACCACCATGGTCCACCACTATCTATCCAACCCCATGGGTCCTAGTGACAATTCGCCATTAGAGGAAATTTGAGGTCTGAAATGGGCCTCCTAAGGAAAATAATAAAATAATAGTTAAAATAATGAGATAATAGTTAAAATAATAAAATAATATTTATTGATTTTGGAGGAAGAAAGAAAAAAACTACCTTTTTGTTCGTATTTTCAACATATCTCCCTATAGTTTTACTCAAATTTCGAGCAGGAGCACTCGTTGGATGCGGAATTAAATTATGCATCCAAAAATTTCCCATAATGCATACTTTTTACGGACCCCACTTCCTCCAAAAAAAGAAATACTTGAAAAAACATGTTGATGATGTTGCGACAGAAGAGCAGAACCACATGGATTGATTTGGGTGAGGACAACACATAGTTTTTTCACAGCTTTGACACTTTGTTGGCTCTATATATGTTCTTTAAGTATTCCAAGATAGAACCAGGTTCTACACGATTCAGGGAACCAACAAAACCCCCTTTCACTGGCCCTTTCGGCAACAGTCTATGAGCAGACTAAGGTCTCACCCAAGGTGAAGTTATGGGGAGGTTGCAGAATCAGGTCTCCACAACTGGGTGATGCGTGCTTCAATAGGTTAGAAACATGCTACAAAACTCATGCTGCGGAATGGGGGACTGCGCGAAGCTCGTCCTACTTTGTGGTTGGCACTACGTTATCGCGCATCGAAGGACTATGTGGTCTGGAATGACTGCTTAACCACAGGACAACGCAACTGAGGACTGCGCTTCCTCTTCGACAATCACACGAATTCAAAAGACTTCAATTAATGTAGAATTAGGAATTCAACAAGCATCTTAGGCTATAAACCTTGCAAATTTATACAACACAACGAACCACAATGTAACTATGCACTTCAGGTGCTGTGCTTCAGGGAATCACACTATACAGACTTTGTTGGCTTAATTCTTTATCCAATCAATTTATGCTTTCATCTTATGTATAAATACTTGAACATTCAACATATTATGCATACCTTTTCAACGCTTAACATACTATACCCATCATTTATCCTTATGGCAAATACATACAAAAGTGAAGATACATCTTCTCACAAGCAAGAACCTAACCATTCATCAAAAGTAAATACACAGATGCAAACACATATTCAATCACATAACACAATAATTTTATGTGCTTCACCCCCAGGATGGGAGCTACGTCCATAGGAACTTTTTTTATATTGTCAATGGAAAGGATACAATAGTTCCAGTCTACGCACTCAGCTGCAGACTTCGGTAGGTCTCTGCGCATGCAGCTACAGAGCCTTTTTAAAATGTTCATTCTCTCAATAGAGATCAATATTCAACAATATCTCAATCACATCTAATCTCTTCCCTTACAAAAATATGCCCTTTATAGATTGTTCCTGTAGGTCATGTCTTTACATTTATGTGGGTTGAAACCCTGAGGTTCCCCAAAACTGGTGTGGTTACCTGCAACCCAACCTGTCATAGTTGATAGCTGCTCCATGCGCCTTTGGTTTCCTTGCTAGACCACTCTGGGCTCTAATGGTTTTCTAACAGCTACGGATCCGGTTCCAACTTCATCATGGCATGTCGCTCTCTGCCCTTTTATCCTTGCCATCGTTGTCTACCCATGGCTTAACTTCCAATGATTTTCTGCCACTCCATCTGACAGGTCACCTTCATCTATTTCCACTCTTATCCTTACCCAACTCTCGAGAGTCATTGATTCAGTTACCCAAAATATGTTGCTTCCACCTGCTCAACCTTCCCTTATACTCTTTATCCAAAATATATGTCGTGCTGGCACTGCGCATCAACAAAACTGTGCAGTGCTTCGACTTCGCACTGCTTGCTGCGGGTGTCTGACTTCGCACTTTGGGATGATTCATCAACAAAACTATGCCATATGATCTTCGCAATCTGAACTGTGCAACTACCAAAACTGTACTTCATCAAAATTGTGTCAGCTTGGGCCATGCCCAACAACTCCCTAACACTTACATGTGGCTCGTCCCCAAGCCACTTCCTCTTGGTTGTTCCGTCTACTCATTCCTTGAGGTACCTGATCACGTGGTGAACTCTTGAATAGTTTTGCTAAGCTTCATAACTATGTCTTTGGTCTCTTGCTCGCATCCTTTTACTATGTCGAGCATTTCCTTTCAAGCGGGTTCCAAAAGTTGATTTTGGACATTATTCTTCATTACCCGAAGATCTTGTAGCTTCGTCTCAATTTCTTCGGTCAAGGTGAATGCTTCTTCCTGCAGCGGTTGTAGTCTTGAGGAGGCTTCGACTTCCTTTTCCTGTAATGCTTCCAAATATTTCTGAAGTTCCTTTATTTCTGCGAACTTCTTCATCTTTTGTTGCGCGGGCAAGTCCTTCATAGCAACATTAATGGAATCCAAATCTTGTTGCTTCCGCTGCACTTCACCCTGGATACTTTGAAATTCTGGTTCTTCTTGTAACATAGCCCAAACATTAGAAACTTAATATATCAGGTTTTGGCATCTTTCCACTTATGCATAGATTCTTTGTGTAGAGGCCTTCAGTGCCTCTGTTCTTGCTTCTTCTTCTTGCTACATTGTATCTGCTGGTCATTGAGCTTCTAGCTCTGCAATTTTTTCTTGATGGGAAGCTTCCATCTATGCAATTTTATCTATGTGGGAAATCTCTAGCCCTTCCATTGCGTCTTTCAGGATATCAACAGCAACGCCGATCCTTAGGATAGTTTCCTCGATTTCTAGCTCCTCTTCTAATTCGGGAACCTTCGCGCAAATAGTTGAAACTACTTCCTTTATACTACATTTTTTTTCTTGTGCATGGTTAAGCTCCCTTGTCTTCAATTCACATTCCCCTTGTAACTGTTTATAGTTTTGTTCCATTCGGAGGTAATAACTATGTGAGACGATGTCTCTTTCCTACATTTCATCTGCTATCTGTGTATGCAGGTTGTGCAATCCTTCTACAGGTAGCATCACCACATTGATTTCTAATTGTGCGAGCCTTCATGCGTTTTCATCCATCTCATCTGTTAGGAATATAATGGACATTGGCACAATCTTAACTACGCATGTCCTCATCATTTAGGCAGGAGGATTTCTCGTCTGCTTGCTTGAATTGCCTAAGCGATCGTCGTTAATTGGTTCCTTTACCAACTTTTGTTGGAATTGTTCCATTCTTGTAACCAAATTGTTTAGTTTGTCGACGCTTTCCTTCACCTCCGTTTGCGTTGTTTCTTCCTTGTTGTTTTTCAGTCCCATTACATCTTCTAAGTATGTCGACACCCTTGTTGTGATGCACTCATAATCGTCATCATGCAACTGTGCATCCAGCGGTCTTCTAGTAGTTTTTGTTTTCTTTTTCTGCGGCTTCTCCAGTACTTCTGTATCAGGTTCTTTTCTTTTCCTACCTGCTACTTGTTCAGGTATTGGTTTTGTTGTACTTGTGACCTCCGTATTTTTGTCTATTTGGTCTTCATATTTGGTCTCCTTGGTGTTGAATATTGTAACTTCAAAGAATATTATATTTGTACTTTATTATTCCGGAGATGTTTCATCCCTCCGAGGTAACCCTATTATGTATCCAGAGATGTTTATTCCTCCGAGGGTTAGCATTAACTAGGGTTATTAGACCCACCATGTGTGGGTCGGCCCTGTAGTTATATTTTAGGGGTTATTAGACATCTCCAGGTGAGGTCGGCCCCATTAGGTCTTTTAGTCAGTTGAGAGTCAAGTATAAATAGAGGAGGTGAACTCCTGATTAGATCACTCACTCACTTGTGGAAGAGTGCGCACTTGTCTGGGAGATCTGCTAAGGAGACAAAGAAGGAAGGAGCACATCTTGTATTTTGGTTGATCATCTTATTGAGGAAAGCTTTGCTGGGTTTTCTACCCCATGAGGGTTTCCCAGGGTATATTGTGTGTCTATCTTGTGATTGTGTTTCTTTCAGTGATCTTGCTTGTCTATTTGGTTTAAACTTAACATGGTATCAGAGCTAGACTGAATAGGACATCTTTCACAAGGTAAGAATACCTCTTTCTCTCTCTTTGGTGAAGTTAGGGTTTCAGCCCAAAGTTGGTATTATTGATTTTTGGTTGCATGGCTGGATGGCTCTTTTAATACCTTTCTTTTGAGCTATAGATCGAACTTTTTGGTTGGGTAGAACTCCGGGAAATCCAAACCCTAATTCTACCAAAAGTGCGATACGTCAGATTTTGGTCTCAGAAAAAAGTTGTAATTTTTGAATTCTGATTACATGGCTGGATAGCCCTTCTCAAGAGCATTCTTTTGAGCTATAGATCGAACTTTTTGGTTGGTAGAACTCCGGGAAAGTCAAACCCTAATTCTACCAAAAGTGCGATAAAATTCTGTTCCAGATTCCGGAAAAGTAAAAAGTAACTTTCCAGGTAAGTCTACTCTGTCTCTTGGACTCCCCCAGGAGAAGATGGCTCCAAATACTAAGCTTGAAGACAAGCTAGAAGGCATAGAGAATTTCCGGGCATGGAAATACAGAATTGGTCTAATTCTTGAGGAGAATGATCTTGCTCATTATATCAAGGAGGAAGTTGCTGAACCAGAAGAAGATGAAGCCAAATAAAAACACAGGAAGGATCTGATTAGGGCAAAGAGAATCATAGCTGATTCTATTAAAGACCACTTGATTCCCCAAGTGTCTTCCAAGAAGACTCCAAAGGAAATGTATGATGCCCTAGGAAGAATGTATGAAGGAAAGAACATCAATAGGAAGATGAATCTAAGGACTCAATTGAAGAGTACCAAGATGCACAAAGGAGAATCCATTCAAGACTACTTCTCAAGAGTCTATCAAATCAAAGAACAACTAGATGCCATTAGTGATACTCTTGATGAAGATGAACTTGTGATGACAGCTCTAAATGGTCTCACTAGACCTTGGGAGTCATTCATTCAAACTATGTGTGCCAGAAAAGAAAGTATGAAGTTTGATGTAGTTTGGGAGGATTGTGTACAAGAGGAGGCTAGGGTTGCAAATAGAGAAGCCTTGCTCAAAGAAGATGACCAAGCTTTGGCTACCCATACCAAAAGAAGAAGGATTCAATCCTACTTCAAGAAAGGTAGTCACAAGGAGTCTCATCCTCCTCACAGATTTCACAAGAAAAGAGGATTTACTCAAAGAAGGGATTACTCTTCTTTCCAGTGCTATTCTTGCCACAAATTAGGACACATTGCTAAAGATTGCCCTCTACAGAAGAAAAAGGGTAATCACTACAAAAGACACCAAGCACATCTTGCAGAGGATGATAGTGAAGAAGAAGAAGTAGAGGAAGAAAGGTCTCACAATAAAAGGCCTAGAGATGAAGAGGAAGAAGAAGAAAGGACCTTCTTCAAAAGGAGGTCAAGAAGAAACACAGAAGAAGATGCAGAAGAATATGTTCTCTTCTCCGCACTCTCTGGATCCATAACCCCTGGAGAAGGTACATGGCTTATTGACAGTGGTGCTTCAAAGCACATGACAGGACAGAAGAGGACTCTCTCAAATCTTGAAGAAAAGAATTCTCCCCAAAAGGTATCTCTAGGAGATGACTATCAATATCCCATTAAGGGAATTGGTGAAGCAAACTACAAACTCGATTCTGGAACTCCCATGAAGATGAAGGAAGTTCTATATGTTCCAGGATTAAAGAAGAATTTACTTTCAATCTCAGCTTTAGACAAGAAAGGCTACAGAGTTGCATTCATTGATGGACAAGTGTTAATGTGGTCCAAAGGCAAATCCATTAAGGATGCAATTGTTATTGGTGAAGAGGAAGGAGGTTTATATAAACTCAAGGGTCATCCGGAAGCTGCTCTTGTTAATGAAACCTCTAGCCCTAGTGAGCTATGGCATAGAAGACTAGCTCACATTAACTACAAAGCCTTACCTTATGTAAGCAAGGTGGTCATAGGACTACCAGATTTAAAGGTTGATCATGATGGCTCATGCAAAGGATGTAAGAAAGGCAAGAATGTCAAGAACCCCTTTCCAAAGAGTGAAACAAAGACCAAAGGTATCTTGGAGTAAATACACTCAGATGTATGTGGTACAATGCCCACCACCTCTCTAAGTGGGTTTGAATACTATCTTTCATTCATTGATGATCATTCAAGGAAAACTTGGATATACTTTCTAAAGGGTAAGAATGAAGTTTTTGGAAAGTTCAAAGAGTTCAAGGCTCTAATAGAAAATCTCTCAGAAAAGAAAATCAAGATTCTCAGAACAGACAATGGTGGAGAATATACTTCAAAAGAGTTTGAAGAATTCTGTAAGGAAGCTGGAATCAAGAGAGAACTAACCACTCCCTACAATCCCCAACAAAATGGGGTTGCAGAAAGGAAAAATAGAACCATCATGGAAGCTGTGAAGACTATGATACATGATCAGGATCTTCCCATGTATCTGTGGGCTGAAGCAGCCAGAACAGCAGTATATGTTCAAAACAGATTATCTCATAGTGCTCTTGATTTCAAAACTCCAGAAGAAGTGTTTTCTGGAAAGAAGCCCGAGGTAAGCCATCTTAAAATATTTGGGTGTCCTGTGTACATCCACATTCCAAAGGAAAAGAGAACCAAGTTGGATCCTTCTGGTAAGAAAGGAATATTTGTTGGCTATTGTGAATCATCCAAAGCCTTCAGGATTTACATACCAGGTTTTCATCATATAGAAATAAGTAGAGATGTAACCTTCGATGAGGAAGCAGCTCTTAAGAAATCTAGAAAGTGTCAACTTGAAGAAGTTTATGAAGAAGATACTTCTCCCAGAATCTCAAAGACTGTTCACATCCCTGAAGAGGACATACCAGAGGATCATGACATGCTGGAACCACAAGAACCTCCTGTTGCAGAATTATCTAGGAAAAGAAGACCAGCATGGGCTAGAGATATTATTCAAGGAGCTGAAAGATATGGTGCTCCTGAAGGCTCCACTAGAGAAAGGAAGAAACCAAAGCTAGTGTCCAACTATATGGCCTTGATGTGTGATCTTGTGGATCAACTGCCTACTAGCTATGAAGAAGCAGCTCAAAAGAAAGAATGGGTAGAAGCAATGACAGAAGAATATCATTCGATAATGAAAAATGATGTTTGGGATATAGTCCCCAAACCAAGAGATAAAAGTGTGGTTTCTTCCAAATGGATTTTCAAAATAAAACATGCTGCAGATGGTAGCATTGAAAAATACAAGGCAAGGTTTGTAGCCAGAGGATTCTCTCAAAAGGAGGGAATTGACTATGAAGAAACATTTGCACCTGTTGCTAGGTATACTTCGATTAGAACTATCATGGCACTTGCATCCATGATGAATTGGAAATTGCATCAAATGGATGTTAAGACAGCTTTTCTGAATGGTGTAATTGAAGAAGAAGTATACATAGAACAACCTCAAGGCTTTGAGGTCAAAGACGGAAGGACAAATGTATGCAAACTGAAAAAGGCATTATATGGATTGAAGCAAGCTCCCAGGGCTTGGTACGGAAGGATTGACAGTTTCTTAACAAGCATGGGCTTTACCAAAAGTAAAGCTGACCCCAACCTTTATCTTAAAGTGATGAATGATGAACCTGTTATATTGCTGTTGTATGTAGATGATCTATTTCTAACCGGAAATGAGAATCAAATCATTGAAAGCAAGAAGAAGCTTTCTTCAGAATTTGAGATGAAAGATCTCGGACTAATGCACTACTTCTTAGGCCTAGAAGTGTGGCAAGAGCCAAAAGGAATCTTTCTAAATCAAGGTAAGTATACTGTGGAGATTCTCAAAAGATTTGATATGTTGGAGTGTAAAGCCATGGCCACTCCCATGGACTCCAACCTGAAACTATTAGTTAATGATTCATCAGAACTAGTGGACATAACTCTATATAGACAAATCATTGGATCATTAATGTATTTGACAAATACTAGGCCGGATATATGCTTTGCTGTAAATACCCTAAGTCAGTATTTAGTAGAACCTCGAAAGGTTCACCTTGTAGCTGCAAAGCATATAATGAGGTACCTAAAAGGTACAGTGGACTTTGGCCTATACTATCTTAGAGGCAATGAACTCAAGTTACATGGTTACTCAGATTCTGATTGGGCAGGAAGTATCTCAGACAGGAAAAGTACTTCAGGCGGATGTTATGGCCTTGGATCTGCCATGATCTCTTGGTTCAGCAAGAAACAATCTAGTGTGGCCCTCAGTACTGCCGAAGCAGAATATATAGCTGCTTGCTCTGCCAGCTGTGAAGCAGTGTGGCTTCGGAAACTCTTATCTGGAATTTTTGATTTAGAAATGGATCCCACGGTGATTATGTGTGATAATCAAAGTTGCATTAAGATGACTGAAAATCCTGTGTTCCATGATAAGTCAAAACACATTGAGATCCGCTACTTCTATATACGAGACATGGTGCAGAAGGGAGCCATCAAGCTCGAATACATAAGCACTGAGGATCAGATTGCCGATATTCTGACTAAGCCTCTGTCTCGAGTAAAGTTTGAACACTTCTGAGACATGCTTGGTTTAGTCCAGAAGGACCTTCCTCGAAAGGGGGAGTAGTATAGTATTTGATAGCATTTTTGTTTTGTTGCTCTTAGCTACTTTCAAATTATTTAGATTTAGAACTCTTATATATCTTTTATTTTCTCAAATAAATGTTTTAGTGTGATGTATACATGTTTTGATGTATTAGTAAGAATACATGCTAGTTGTGATGTATACATGTTTTGGTGTGATGTATACATGTTTTTATGTTAGATGTATTAGTAAGAATACATGCTAGTTGTGATGTATACATATCTTGATGATTAGATGTATTAGTGAGAATACATGCTAAATGTGATACATGCTCTTGGATATTTGTACCTGTATAGATAAGAATACAGAAGGGGATTGGATCATCCCTGGACTCTCAGTCCTAAAGAGAGCCGTAGACGTGAGGTCTTCGAGAATGAAGTCCTTAGTGGAAAGTTGAGGGGATTGGATCATCCCTGGACTCTCAGTCCTAAAGAGAGCCGTAGACGTGAGGTCTTCGAGAATGAAGTCCTTAGTGGACAGTTGAGGGGATTGGATCATCCCTGGACTCTCAGTCCTAAAGAGAGCCGTAGACGTGAGGTCTTCGAGAATGAAGTCCTTAGTGGACAGTTGAGGGGATTGGATCATCCCTGGACTCTCAGTCCTAAAGAGAGCCGTAGACGTGAGGTCTTCGAGAATGAAGTCCTTAGTGGACAATTGAGGGGATTGGATCATCCCTGGACTCTCAGTCCTAAAGAGAGCCGTAGACGTGAGGTCTTCGAGAATGAAGTCCTTGGTGGACAGTTGAGGGGATTGGATCATCCCTGGACTCTCAGTCCTAAAGAGAGCCGTAGACGTGAGGTCTACGAGAATGAAGTCCTTAAAGGACAGTTGAGGGGATTGCATCATCCCAGAACTGATAGTTCAAAATGTACGTGATGGGGATTGCATCATCCCAGAACTGATAGTTCAAAATGTACGTGATGGGGATTGCATCATCCCGGAACTGATAGTTCAAAATGTACGTGATGGGGATTGCATCATCCCAGAACTGATAGTTCAAAATGTACGTGATGGGGATTGCATCATCCCGGAACTGATAGTTCAAAATGTACGTGATGGGGATTGCATCATCCCGGAACTGATAGTTCAAAATGTACGTGATGGGGATTGCATCATCCTGGAACTAATAGTTCAAAATGTACGTGATGGGGATTGCATCATCCCGAAACTGATAGTTCAAAATGTACGTGATTGGGATTACATCATCCCAGAACTGCTAGTTCAAAATGTACGTGATGGGGATTGTATCATCCCCGGACTTCGGTCCCTGAATTGATCCGTAGACGAATGGTCTCCGAGAAAGTAATGGTATTGATGATGTGGTTACTTGTATCGGTAGGATACTTGTATTGATGATGTGGTTATTTGTATCGGTAGGATACTTGTATTGATGATATGGTTACTTATATCGGTAGGATACTTGTATTGATGATGTGGTTACTTGTATCGGTAGGATACTTGTATTGATGATGTGATTACTTATATCGGTAGGATACTTGTATTGATGATGTATTGGTAGGATACTTGTATTGATGATGTGGTTACTTGTATCGGTATTGATGATGTGGTTACTTGTATCGGTAGGATACTTGTATTGATGATGTATTGGTAGGATACTTGTACTGCTAATCATGTGATGACGATACTGCTGATCGTGTGATGACGATGCTGTTGATCGTGTGATGACAATGTTGCTGATCATGTGATGACGATGCTGCTGATCATGTGATGACGATGCTGCTGAACGTGTGATGACGATGCTGCTGATCATGTGATGACGATGCTGCTGATCGTATGATGACGATGCTGCTGATCGTGTGATGACGATGCTGCTGATCGTGTGATGATGATACTGCTGATCGTGTGATGACGATGCTACTGATCGTGTGATAACGATGCTGCTGATCATGTGATGACGATGTTGCTGATCGTGTGATGACGATGCTGCTGATCGTGTGATGACGATGCTGCTGATCGTGTGAAGACGATGCTAAAGATCGTGATGTTGATGTTGATGTTGACATTGATGTACCAGTAACTGTTTGAGTTACTGATGAAGACGAATTGAAGAAAGCTTCCGATGATTTATAGATGTATCATGTGTAGTGACTCCTTGCTCCTGCAGATGCTGTTATAATATCCTTCTCGTTAAGGGGGAGTGTTGAATATTGTAACTTCAAAGAATATTATATTTGTACTTTATTATTCCGGAGATGTTTCATCCTTCCGAGGTAACCCTATTATGTATCCGAAGATGTTTATTCCTCCGAGGGTTAGTATTAACTAGGGTTATTAGACCCACCATGTGTGGGTCGGCCCTGTAGTTATATTTTAGGGGTTATTAGACATCTCCAGGTGAGGTCGGCCCCATTAGGTCTTTTAGTCAGTTGAGAGTCAAGTATAAATAGAGGAGGTGAACTCCTCATTAGATCACTCACTCACTTGTGGAAGAGTGCGCACTTGTCTGGGAGATCTGCTGAGGAGACAAAGAAGGAAGGAGCACATCTTGTATTTTGGTTGATCATCTTATTGAGGAAAGCTTTGCTGGGTTTTCTACCCCATGAGGGTTTCCCAGGGTATATTGTGTGTCTATCTTGTGATTGTGTTTCTTTCAGTGATCTTGCTTGTCTATTTGGTTTAAACTTAACACTTGGATGCGGTGATGAGTCTCAACGGTGCATCGACTTTTCATTCCGTCATCTAGACGTCTAGCATCAGGTCGATCATCTGCGCATCAAGTTGATACTTTCCTTCATACCATGTTTCCAATATGAGGTGGGGCTATATGTATATGAAGTTTATACCAACCTTGAAAATCATCTTTGCATTATATTAGGTCATCACCTCCTTTGTGATTCATAAAGTCTTCTCAATGACTGCACATAATTGCTCAAAGTAAGTCAGCAACTGCAGTTTGCTTAGCTTCTATTTTTCTGGAATTGTGGAGGCCCACATGTTTGTATATCTCACCCCACGACAATCATCTAGTGCTACTGGAAGACCATTCTGATATTGAGGTTCCTTCCATCCCATGAAATCAATGAGTACCAGCAACCGCCTGAAGTGGAATGGTGAGCCCCTGTCCTGAGTCTCTTGGACATCCTCTAAAAACTCATTCAATAGATAGTTCTCCCAGCTATATTGATGACCATCCTTAGCTTTCATAGCTAAGGCTACTATGGAAGCTGAAACTTCTTTTGGTCTAGACTTCCTTAGAAGTATTCCTGCCATAAGTTGAACTGTGAACCGTAGAGGTTTGTTTTTAATTGAATCAATTTCGAACCCTCTGTGTCCTTTTGTTAGTTCAAATTTGACCTTTACTTTCGTGGCCAATTCTTTATCATCTTTCTTCCTGATGAATTATGTCGAGGGGTCATCACCCCTTTTGCTTAACCCTGTAATCCTAGTTATAAGGTCAACAATGATGTTTACCTTATGGTCCAACCATACGTACCCCTAGTGCGTGCATGAGAGAAGAGTGCGCACCATGGTGTTGAGTTCATTACTCCGCTGAAAGTGTGGAATTCGTAGCAAGTTGAGCAAACCAAACCCGCATAGTGGCTTGACCCAATCCATGGGAGCAAACCTTATTTTCTTTGCAGACTCATCATTTTTTCAGTACATATATTTGTTTGGTTGAAAATGTGGAAACTTATCTTGATTCAACAAATAATAATCTACAAATTTACAATCAAGGATCTTCCTGAGCAAATTTTATTTGACCTGCACATGTTTTGACATCATCCGTAGCGGGATATTGTACTATGCATTCTTTTCAAAGTTACTTTCTGGGGAGTCACTTCTTCTCGAGCTAACATATTCCAGAATGAGCCATATCAGTGTTGGAGGGCTTACTTGTGGATCCGATGACATCTTGGTGCCTGGAGTCTTGGTTTTTTCTTTCCATGTGGCCAGATGTTTGTCTTTCTTCTACTGTTGCGATTGATTCCTCGGTGGAATCTTGGACGAATGTCCCTGGTCTGGTGTGGCTTGCTTTGTAGGCGAATTTATGACTTCTTTCAGAACAAAATGGTTGAAGGTCCCTAAGATCTCTTCTAAAGTCGGTTCTGCGGGCATATACTAGCAAGCACTGTTTCTTTCAATTGGTAAGCGCTTACGATTTTCACAGTAGGTAAAAATTTTAAACTCGTGGTAAAACAAATAAGTAACAGTTGTTTACTATTTATAGAATTTTTACCCCGACGGTGTGCTCTTGATGGATAGCTTTGACATTAAATGTTATAACCATTTGTGAAATATCAGACAGATCTTGGTCTTTTCTAGCATTGAATGTGTTTGGAACGGCTCGATTAGGCATTAAGTGCCATGCCCACTGGTTCAGATCTCGCTGAGATCTCAATGTTTTCCACCGTTTATTATGTCCCTTTGGATAAAATTTGTTTAATTGTTAAGGCCTAATGGTACTGCCATGTTGTATGAGAGATAAATCAAGCATTAAATGCCAAGTCCATTTTTTGGATCTCGGTCAGATCTTTCCCATTTCTTTATTTATTATGCTCGAGCGGACAATATTTTTTTTTAGTGTGATATTTTTTTGGTGACTACATTTTGGATCACAGTTTACTAACCGACCGATAACTGTAGTGGTTATCTTTTTCCGTCGTGATGTGCTGTCGGTTCTGACACAAGATTCTTCTGTGCACATGTGCTTCTTCATTTTTAACTTCACAGTTGTGCTTTCAACTCATGCTTCAAGTCGCAGCTTATGGTCCTCGCAATTGTCCTATTTAGTTGGATCTACGCGGCTACATTTTGAACTCGCAACTGTACACTTCTACTTTTCTTCACTTTTCTCCCTTTTTTTTCTTTTTTTCTTCTGCACAACTTCACTTTTCTACTAGTGCTGCACGGTTCCATTGGAATTCATGTATCGGACCAAAACTGTGTACAGACTTTGTTACATTTCTAGTGCCCAATTTAAACTATACTTGACACTTAGAAATTTCCTTCTTTTCTGATCACTGAGGGTTCTATGAAGTAGGACTATCCCTG
Organism: Larix kaempferi; assembly: GCA_027924585.1. NCBI lineage: Eukaryota > Viridiplantae > Streptophyta > Pinopsida > Pinales > Pinaceae > Larix > Larix kaempferi. The sequence continues at coordinate 330,125 of BSBM01001243.1, read as the reverse complement.
TATGGTTTTAGTCTACTTCCATTAACCAGACCTAGTAAGTTGTCACTAGCTAACTTGGCTAACTGAGCTACGCCACCGTTAGTAACATGGATAAAAATATATGTCCCAAGCCAATGCATTTTAAATTTTCCAGGAAATTTCGTGAACTTACTATCATACAAGAGGACAAGGTCTCCTACCTGGAAGATTTTGTGCTTGATATGGCAATCATGCCATTCTTTTTCTCTATCCTTCTTCACTTGCTAGTGAAAGACTTCAATGAAGCAATCCTCCTCCAATCCAACCAAGTGTAGAATCCTTTCTTGCATTATCTCTTCATCTTCCATATTTGTGAATGCAGCAATCCTTAAGCTTGGTACAATGTACTCCATAGGTATCATAGCTTCCTTTCCATAGGACAATCTAAAAGGTGTATGACCTGTCAGTTTCTTACAAGTTGTTCCATATGCCCATAATACAGCTGGAATGCGCAAATCCCAATCGTCTCTATTTCTGTTGCATACTTTGCTCAGTGCATTCTCCATCACTTTATTAAATGCTTCGACAGCTCCTTTGGCTTGTGGATGGTACGGTGTACTCCTCTGATGATATATCTGAAATTCTTTAGTTAGTGCTTCAATGGTTATGTTCAGGAAGTGAGTTCCTTGATGACTCATTAAGATTTTTGTGCATCCAAATATACTAAGGATATTCTCAAAAATGAACTACGCGGCAGTAGCTGCGCTACAGTCCTTCACTAGTTTAGCTTCTTCCCATCTGGTGAGATAATCTATCGTGGTGATAATGTATCTTGCACCAGTCCTCTTTCCCGGTGGGTCAATAGGTCCCATGAAATCAATTGCCCATTTTTCAAATGCCTGTAAAGTTAGTTGTGTTCTTAATGGCATTTCATCTCTTCGCGATGGCTTTCCAATCCTTTGGCATGCATCACAACTCTAGCAATGCTCTTTTGAATCTTTGTGGAGGGTAGACCACCATAGCCCTTCTCTTAATATATTATGCGTAGTATCTCTTCCTATGTAGTGACCTCCAGACACACCTGAATGTGCCTCAGCCAATATAAATGGATTCTCATGCTCTAACATGCATCTGTGCATCACTTCATCTGGTCCCAACTTGTATAACTATCCTGCGATGATAGTGAAGTCTACTGCTTTGACTACCAGCTGCTTCTTCTGCTGCTTAGTAAACTATGTGGGTGCCAACCCTGTAGTCAAGAATTCTACAATGTATTTGTATAATCATTTGCGATCTGTATGGAAAATAACTGCGTGTCAGGCAGGTTGTCTTCACGATTAGTGGGTTCTTCGCCTGACTCAATCCTTGAGAGCTGGTTAGTTCCTAGGTTCATTCTACCTATCTTAACAATAATTTCAATGGCATACTCCTTGAAGAGTAGAAGACATTTGCATATTCTCCCCCCTAACACTGGCTTATTGACCAAGTACTTCAGAGTTGAATGGTCAGTGTACATGGATAAGTGCACACCCAGCAAATAGTGTCTGAATTTCTAGAGTGTGTAAACCATAGCTAAACGCTCTCTTTTTGTGGTTGTGTAGTTCTTTTCGGTTAAAGATAGATTTCTGCTTGAAAATGCAATGGGGTGATCAATGCCCCCTTCACCTAGTTGAGAGAGCACAATGCCCAATGGTATAGATGAAGCATCAATATGTACATGAAACAGCTTATTCCAATCTGGATAAACAAGGATCAGTGCAGTTACCATTTTCTCTTTTAATGTATCTAGCCCCTTCTCACATTCTGCATTCCATATGAACTGCGCTTCTTTCTTCAAAAGTTTCTCCATTGGCACGGTAATCTACGCATAACCCTTGATGAATTTTTTGTAATATCCTCTATGTCCTAGCATCCTACGAAGTTGCTTTACTAAGTTTGGTGCAGGTAAATTCACAATCACTGTGATCTTCGCAGGATCAACCATCAAACCTTGCTTGCACACAATGTGTCCCAGTAGTATTCCATAGGGTACACAAAAAATACATTTCTTCAAATTCAAGGAGATTTGATATTGCCTACACTTAGCTAGCATCATTATGAGGTTCTCATAATGGTTCTTCAATAAACCAAAGACAGTCCAGTCATCAAAATAGACTTCTAAGAAATTATGGATGAAGTCCTTGAATGCAGCCACCACAACTCTGGAAAATATAGCAGCTGCATTCTTCAACCCAAATGGCATAACTGTATACTAATATGAACCCCATTCAGTAGAAAATGTGGTCTTATGTCTGTATGTTGAGTCAATCCTTTTCTGATGGTATCCAAAAAATCCATCAGTAAAAGAATAGGCCTCATTTCCTCCAACATCATCTAATACTTCGTCCGTGAATGGAGTAGGAAATGGATCATGTAGTGAAGCATCATTCACCTTCCTCGGGTCTACACATTTTTTTATTTCTCCTTTTGTATTTTTATCCTGGATAACCATAGGGCTTATCCACTCTGATTCTTCCATTCGCTCGATGATCCCTACATCAAGCATCTTGTCGATCTCTTCTTTCACTCATTCTTTGTATCTGGGGTTAAGTCTATAAGGCCTCTATCTGATAGGCTTCGATCCTGGCTTGAGAGGTATCTTCATTACTCCCAAGTCTCCCAAAATGCCTTTCATTTCGGAAAACTTCGGTGGAAAAAAATCCTAATACTCGTGTAGAAGGTTTGTGATCCGCGTGACCATTTCATCATCCCAATAATCCCCAATGGATGCGAACTTTGGCTCATCACTTGTGCCAATATTAACTTTTTGTGTCTTGACGGGGCCACTCATATCTGGAATTTCTAATGGAGGTCCCTCTACATCGCGTGCTCCCTCTGATTCAGGTATATTTATATTGCGCGGATTCTCCTCGTTGCTCTCCTCTGTATCTTCTTCATCTGCGGAGAGGTTATAACATTCAAGGGCATGTTCTATCGTTCTTTCCCATTTTGGTTGTAGATTCACAGGTACCTTTACGACTGCAAATATCTTGTCTTCGATGACCTCTAATGCCTTGTTTGTACTTGGGCATTCTTCTTTGAATATCCTTTCTTTAATAATATGAAGAGACTCATTTATACTTATATAGTCATCTTCAAAGCTAAAGGTTCTCTGGAAGTTCGCAGTCATGATAGACCAATCTGTTGTTTCTCTACGAAGTTTTGCGTCGGTATACCAATTGTTTGGAGTTTGTTCTAATGTGTTCACAAATAGATGAACCCATTATGTATATAGTTTGTTTATCCATGCTTGTGAACAAGTCTTTGTGTGCTCCCTCGGGTCTGTTTCTCCTTTATATTTTACCATGGTCAGCGTAGTTTTCTCTCCGAATCTCATTTTCATCATGTGTTTGCATTGTTCCCAAGTGGTCAAATTTTGCTTATGCGCGGTCCACCATCTGGCAGGTGTAGCGAGCAGTGCTATATCCAATGCTAGTATCCAATCTTCAGCTGAAATTGATACAATATATTCTTGCAAAAATGTATAGACATTAGTTGAACCATCATGAGTGGGAATTGGACTTACCTCATTTCCAATCCAGCACAATGATTTGGTGATCTGTTCGCATCTTCTTGCAGATACTTCATGCATCATACTTTTCCAATTCTCTAGTCTCGCGTAGGAGTCTGATACGCAATAGTTGTCACAGTTCCAACTAAGCGTTCCATCAGCTATAGGATTGATGTAGTTGTCCTGATTCACAGTCATCTTGTAGATGTGATCTAGATCATGAGCTCTACATTCTTCTCTGATCGGAGTAGTGTATCTCGGTCCTTGTAAGGGGTCCAAGGGAGCAATGACCCTGATATCCACCCCTTCAAATATCATCTATTTCTTCTTTAAGTCAATGATCATGAGGTTATCCATCGCCCAGTCTATCCCCAATAATGTTGGATATGGGTTACTGTCATCGATGATCTCAATAACCTCGAAGTCTGTTGAACTACTTACTCCATTGATGTCCACAAGTACATTCGCTAGCCTTCCAAAAGGTATGACCTTCTGTTGATTTGCTAATCTTAGCTGTATGGGTGACCATGTCAACTTTGGTTTCCCCATCTGTACCCATGTCTTCTTGGTCAAGACATTTACTTCGGAACCTAAATCAAGGATAATATCATCCATCTCATAATCTCCAATTTGTGTGCTTAGCCTCATTTCTCGGCCTATTATCTTATGAATTTTAATCTAGTGAACTGCGCTCTAAACAGTATTCGTGCAATTGCGTTGCTCATAGTGGTTCAATAAAAAAATTATTTCCACCAAATCATCTTCGCTCTTCAGCAGCTTCATACAACTCCGTAGGAATTGCGCAACAGAAGTCCCTGTTTCTGCTATGGTGCATGTTTGATTGTATGCTGTTGGGATATCCTTCATATGCGTTGTTTCACTTCGCAACGGGATTCTTTTTGTCACAGGTGTTGGTTCTTTGAAGGTCTCCCTTGCTTCTACGAAGACTTCTTTGTTTCTTTCTAATTGAAAGCAGGTGCTTTCTCAGTTGCTTTTCTAATCTAGACCCCATCAGTAGGTATCTTCTTAGCGTGGTGTTCTCCATAAGTCAAAGCTTCTAGTTCTTTATCTCTTCCTATTGTAACTCCACTGCACGTCACAGCATTGATGTTTGGATCTCTTTCTCTACTGCGATCATTTGAATGTTCGGTTTTGGTGCTTCTATTCTTCTTTCTTGCATATTTGCTTGCAATATTGGGCATGCTTCAATAACATGGTCAAAGGATTTACAGTATCTACATGTAGTACAAGGATTGGTACAGTCTCTAGATAGGTGGCCAAGCTGAGCGTAGTTATAACAGATCATCTGACCTCTTCCTCTTCCTCAAAATCCACCACAGCCTCTATATGCACCTTGATCATACTTTGCATTATCATGGTGCCGCATTGTTTCTTCTTGAACTCTGTAAACATCATGCTTCCTTTCTATCATTAGTTCGTATGCTCTATAGTTGGAACCATCATGTCCAACTGACTTACAGAAATCGCAATACAAATTCTTGGCTGTTCTCACATATTTTTGGATCAAATAACAATCCTCTGGTCGGTGTCCTCTGCATCGACAGATTTCACACCACAGTCCTTGCTGTTGATTTAGTGGATTTGGTGCTCCACTATCAATGTAATCTTTGAAAACTGGACAGTGTTCCTTCAAGTGTCCCTCTGGTTTTCATTTTATACACCAGATTTATTCTCTAACTTATTTTCCTTTCTTAATGTCCTGGATTTGTAACGTTAGAGTTGCTAACTGGTTCTGGATCTGGATCATTCCTTGGCTTGTTTCTCCTATGGGTGAGGCTTATAGCTTCATGGAAATCTCTAAGGATTCTATCTGTGATGCAACCTTTTGTTGCATCAATGGCAGTCTGATATGTGGCAACAATGCAGCTATGAACCACTCTTGGTGTTGTTGCGGTGCAATGTCAAAACTTACTTGGTCTAGTAATGCTTTAAATTTCTGGTCAAATCCCAAACTGACTCAGTTGTTTTCTGCTAAATATCTTTTAGCCCTATTATACATTGTGACCCGGACTTCGGTTTCTTGAACTCTCTTAAGAGGGAATCCTTGATATCTGGTAGGGTTCTATTCTGTTGGATAGAGTATTTCATGAACCAAGATAAGGATTTATCTGTGAATGTAGTGATGAGTTGTGCATTCTTAACAACATCATCCTGGGCATGCTTGATGTTCCACATGGCTTCACAAAGAACCAATGTTGCTCAGGATCTTCTAGACCTGTTCCTTTAAATATCTGCAATTTTATATCATCAGTCATTCTCCTTCTAGGTGGTGCAGTATTCTCCGTAGTGGTCTATGTGGTGTTAGGTATGTTACTACGCGGAATGTTCTAAGTACTCACTCCTACAGTGTTATTGGTACTAATGTTCTACGGAATGGGAGGCGCAATGTTCTGAGCTGGTGTATTCTACGGAGTAATGGGCTGATAGGTAGCTGATGGAAGTGTTTTCTGGCTATCAGTCTCAACTTAGAACTCATTTTCTACATGCAGTTCATGTTCATTAAGGTTCTTTTATGTACTAACCTTATATCTTTTACCACTTCTTAATATGTGAATATATTGTTTTGTATCACTGTAAGTACTATCGACCATTACAGACTCAAAACAACTATGAATCTTACTGCATTCTTAAAACTCCTTTCTCAGCTAAAAGAATTTTGATATATAAACTCAGATTGTTGAGGTACTTACCTATGAATCTTTTGAAGAACTCAGCTTATGTTGCACTGTAGGAGTTCAACGTGTCCACATCGAACTCAGTCACAAAGCCTTCTAGAATACTATCAACCCAAAAGTCGACTGCTCGCTAGAGTGGACTGTCAACTGCTTTAAGTCTCTAAATGAGCTCTAGGGTCCACTCCGTAGGTACTCCTTATTGGAAACAGTTATTTCGCTCTACGAGACTTGATAGCCACTCGTACAAATCGTTTCCAAACTATGCGAATAAAATTTCATAAATGTCCTCCCACAGGTATCTCTGCAACCACTCTATGTCAGAGAGACACAGATGTCTATTCTCTTTTCTAGCAAACTCCCTTTCTGTCTTGTCCACCCAGTTCCATCTTTATGTTTTCTTTGGATTCCAATTTTCGGCACTCATCACCAGTTCAAGCACGGAAACAAAACCATTTGTTGGATCTATATATGTTCTTTAAGTATTCCAAGATAGAACCAGGTTCTGCGTGGTTCAGGGAGCCAATAAAACCCCTTTTCATTGGCCCTTTCGGCAATAGTCTACGAGCAGACTGAGGTCTCACCCAAGGAGAAGTTATGGGGAGGTTGTGGAATCAATTTTCCACAACCGGGTGATGTGTACTTCAACAGTTTAGCAGCGTGCTACAAAACTCATGCTACGAATTGGGGGGTTGCATGAAGCTCCTCCTACTTCGCAGTTTGCACTACATTGTCACGCATCCAAGGACGGCGCGGGTCGGAATGACCGCTTAACCACAGGTCAGCGCAACTGAGGACTACGCTTCCTCTTTGGCAATCACATGACTTCAAAAGACTTCACTTAATGTAGAATTAGTCATTTAAAAATCATCTTAGGCTGTAAACCTTGCAAATTTATACAACACAATGAACCACAATATAACTGTGCACTTCGGGTGCTGTGCTTCAAGGAATCGCACTATATAGACTTCGTTGTCTTAAGTGTTTACCAAATCAATTTATGCTTTCATCTTACTTAGTAATACTTGCACATTCAACATATTATGCATACATGTTCAACACTTAACATATTATCCCCATCATTTATCCTTATGGAGAATACATACAAAAGTGAAGATACAACTACTCACAAGCAAGAACTTAACCATTCATCAAAATTAAATACACATATGCAAACACATATTCAATCGCATAACACAAGAATTTAACGTGGTTCACCCCCAGGATGGGAGCTACGTCCATAGGAACTGTTGTTATATTATCAATGGGGAGGGTACAACAGTTCCAGTCTGCGCACTCAGCTACACACTATCTTCTCTCTTCAGTAGGTCTCTGTGCACATAGCTAGAGATCCCTTTTAAAATGTTCAGTCTTTCAATAGAGATCAATATTCAACAATATATCAATCACATCTAACGTCTTCCCTTACAAAAATATGTCCCTTTATAGATTGTGCCCATAGGTCACGTATTTAAATTTATGTGGGTTGAAACTCTAAGGTTTCGCAAAACTAGTGTGGTTACCCGCCACCCTGACCTGTCGTAGTCGAAAGCTACTCCATGCACCTCTGGTTGCCTTGTTGGACCACTCCGGGCTCTAACGGCCTTCTGATAGACGTGGATCCGATTCCAACTACATCATGGCGTGTCTCTCTCTACCCCTTTAGCCTTGTCGTCGTTGTCTACCCATGGCTTATATTCCAATAGTTTTATGCCACTCCATCTGACAGGTCACCTTCATGTGTTTCCACTCTGCTCCTTACCCAACTCTCGGGAGTCATGGAGTCAGTTACCCAAAATAGGTCGCTTCCACCTGCTCAACCTTCCCTTATACTCTTTATCTAAAATATATGTTGCATCGGCACTGTGCAGTGCTTCAACTTCGCACTGCTTGCTGAGCATGTTTGACTTCTCACTTCGGGCTGTTTCATCAACAAATCTGTGCCATTTGAGCTTCGCAGCCCGAACTGCGCAACTTCCAAAACTGTACTTCATCAAAATTGTGTCAGCTTGGGACATGCCCAACACACTTTTAGAAGGATCATTAATGTTATTTGGACCTGAGATTAGAATATGGACAAACAATAACAAAAGATGGATATTTGAAAGGGGTTGCTCTTGAACATATTCAGAACCAATTTGGTGATCAAGGCAGGTGTGAAATTGGTGCACAACTTGAAATCATTAAACATTTCTCTACAATTTTCTCCAGGGAAAAAGGTGAATATATTGGGGACTCGGTCACTTTGCAGGAGGTTGAAGTTCAATTGAAGTTATTTGCAAATGAAAAAATCTCTAGTCCGAATGGATGGACCTTTGAGCTTTTTATTGACTTTTCTGGCATCATGCATATAGATTTATTGTTGATGGTATATCAATCTAGGGTGGAGATTTTTGTTTCAAAGGCACTAAATAAAACATGCATTTCTCTCATTCGGAAGAAAAACAAGAATGAAAGATTCAATTATTACAGGCCTATAGATTTATGTAATCTTGTTTACAAACTTATCACAAAAATCATTTCTATTAGATTGAATCGAAAACTTTCAAAGTTATTGTCGAAGGAACAATTTGGTTTTCTTGCTAATCATCATATTTTGGATGCAGTGGGATAAAGACGAAGAATATGGATGCTATTATGCTCAATATGGATTTATTCAAATAATACGATACCGTAAACTGGGTTTACCTTAGACTGATGATTCTCCAAATTGGGCTCTTTGTGGAGGTGACTAATTGGATATTAGCATGTGTGACATTAACAAATTGTGATATACTTATAAATGGTTCACCCTTGATTTTTTTAGAGCTCAAGGGACCTTAGGCAGGGCTTTCCTTTGTCCCATCTATTGTCTCTTCTTGTTATATAAGGTTTTAGCAACATTATTCTTGCAGCCAGGAAAAATAGAATAATTCGTGGAGTAAAAATTGCAAAATTTGTTTTCATTTCTCATTTTTTTTGTTGATGATTTTATCCGATTTGGTAGGGGTTCTTTGGGCGAATGGAATTTTTTTTCATAAATTATAAACACCTTCTTTCTTGGCTCAAGTATGGATATTAGTTATTCAAAGTCGACTATTATTCATTACAAAATGGATGATCAAGTTATGGAGGAAATCCTGGGCCTCTTTCCTTTTAATACCACTCATATTTATGAGGGATTCCAATACTTGGGATATACTTTAAATCCAAACTGCTACAAAAAACATGATTGGATGTGGTTAGTACATAAATTTGATAGAACAATTGTAAATTGGACTTATCTCCTTCTCTATTGGATGGACGACTCACATTGCTAAAGGTTGTCGTGACAGGTATACCAGTATATTGGTTTTCCTTAGCAGATATTCCAAGGTCTATCATTACCCTTCTTAGAAGACGGATGTTTAACTTCTCGTGGGAAGGAATTGTTGATGGTAGAAAAATGCATCTTGTAAATTGGAAGAGACTCTCTAAGCCAAAAAGGACTGGTAGTTGGAACATTATTAGTCTGGAATGGTTTAGTAAAGTGCTCATAATGAAAAGTATGTGGCGTTGATTGTTGGTTCTAGTTTGTGGAGTTATATGTTAAATTCAGAATATATGAAATATGGCATTATTAATTGGATTAGGAACCCATATTCCTTGGCTAGCAAGTCTTCAAATTTATGGTTGGGATTATTGAAATCCTTCCGATCAATAAGCAGTAAACATGCATGAAGTGTTGGTTTCAGAAATCAGATAAAAATTGGCATAGACCCTATGCTTGGTATTGAGGACAATTTCAAACTCTCTTATGGAATTTTGGAATACCTAAATGAAATAGTTACACCTTTCTCTCTCAGATAAAAGAACGTTTATGGATTAATCACTCTAAATCTTACTAGTAATATACTATTGGTTTGGGTATAAATTTGTCTTGGACTGATTAATGGGAGAGGTACATCGAGAACCTAAACAAGGCTATCATTAGATTATGGTATGTTGATGATGAATTAGTCTGGATTGGTGAAACAATTTCTGGACAGGTTTCGTCAAAAGAGACCTACAATTTCATTGTTGCTGAAGAATCAATCTTAATCCCAAAATGGTGGTTTGAAAAAATATGGAAATGGAGGATAGCGCCAAAGTTAAAATGTTTTCTTTGAATGTTATTGGAAAATTCTATTCTTACTTGGGACAATCTAGTGCATAGAGGTTGGAAGTGACCAAATTGTTGTGCTCTCTGTTGGAATGATGTCGAATCTGTGGATCATATTCTTATCCATTGTTAGCTCTCTAAGTCCTTATGGTATGTTTTCTATTTTGAGATAAATATTAATATGGATTGGAGAATATTCCTATTGATGAAAACCTCCATTGTTGGTACAAGGATGTACCTAATCATCGCACTCTACATGTTTTTGTTTGCTGGATCTTATGGCTTCTAAGAAATCGCGCTATATTTGAATAAAAAAAGTCTTCATTATTTGCAGGATCAGTAATATTTTTAAATATGTATCAGGATTATATTCCCATTGCAAGTAGCATTCAAAAAAGGAGAATGATATCGGTAGGCCTAGTGATACAGGGGGCATGTAATTTTTTATGGAGCAGCAGAAAAGGGTTTATATTCCGCGGGAGTGAAATTATACATCCACTTAGAACATTGTTTTTGTGTGAAATTAAATGTAGGGAATGGAACAAACACCAAGGAGGAATTACTCCCTTGTGGTGTCTACTAAAGTTCGGTGATGCAGTTGGTATATATTCCTTAAATATATTTGGTGACTTCTTAGTTATAGTAAACTGGGTAAATCTGATATTCAATTTACAGATTTTGGAACTACAAAATTGGGTCTGGAGGACAAAAGACCTTTTGGATTCTTATACGCAGTTGGAAATCTCACATATATAGAGAGAACATAATGCAGATGCAAATCACTTTTCAAAGGAAGCTCTGTTGTCTGGGGATGGTTTTCTATAATGGGAAGAATTTATAGAGGACAAGCTAGAAGAAAGGGGTTTTAGTTCCTTTTTTATTAATGATGTTGCTTTCGTCTTGGTTTTTGGACAAGATTTTGTTTCGATTTTGGAGGTGTTATGTTTTTATATGTTTGTGGCGGATGGCCCTTGTAGCTACTTGTATGTAGTATTTGAAGTTCTTTTGTGATAGAATGCAAAGAGGGTTGTCCCAAGAAATTGGGTGATTCTCTCATATGGATTTTGCACACTTTGATTCTCTTTTGAATAATAAGAATATAGGATTTTTTTCTTCTTGAAACAAAACTATTCATTTTCCTCCCTATTATATTAAAATATTACAATATATGTATGTGTGCTTGTGTGTGTAATTTATTAACATGTGTCCTCATCCCTTGTCGCACAAACAAGGGGGTCTCATACACCAAAATGGTGTCTCTCTTGGAAATGATCTTAAAAAATTGTTGTTGTTGTTGTTGTTGTTGTTACTACTTCTAAAAATATTTTTATACGTTGTGACCTTAGCCACATTAAATGTGGTAACAACACACTATATAACACTCTCACCCTTTTAAAATAGCTTATAAACTTAATAAATAAAACAAACAAACAATTAATAAATTCTAATATTTATTAATAATTGCATTTAACTATTAATAATATTTGTTTTTCAAAAAAACTACACCTACACAAAAATAAAAAAATATTAACCCATAACTTTATAATAATTTTTTTTTATTATTTTATTACTTATAAAACCATGATAACACAAATTATCGCTATTCTTATCTTACTAGTATTACCCAATTATCTCGTTAAAAAGAATGGTACCCATACTCAATATATTCTCTTACTCTTACTATAGAATGAGACATCTTCTCACCTTTGTGATTATTTAACACCTTACTTTCACTTCGATCATGTTTCTGAAATTTTAGATCCATTCTTTTCCGAGGAATCTTTTCGTTCTAAATTCAATTTTGTATTGAATCTTCTATCATGTTACCTATCTCTTCTTATATTTTTAATATAGCAATATAACTTTAATTATATGTAGCGTTAACAAAATAGGATCAGTAAAAGATAACCATGCACAAAAACAAAGAGACACAAAGATTTTATCATAGGAAACCCTTCTACACAAGGAAAGAAAACCTAGAAACCTTTCTTATATAGAGATTTAGTTCAAGATAAAATGTACATCTAGATACAAGAGTGATCTCACAGAGAATCTCTAGAGAAACACTAGAGCCAAAGAGGAAAACTCTCCAAAGATAACGAACCCAAAAACTATCCATCTTCTTCTTGTTGCGTCTCTCTTCCTCTATTGCGCACTTGTGTAGATATGATAAGTGAATTGCTTGGTGGAATGAATAAGGTGTCACCTTTATTTATATTTATTTTTAGGTATGCATGTCAAATTTCTACTGGGACTACTTGTACACTTGAAGAGGGTCGACTTGTCTTTTTATGCACAATAATATTGTATATTGTATTTCTTCTTTGGGCCAACTTGAGGATGAGATCTCCCAAAGATACAAACATCAACACTCCTTATTATCTAGAGAGGTATCATCACACTAGAATACATATGGATTTCATTTGGGGATCACATATTGTCTCGATCATCTCTTCATCATAATGAATTTCTTCTCTCATCCATGTGGTTGCAACCAACATGACGACAATGGGATACAACCCATAAGTCTCACAACCACAAGGGTTGTTGGGACCCAACCCAGTGACAAGTCTCCTAAACACAAGGGTTGTTGGGAACCAACCCAATGACAAGTCTCCCAACCACAAGGGTGTTAGATTTTCAGAATTTACTTCAATATGATCTAGGATCTTAACTGAGAGAACAACATGTACAGCATATCTACAGCATATCAATCATGGAGACAATAATGCAAGCACTCAAGAGACACAAATATTTACTTGGGGAAAACCATAAAGGTGAAAAACCCCAATAACTTCCTCAGAGATAGATAGAGCAATGATACAACCAACCAAGAGAGATAGCCATAACCTAGCAGCAGATCCTCCTCCTCCATAAGTGCACCACTCCTCCTTGAGTGCATGTGTGAGAAGTGAGTGAGTAAATAGAGTGCCTCCCGCACTCTATTTATACTTGACTTGACTTGCCTTTTTACCTAACTCATGTAGGCTCGAACTTTACCACATAACATAATGCTGAGTGGGCCGACCCCCAATAGGGTGGTCTAATAACCCTTTGACCCACATGGCCGACCCCCAATAGGGTGGTCTAATAACCCTTTGACCCACATGACTTATACAGGGCCGACCCCAAATAAGGTGGTCTAATAACCCATCAAGTATAAGTTACGACACTTACAATATAAATGACGACACTTCCTTATAGAGGAATAATACCATCTCTATAGGAATACAATATACATATATGTGAAATACATTCCGAAGTTACATATACATCAACACTCCCTCTTAACTAGGAAGGTATTTCTCAGCACAGTTCTTCTAGCACAAGTCATCTTCTCTGGATCATCGTCACTGGATAATCGTCATCGAGTCATCATCATCGTCACTGCTGCTGCTATCTCAATCAATCTCTGAATCTACTCGTCATAGGAAGTTCTACAGAGCCAGTCCTTTTTCATACTGGATGTAGGCCCACCACCTGCAGGTCTTCATCATCACTGGCCATACTGTGGAATCCTCAGGACTTATTACGTGCGTCACAAAACCTGGCTGCAGCATCCCAGGCTATTACGAGCACACAGGTCTACCTGTAGGATCTCCCAGGAGCACATTACATGTGACCCATCACAAAACCTGGCTGAAGCATCCCAGGCTGTTACGAGCACGCGGCTCTACCTGTCAGATCTCCCAGGAGCACATTACATGTGATCTCACCACAAAACCTGGCTGAAGCATCCCAGGCTATTACGAGCACACAGCTCTACCTGTCGGATCTCCCAGGAGCACATTACATGTAGTCCACCACAAAACCTGGCTGAAGCATCTGAGGCCTTTTTCATCCTGTCCAGATCTCCCAGGAGCACATTACATGTGGTCCACCACAAAACCTGGCTGAAGCATCTGAGGCCTTTTTCATCCTGTCCAGATCTCCCAGGAGCAAATTACATGTGGTCATGGAAAAACCTGGCTGAAGCATCTGAGGCCTTTTTCATCCTGTCCAGATCTCCCAGGAGCAAATTACATGTGGTCATGGAAAAACCTGGCTGAAGCATCTGAGGCCTTTTTCATCCTGTCCAGATCTCCCAGGAGCAAATTACATGCCATAGGACAAAACCTCGCAAGAGCATCTGCCAGATATCCCAGGGCACCGAATTACATGCCATAGGCAAAACCTCGAAAGACTATCTGCAGATCTCCCAGGGCACAAATTACATGTCCTCCCAAGAAAAACCTCGCAAGAGCATTTTCCAGATGTCCCAGGGCACCGAATTACATGCCATAGGCAAAACCTCGAAAGACCATCTGCAAATCTGCCAGGGCACAAATTACATGCTTTCCTGCACAACCTGATCCACGGCCATAAAGTATCATCTGATACTCATCAAACATCATCCTGATGTACACATGATCAACCTGATCATCATCACTGCAACATCCTGTTGCATGTCATCTGGAGAAGCTCGTCATCCACGATCATCCAAGTATCCACCTGATACATACATAGATACATGATCCACACAATGTATCCATCATCATACATGATCCACCTGATCATACAAAGATACATGATCCACACAATGTATCCATCAACATACATGATCTACCTGATCATACAAAGATACATGATCCACACAATGTATCCATCAGCATCCAACATGATGCGTTCATACAAAATACATACACATGATCCATCCGATCATATCCAGCATCCAACATGATGCATATACAAAATACATACACATGATCCAACCGATCATATCCAGCATCCAACATGATGCATTCATACATACATATAATGATCCAACTGATCATATCCAACATCCAACATGATGCATACACAAAATACATATAATGATCCAACTGATCATATCCAAGCAGAAACCAGAACATCCTCCTGATGTTCATCATTCAGCGCTTACATCCACAGCCATGTGAAGGATCCCCCTTCCAACATGCTTGGAATGGCTTCAGCAAATGTGTCCATCACTTTTTCCTCGAAGTGTCCTCGATCTAAAGAACTCCAAGCCTCTCTCTGAAGTACTCGAACTTCACTCTGGCTAGTGGCTTCGTCAGCACATCTGCAATCTGCTCGTCCGTCGCAACATACAGAAGCTTCACAGCTCCTCTCTGCACCATATCCCTGATATAGTGATATTTGATCTCTATGTGTTTCGACCTGTCATGAAACACTGGGTTCTCGGACAGCTTCACACAACTCTGGTTATCACAGAAGATACCAGTAGCCTCCAACGGGAGATCAAATAACTCAGACAGTAGCTTCCGTAGCCATACTGCCTCACAACTAGCTGAACAGGCTGCAACATACTCTGCCTCAGCTGTACTCAGTGCTACGAAGGACTGCTTCCTGCTAAACCATGAGATCACACCTGATCCCATACAGAAGCAACACCCAGATGTGCTCTTCCTGTCTGCAGCACTGCCAGCCCAATCTGAATCAACATAACCCTGCAGGTTAAACTTTTGATTCACCTCATACTTGAGCCCATAATCCACTGTACCCTTCAGGTACCTCAGAACATGCTTTACAGCAACCAGGTGAACACTCCTCGGATCCGTCAGGAACTGGCTCAATGTGTTCACAGCAAAGCAAATGTCTGGTCTCGTGTTCGTCAGGTACATCAATGACTCAATCATCTGACGATACATAGAGACATCAACCAGCTCAGATGAAGCATCACATAGAAGCTTCAGATTCGATTCCATAGGTGTGGCCATGGCCTTGCAATCCATCATCCCGAACCTCTTCAGGATCTCTACTGCATACTTCCCTTGTCCAAGGAAGATTCCTTCTGCAGTCTGCCACACCTCCATGCCAAAAACAAATAGTGCATCATCCCCAAGTTCTTCATCTCGAACTCGGTAGTAAGCTTCCGCTGCATGTCGGCAATCAATCTATCTTCACCATACCAAGTTCTGCACATATATGATTTCCTATCATGTGTCTCAGAACCAAGTGGCTGCTCCACATATACTTCTTCTTCAACTACACCATTCAAGGAAGCTGTCTTGAATCCATCTGGTGTATCTTCTATTTCATCACTTTTATATTTCTCAATGCTGCCATCTGCAACATGCTTGATCTGATAGTTCTATTTGGAAGTCACAATAGACTTCCCTTTAGCTCTTGGGATCGCATCCCAAACATCATTCTTCATGATCGACGGATCATGGCATTCCATTTCTTCATCCCAGATCCTGGGAACTTCAATATCTTCAATATCTTCAATAGATATCTTTGTTGCTGGAACAAATGTTGTAGTTCTTCTTTTGTAGGAGATGGCATATGATCTTTCCTACACAACAATTTAAATTGCATGATTAGAAAACATCTCATAGTTTTCAAAACAAATTCTTACACATAAAGAAATATGCCATACAGTCATGCAATTATCTTAGCCAATGCTTCAATACAACATTTATCCATATTCCATAACTTTCTAGATGCCTTCCAATCTCTACCAGAACATTGTTAAGAGTGTGCACAACTCCCAACATGTCAGCAAAGAGGTTTCATTCTAGATAAGTAGCAATGGAATGTTGTACAGTTCCAAAGGCCACTTTCCCATGTATATTAGTAGCATACTGTTCATCAATGCAACTATTCTAATATGCACAATACATATCCTAAGTCTAGGATCATAAGCATATACATCATTGAACAATTTTATTTAAACAGACAAATATGCAAGAAATTAAAATACTTATCTTTGTTTGTTCGTTGGGTGGACTCCCTCTGAGTCTTTGCTTCCTTACAGGAGCTGCTGGAGTCCTAATCTGAAGTAGCTTCTTCTACACCTTTCTATTGTGGAAAGATGGTCAACTCCCTCTGAATATCTACATCCTTGCAGAAACTACTGAAGTGTGTTCCTTTGCTTTCTTGCAGGAACAACTGGAGTGTGCTCCCTCTTGATCTTTGCTTCCTGGATTACCTGTTCTTGAACTCATATTCATCCTTGGTCCCTATGCATGCTTATTAGTATCATGATTGTGTTATCCTTGTGATCTCATATAAAATCATACATTCATTAGTATACTATTAAAACATAATAATCTCAAGCATGTATAGTCATGATCATTTCAAACAGAAATAATAAGTATTAGCATTCAAGGTTTATGTAGGATTCTTATGGTTAGTCAAATCATAAGAAACATAACATGTCTAAACCTGTAATTACTCAAACCTATGACTCTTCAGGTTAGTTGAATCATCAATCAAGATAAGAGATATAAAATGCATAAAACCTGTGATTATTCAAACCTATACCATCATGATTCTTTTGGTTAGTCATATCATCAATTATGGTAAGAAACATAATATGCATACCACCATGATTATTCAAACCTATGACTTCATGAATAATCATTATCAACAATAGTATAAGATTCTATCCCAAGGTAGGATTCTATCTTGATATAGGAAAAACATACCTGGATTAGCATGCTAGCTATTTATGTCTAACATACCAGCATAATGTCTTCTGGTTCTCTTTAGTGACTTGTGCTAGTAACCTGCATGTCTCATAAGTTAACCATTATAAAACCAAGTTATACATACCTCGAGAATGGATCTCTTATGAGATCCATGGCAATGGATGAATCTTTGTCCTCATGTCATCATGATCATATGTTCTTGAACCAGAACATGATTTTTCTTCTTGGTGTACCTTTCATGTTAGTAGACAACATAAAACTCATACAACATCACAATGTGTTAGTACAAACATAAGTTTCATACTCCTAATAAATGAATGACTTCTATCATGCATTCATAATTTTATTAAGGTGATATGATAAGTCTAAAATCAAGATTGTACTAACCGTGATAACATGAAGACAAACATACCATAAACTTAATTATGAACAAATCTCAAAACATACCTCGATGAGTCATACCTGTCGAGATCACTTGTAATCTTCTTATGTAAGGCCTTAGCCTCATCTCCCTCTGAAACAGGAACTTCTTCACTTATGCAAGTGACCAATCCATCTTCTTCTAGGATCAACCCAATCCACTTGATTTGCAAGAACTGGACCTGGAGCTGGATATGGGTTTGTCAGAGAGACCCCAAAAATTCAAACTTTGAATTTCAAACTTCCGAAAGGATAGGAATATGCGCCTTGATGAACTGATCAAACTGGTATATTCAGAATTTGAAGACTGCAAAGTTTCACTCCTCAATTTTGCCTTTGAAACTTCCAGATTCACTGGACGTGACCCTGAACTGGGGTTTGATGAATCCCACTCTTCTACCCAATCAAAATGTTTGATCCAAAGCTCTAAGCTTCTATTTTTCTGAGGAGCTTCCAGCCGTGGTCACAGATTTCAAAAATTCCCATTTTTACAGAAGCCCTAATTTTCCATTTTTCTGATCAAAGTCCTGAACTAGGGTCTAATCAAGCCCGGCCTTCTGCCCAACCAAAAATTCTGATATTGGTCTCTAAATTTCTATTTTGATGAGTAGCATCCAGCCGTGGTCTCAGATTACAAAAATTCCAACTTTCTCCAAAGCCCTAAATTCCGGAAGCCATGAATGAAGGTACCAAAAAATAATTATGTTTTGACAGAAATATGTACTTGATTGTTTCTGGTGTAACTCCGAAATTTTTGATCCACAGGGTCTCAAAAAGTTTCTTGAGATATCCTGACCTGTTATCTTTCCATCCTGACAGGTCTGACCTCAATTGGATTCTCTGAGAGAGAGTTATGCCAAATGTCGCAACGTGACCTGTTTATGGGATAATACAGGAGAGATAACTTGTACGGAGTGCCACGTGTCACTGGTTCAACTTCGGCCTCTGAAAAAGTTTTCTGAGATAGTAAATACTGTGTACTACCTTTCACATTTTACGAAATTTCATTTGAAGCTTCCTAGCCCAAGATATGACCTTTTTCCCAAGGTCACCTGATTTTGACTCAGATCTGGAAGAGGCAGAAACCCTATATTGTACAGATCATAAATCACAAAGTACAATGAATTAGAGGTTTTCCTTTGGACACAAGATACCTGGAGATCTTAGCTTCGGCCTGTAACAATTTCAGATCCGAAAACTTCGCCAAAACGGATTTATAGCGAAAGTTCTACGATGACTGGTTTTTGCTATATCAAGCCCTAGCATTGTAAGTGCAACAAGTGTCATACATGCCATATCATGCCTTCTTTCAGGCTAGCTCTGATACCATGTTAGATTTTCAGAATTTACTTCAATATGATCTAGGATCTTAACTGAGAGAACAACATGTACATCATATCTACAGCATATCAATCATGGAGACAATAATGCAAGCACACAAGAGACACAAAGATTTACTTGGGGAAAACCATAAAGGTGAAAAACCCCAATAACTTCCTCAGAGATAGATAGAGCAATGATACAACCAACCAAGAGAGATAGCCATAACCTAGCAGCAGATCCTCCTCCTCCATAAGTGCACCACTCCTCCTTGAGTGCATGTGTGAGAAGTGAGTGAGTAAATAGAGTGCCTCCCGCACTCTATTTATACTTGACTTGACTTGCCTTTTTACCTAACTCATGTAGGCTCGAACTTTACCACATAACATAATGCTGAGTGGGCCGACCCCCAATAGGGTGGTCTAATAACCCTTTGACCCACATGACTTATACAGGGCCGACCCCAAATAAGGTGGTCTAATAACCCATCAAGTATAAGTTACGACACTTACAATATAAATGACGACACTTCCTTATAGAGGAATAATACCATCTCTATAGGAATACAATATACATATATGTGAAATACATTCCGAAGTTACATATACATCAACAAAGGGCTACTGCGCACCAATGCAATGATGAGTTTTCTAGTGACAAGGGTCGTTGGGAACCAATAGAGTAACTCAACACAACTCAATCCATCGAGGGATACAAATTAACTCAACTCAGTTCATCGAGGAGCATAATATCACATGGAAACTCAACTCAGTCCATTTAGGAGTGCACCCATGTATCTCATGCATCTCATGGTAACTCAACTCAGTAAGGATTGCACCCATGCATTTCATGGTAACTCAACTCAACAAGGAGTGTGCCCATGCTTCTCATGCATCTCATGGTAACTCAACTTAGCAAGGAGTGCACCCATGCATCTCATGGAAACTCAACTCTTTAAGGAGTGCACCCATGCATCTCATGGAAACTCAACTCTTTAAGGAGTGCACGCATGCACAAAATATCAATCCGTCGATATTTCTACAATAGATATCTCTCCCTCACATTGAGAGTTCCACCATCCTCAGTCCAGGGAGAATATATCACTGATGCTGCAAACTCCCTCTCAATGAGGTAAACATTCTCCACCACTCCAAGCTTGTCTCGAAAGTACACAAAATTCACCTTGGGAAGTGGTGGGTGAGAATGTGGGTACTATGATCATGTGTAGGAATATATAGGAGTTGGATTGATCCCCTCTGCACCATAGCATACCACTGCAAGCTTCATTACTGGACATTGTTTCTCCTCCATCGGTGTTATTTCTCATCAAGTGAGTCTACTGAGATGACCCTCTCGCTCTCTCTATTTCATTGGATATCACTCCAGACTCCCTCTGGAACTTCCCACTGTTTATTCCATCAGGAGATACGTTGAGTGTCACCCCAAATTCCAATCTGAACTGCATCTTGAACATTGGCTCTACATAGCTTCTCATGAGAGTATATTGTAATGCAAATATATGGTTTGGTGTTATATCAATGAACCAATCAATTGTTTGTTCATGGTAGGATATACCAAATCTGACTCAGAAGATGAGTCATTTGTTGGGCCTAGGAAGTTTTGGGTAGCATTTTTGGTAAAACAGCTTTGGTGTGGATAGAACCAATTTAAATTGGTTTCATGAAGTTATCAACTACGATGAAGTGGTTGATAAACCAAGAAGATGATCATTTTGAATATGTCAAAGGGGTAGGGTTAAGTAAAGTTAGTTAGGGTTTGTCCACTTACAATAATGATTCGATTATTTAGTTAGTCCAGTAGTGGGAGCAGGCCAAGCTGTGTGCGCCATATAAATATGTAATGGGTGGGAAATTTTGGGGTTGTTAGTGAAATAGAAAGTTGTTTGAGAAATTATTGATCTATGTCTGTATTCAATGAACTAATTAATTTTGTATGACGAATTTGCTGAGTCGCATGATATACAGGCTGTGTGCATAGGTCCATTTTAATAGAATGAATAATATGTAAGTCATTGAAGACATGAAGTGCTTATTTTTGAGTGCGACTCATGAATAAAAGAAGCGCTTCCGTAGTTTTTCCCATGTTGGATTTCCACGTTAAATCATGGTCTTAATTATGGTATGATGTGTTATGTGATATTTATGTTAATTATTGTTTTCCTAAATTGATGAATGAATATGCTTATCATCAAGTAATATATGAATGTGAAGTATATGGTATGTCGTAGAAATTATGGTTAACTTATGAGATCTTCAAAGTGCATGGATTGTCGAAGATATTGGTTTGTCGGACTAATTGGTTATTTGTTGAATGATAAGTTTTTGGAATCCTTCCCCTTCATAATTGCATAAACTTGGTTCCTATAGTCCCCATAGGTACTTTGGTTGAGACTTCATCTTCCTTGTAGGTATTTCCGAAAGGGCCCAAACCCTTTCAGGTCAATATCTTGGTATTTGTTGGTGTTATGTTGTGTGATTGAACCCTGGTCAAAGTAGAAGTGCACCAAAAAATGTTATGCTATTGGGACCGGGATTTGTGTCGAAGGGAAATGTGGGATATGTGGCATCTTTCTAAGCTAGAGATCCAGGATTGGGTAGATCATAAGTTGAGAGAGTTTTCTAAATATCAAAAAAATCACCCTCGATTGGATGACAAAGCGTGGCTTGGTGAGTATGTTTTTCTAACATTCATGAGGTTTTGTCTTGGGAGTTTCCTTTGATATTACATGAATCGTTGGCAAGCTTAACTGAGCAAAAGAAGAACTTCCAAGGAGGTGAGCCTAGAATTTGCACACCTGAGCTGATCTAGCGACTGAAAAGTGTGAGTAATAATATTTCACGTGTTGTGTACTTCTAGTTGGATAGTGTATTGGAGGGGTACATTACCAAATTTGTTGTTGAAACTATTAAGTCATATAGTGCAGCAAAACGAGAATTATTTGAAGTTCTACGTTGTAAGTACTTGAGATATTTAAATTCATGGATTAATATGTTGCTCTATGAAAAAAAGGTGATGTGAATGGAATATGACAAGTAAAGAAATTGTGAGTGGTGGGAATGGGTATCGACTAGAGGAAGGTCTGGGAAAATGAATGGAAATATGAGTTGAAATGATAAGCGGAGTAGAGAGTGAGACACATGGAGAGTGTGGGTTCATACAAAGTGGGCGTTAGTTTTTCACAATTTAATTCAATATGATCTAGGATCTTATCTAAGAGAACACCATGCACAGCAAATCAAACACAAGAGAAAAGAGACACAAAGTATTTCACCGGGGAAACCATAAAGGAGAAAACCCCGCAGCTTCCTCATAGATAGAATGAGCAATAATACAAAACCCTAAAACAAAGAGATGGTCTCCAGCAACTTCTTCCTCCTCCACTTGTGCAAAATTCTCTCTCTCACTTATTCAAATGAGTGAGTGAGTGAATGAATAAATAGAGAGGTGCTCCTCTCTCTTTATACTTTAATTTCAGTTTCCTTTTACCCTAACTAGGCCGTCTTCTCCTAGGAGAGTCTAATAACCACATACAACTTAACTCTGGGCCGACCCCACTAGGGGAGTCTAATAACCCTATCAAATACAATAATAGCTTTCCCAATCTGAGGAATGAAACCTCTCCATCGGAAGTACAATGACATATGAATACAATATAAAATACACAAGTGAAATATCTTCCGAAGTTACAAATACATCAACACTCCCTCTTAACTAGGAAGGTATTCTCTTGACACAGTTCATCAACACAAGTATTCGTCACTGGATCATCACCGTCACTGCTGCTGCTATCTCGACCATCAATCTCCAATCTACTTGTCATAGGAAGTTCTACAGAGCCAGCCCTTTTTCATGTTGGATGTATCCCTAGCCTCCATGTAGATCTTCATCATCCTTACGAGCAAGCCATCAAGTAGGTACATCTCAGGACTTCTTATATGCCTCTACAAAACCTACAATATCTCCCAAGACTGATTATTTGCTACTGCAAAACCTGAAGGAGCATCCCAGGACTGATTATATGCCACTTGAAAAACCTGCAAGATCTCCCATGATTAATTATATGCTACTGCAAAAACTGAAGGAGCATCCCATGACTGATTATATGCGACTTGCAAAACCTGCAAGATCTCCCAAGACTGATTATATGCTATTGCAAAACCTGAAGGAGCATCCCAGGACTGATTATATGCCATTGCAAAACCTACAAGATCTCCCAGGACTGATTATATGCTACTCCAAAACCTGAAGGAGCATCCCAGGACTGATTATATGCTACTTTCAAAACCTGTGTACCCTACTATCACATCATCATCTTCAAATCATCTCATTGTCAACGGATCACAACCTAGATGCACATAACACAACACTTACATCAACCGACATGTGAGGAATTTCCTAAGACCATTCAGGAAAGGATCAATAATTACATACAACGACCATGGGAGGACCAACCTACCACCATGTTGGAAAATCCCATGTGCATCTGTGTCTTCCGGACTCATCACTTCCCCTTGAAAGGAAACTTGATCTAAAGTACACCCAGCTTCTCTCTGAAGTATTCAAACTTCACTCTGGCCAATGGCTTGGTCAATACATCGGCTATCTGCTCATCGGTCGCAACATACTGGATCTTCACTGCTCCTCTCTGCACCATATCCCTGATATAGTGTTACTTGATCTCAATGTGATTCAACTTGTCATGGAACACTAGGTTCTTAGACAACTTCACATAACTCTGGTTGTCGCAATATATACAAGTCGCGTCCAACTGGAGATCAAACAAATCAGATAGTAGCTTCCTCAGCCATACTGCCTCACAACTAGCCGAACAAGTTGCGACGTACTCTGATTCAGCTATACTCAGTTCCATGCAAGACTGCTTCTTGCTAAACCAAGAGATCATACCTGATCCCATACTGAAGCAATACCCTAAGGTGCTCTTCCTATCAATGGAACTTCCTGCCCAATCTGAATCAACATAACCCTCCAGGTTAACCTTTTGATTCACATCATACTTGAGCCCATAATCCATCATACCCTTCAGGTACCTTAGAATATGCTTTGTAGCAATCAAGTGAACATGTCTCGGATCTGTCAGGAACTGGCTCAATGTGTTCACAACAAATAAAATATCTGGTCTCATATTTGTCAGGTACATCAAGGACCCAATCATCTGACGATACATCATGGCATCAACCGAATCTGATGAAGAATCACTCAATAGATTCAGGTTCGATTCCATAGGTGTGGCCATGGCCTTGCTGTCCATCATCCTGAACCTCTTCAGGATCTCTACTACATACTTCCCTTATCCAAGGAATATTCCATCCGCACTCTGCCACACCTCCATGGCTAGAAAATAGTGCATCATACCCAAGTCCTTCATCTCGAACTCGGCAGCAAGCTTCCTCTTCATGTCAGCAATCAACCCATTCTCACTTGTCACAAACAGGTCATCTACATAAAGTAGAAGTATCACTGGGTTCCCTTCCTCAACCTTGTAGTAAAGGTTGTAATCTGCTTTACTCTTAGTAAATCCCAAACTAGTCGAGAAGCTATCAATCCTTCCATACCACGTCCTGGGTGCCTATTGTTAGCACTTAGATTTTATTCCAGTTGTAAAAGAATAAAACCTAAGGTAACCTATTTAAAACCAAGGTTTAGGTAGAAAACTCAGCCATTTTTCCACCAGAGAGGGCTCTCTCACAATATATATATAAGGACTAAAAAATATAAAAGTTCTCTCAAATTTTCTCAAAAGGATTTTCTGGTTGAAAAGGAAAACAAGAAACGTTGGGCATGGAGTCAAAGTTTCAAATATATAATATGCCAGTAAGAGATTTATACCAAACATATTTCCACAGAGGCAAGATAGCAATCATATTACAGTCAATTGGATTTTTTCAGGTGGTGTAGAAAGAAGTAATGACATTCCATCAACAACAGGCATCTAACTGGGATGAATCCATTGTCAACTTTGGAGAAAATAATGAATATTTAAATGCAATAAAACGAGGCATAACCAGTATGAATCTCGAGTTATTTCATGCGTTCATTTAAATATAGAATAAAAACATGATGGTAGACATAACAAAGATAGTGAACATACACATATAAAGATAAAGGAAAATAACAGACTGTAAAGCTGATCAACAAATGAATCTCTGGTCTCAAAAAGATAGGTATTTTCACCGTACTGCCTTTATTTATCAAAAAATGGACTTCAAAACATACACTGTCTCTCAAAAAATTTCCAACCCCTTCAACAATGACTCTCATTGTTTTTATACAAAATTCGGAAGAAGCTTAACATAACTGCTTCTTCTAAACAATAACTAAAAATACTTAAACTTTAAAAGATAACTGTCTTTGAGCAATAGATAACTGTCTTCAAATAATATTACAAATTTAAATAAAAGTATCCTTTTTGCCACTTGGCAAAAATTTTGAATATCATATTTTTGCCACTTGGAAAAAATTTTGAATATCATCTTTTCGCCACTTGGCGAGAGTTTGAAAGCCTCTATGAATGGACAGAATATCTTGTCCTTCCATATTTTTCCACATAATTCCACTGGTCGGCCATGGGTAAGTCATAGTTGGTCATTTCCTTCACCAATACTCACATTTCAACATGACCTGCATAAGAAACAGGAAGAAGATTTCCACAGGTTGAGATTAGCATATTTAAAATTTCAAACTCCTCTGATATTTTCTCCATTAAAATTTTCCCTGTAAGCATATGATCCAGCTGCTGGAACTTTCTGTGATCCATTCTTATATCAAACAACAATCTCTTATAGTCATTCGGAGGAATTAATTCATTCTTTTCATTCCAAAAAGCAGGGAACCCTTTGTTTACTAGTTTTTCAAATTGCTTTTTGAACTTTACTACTTCTTCCCGTATTTCTCCAGCTTTAGCTTCAACATTCTCAACATGCGAGTATTTCCCCAAGATCCTTCTGGCCCATGTGATGGCTGAAATTATGTTCGTTATATTCATGGCTATCAGGTCTACCTCAGTTAGACTGTTTAAAAATGTTATTGCTTTCTGGGCTACGTCTTTTGGCTTTTTATTTAAGTTCTCCCTGACTGCTCTACAACTTTCGAAGGCATCTTTGACCACCTTTTCTTTGACTCTTATGTAATCCAGATATGGTCTTAGTTTCTCAACTTATTTTATAATTTGGTCCCACACCAAGTGTTTACAACCTTGCATAGCAGCTTGCCCTGTCACATGAGCTGCTAATCCTTTATTATTATTACTTAATTCCTGATTTTTTGTCTACAAAGTTTTTATTTCCTTATTTTTTATTTCATTCTCTTCTGTCACCTTTTGTATTTCAATCTTCAATTCTTTGATTTCGTTTTCTTTCAAGCTTACTTGGGACATGGCCTGTAAAATTCCATCTACTGCAGTTTTATCTTCTTCTGTGCCTGTTTGTACTTGATGCTGACCACTTTCTGCTAATCTTTTCCTTGCTTCTGCCAACTGTTCTTCTAAAATGATTTTCTCTTTCTCACAATGATCTTTTTCATCAGAAAGCTTTAACATTTTAGCAGTAACATCATTGACTTCATTAGATAATTCTTCTTTTTCCTTTTCCAATATTGTCAATTCTGCTCCTTGGATAAGTACAGTGTCTAGAATTTTTAATTTTCGTCTCAACATCTGGATCGTATTGTCTTTCTCTTTGAGCAGTTTGGTTGCTGCACCTCCTTCTTTATTTATCAAATCTACTTGCAATTTTTTAATCTATTGCTGTCGAGACTTATTCTCTGCCTTCTCCTGTCTCAACTGATTATTCAATTTATCCACTGAACTTTTCAACTTGTCTTCCCTTAATATGGCCCCCAAATAGTCTGAATATATGACTTCTCCAGTTTGTCTATGCAATAAAATTTTATCCGGGGCATTTATTTTAGACAAATCTATATTCATTTCTGAAATCTTATTTTTTGTGACTACTGAAAATTTCAAGGAATTCTCTCTGATATTTCTGCTAGTAAATAAGCTTACCTCAGTATTAGATATACTTCTAACTTTCAGAAACAATTGACTGGTTTGTTTCGCGAACTCCTGTTTATTTCGACTATGCTCATCAAATACATCCATGATATTCTGGGGTCTATTTACATCACCCTCTACACGGGTTTCTTCAATGTTGTACTCTTTAACTGTAACCTCTGGTATTTCTTCTTCATCTGTTTTAGCCTCTTCTGAAATTGTTGTTAATTCTTGTGGTTCATTCATTTTCAATCTTTTTCCTCTTTCTGTTTCTTCATCTTCAATGATCATTATGTCCTGTATGGGTCTTTTAGATCCAAGTAATGCAATATCTATTTCGCTTTCTGTCTCTGTTGTTGTGTCAATCAATGCCATTTCTTTGTCGGATGTATCCGGAATGGTTTCTACTTTATATTCTAGCCAATTGGCTCTGTCCGAGATTCCTTCAACAATCTGATGGTTCAGGGCCTTGATACGATGCTCCATTCTTCGTTTTGATATGATGTTTAACGGGTCATACTCCATAGCCGTATCTGTCTCAAAATTCATATCCTTCAACAACTTCTCTATATACACAACAACATTCTTATTCTTTATTGTGAACGGACCAAATGTGAATGGGTATTTAATGTCTATTGCTTGTCTGTGAACCAACAAATTGTTATCTTCCACAATCAACTTTTGTCTTAAGAATTCCAAGGAAAAAACCCTTAAAGTAAGAAAAGCTGGTAACACATAGGGTTTATGTCTGAATCCATATAATCTGATAACTGTACTGTCTTTCGACAAAAATCAATCCCCTTGTTGTGTATTCTGTACTCAATTGCATGGATGCCTGCATCTCCAGTAGTACTCTAGGCATATTTTTTCGAAAAATCATTCTATAAATCTCCGAGAGCATGTAATTGATGTAATTGAACATTTTATTTTCTAGTAAAGTCGTCAAAATGATTTCTGGGAACTGCAACTCGTCTTGACTGGCTATCATAATCATTTTCATCAAAAAGGCCTGAAACCTAAAATGTCTGAGAGTGGGAAAATTGACCATCTGGTCATGAATCTTTTCTGTTAGAAATGCTTCAAAATTAAGTCGAGGGATTTGATTTTCATCAATCCCTGACTGGACTGTACTCATTTTGTACAACAGACTCAATTGAAACTCTGTTACATACAAATCCGTATCCAAACCTAGAACTAAGGCCAATAATGTTAAAACTAACTGGGTATTTTCATTAAAAAGATTGATATCTATAGGGTATGGGACCTCCGAAATGCTGGTCTCTGGCTTGAGACACGATGACAAAAACATTTCCCTATCATTTTGAGAAACATGATGATAATTTTCAATAATGGAGACTTCAGAAAAACCTCAGGGTCAAGGGTTTGGGAGCAATCTACTTCTAGGGCTTTAATTAACTCTGCTGGTTTTATTTCACAAATGAGTCGGGTTTTTTGGCTGTTTAGAACGACTTTTTCTTCCCGGGAGTAATTTTCGGCACACCATGATATGAATTCTGGGAAAAAGGGGATTTGATCGGGGCAAAAGGCTATCAAAGACGACTAGTGAACTCTGTGGGGGTCTATCCCTTCCTTTAACAATTCATACAACCTAATTTTTATATCAGAGACTGGAAACCTAATTAGGGTATCGTAGACGTCTTCGTCTCTATCCTCTAGGGATTCTTTTGATTTAAAAATGTCTATATCGTGCACAGTCTCCATTTAAACGTTTCTTTAAACAAAATTCTGTTTAAAAAGTAGGACAGGTCACCAGACCCTACCTGTATGTACCCGCCTTTCGCCTTCTGTCGCAATCGCAGACCTCCACTAGTCTTCAGAGCTCTCCAGGATAGTGACACATGCAGAATGTCATTATGCGGAGCCCCTTTTGTTTTATATAAGTTTTTTAAATTAACTTCCCTGCACCTTTATGAATGCGGTTCATATCCGACCGTTGATCTCGGGACTTTATTTTGGGCCGTCAGATCTCGTCTCCCTTTATTCCATTTGGTGGTATCTACGATCAAAAAGCTGTTTTCTTCTCCGGTTTATTCCTTGCGCAGATCAACCACCTGCTGACACCTATTAGAGTGGTTTATTCTCCATGGCCACTCTTCCTCATATCTAGTGTGCACCTTCCTAGATGTTGATGAAACAATGGTCGTTGATTTGATTAAGGTTTATATCGGTCCTCCTATTGTTACAAAGTATAACGCCATGTGCTATGGACCTGTCGAGTTTTCTCCACCCGCCACGTGTCAGGTCCCACCTTTCCACGTACTATAGCCCCGCCACGTTTCCATATTTGGTGGTTCCGCCCAGCGCTATGGTGGTTTCCGATACCACCATATCACATATGCGGAGGGATGAGGCTCGGACACGTGCCCCGGTGGTATCGAGTCCGCTACCGCCCACATCTATTTTCCTCTGATCACTTTGGCGATGCGGGGAGCAATATTGGTCGTAGATCTTGGTCTCTATCATCTCCGCCGGTGAAACTTGGTCTGGATTTAATCCTTTCCAAAATTTGCTTTCGGACTTTGTAAATGTGGGTTTTTCCTTTATGTTTTTGTATTGCAAACCTTTATTCAACCCTTTTGTGGTGATTTCTTCTCCTTAGGACATTTTAGAAAAACTTTTTAAGAATTAAGTTTTCTCAAACATGGTGTCAACAATTGGCTCCAACTGGGGTTGCTATCCTCCCTGTGAGGTAGCAAAGAACATCGTAGACCAAGTGCCTGATCCATTGGGCTGCATTCAAACAACCTCTCTTTTCTTTTTTCTTTTTTTTTTCTTTTTTTTTTGAATATTTACACTGTACAAAAAACTCTCTTTCACTTCTATCTGTTAGGAAAGATAATGCTTGAGGTGTCTCCCATTTACTGGTCCTCCAGGATAAAATTCTCCATTGCAATTTTTTAAGATAAATGCATTTTTTCCTTGACATCCTGCAACAATATATGGTCCTTTCCATAAATGCTCAAACTTTCCATGGTGATCTTCATTTCTGGAGTCCCACTTCAAAACCAAATCATTTATCTGAATATCCCTTTCCTTAACTTTTCTGTCAAAAGTTTTCTTCATTTTCTCCTGATGCATTTGAGTTTTCTTACATGCTTTTTCTCTGACTTCATGCAATTCTATCATTTGATTTATTCTTCTTTGCATATGATTTGGTTCTTCATCAACTTCTTGTAATAATTTCATAACTGGCAATCCTAAGGAAACAGGGAAAATTACTTCTGTGTCATATACCAACTGGAAAGGGGAAGTGCCAATTGCTCTCTTTGTACTGATTCTGTCCGCCCACAGAGCATATTTCAGTTTAGTGTGCCAGGCCCTTTTGTTATCTTCCAGCAACCTTTTTATGATTCTCACTAAACTTTTATTTGAAGATTCGGCCAATCCATTTCCTTGTGGATAATAAGCCGTTGCGTGATTCAGATGTATGTGATATTTATGACAAAAATTTATCATCTTTCTTGACTTGAACGCTGGAGCATTATCTGCCACTATCCTTTTAGGACAACCAAACCTGGACAAAATATTTTCTTCCAAAAAGTTCATAATCACTGTTTCTATAGCATTTCTGGTCGGGATGGCCTCAATACATTTTGTGAAGTAATCAGTAGCAGTCAGAATCCACTTATGTTGTCCTGAAGAATTTGGGTTAATCTCACCAATAAAATCTAACCCCCACTGTTGGAAAGGTGCTTCAACTGAAATAGGTTTCAATGGAAATGGCAATAGTTCTCTTTTTCCATCAAAGATTTGACATTCATGACATTTTGTTACTTCTTTATACACATCTGAATACATGCTAGGCCAATAAAAACCAGCTCTAAGAATTTTGTTCACTGTAGCTTTCCATGAATGATGTCCTCCACACATACCTTTATGAAATTCCATCATAATATGCTGCGCTTCATTCTCTAATAGACAATTTAACAGTATTCCTCTTGGATCTTTCCAGAACAAATTTTCGTCTAACATGCAAAACTTTGTTGCTTTCAATTTTACTGATCTTGCCCTAGTTTTTTCCATATTCGCAGGTGCTTGGAGATTCTGCAAGACATATACAATATCTGCGTACCAGGAGGATAAAGAGAAATCTTCAATAATCTGTGAATTTGAAACATTGTCGGTGGAAGTTTTAGAAATAAAATTCATACTGAGAGAATCCCAATTTGTTTTTGTCATCATTTTAGCCAAACCTTGACCCTTTATCAGTTTTGTAGGTTTAATGTCTAGGTCATATTCCAATAGCACGACTATCCATTTTGCTCTTTTCCCCTCAGGATCTGGCTGGGTAAGAATGTCTTTCACTGCTGCTGATGGAACATGTGCTATTGTACGAGAATGCAAAATATATATCCTGAAATCTTTCAATGCTTTTACTAATGCATAAGCTTGTTTCTCCATGATGTATTTTAATTGTGCATCTCTCAGAATCTTACTAAAAAATGCAATTGGTTGTTCCACTCCTTTTGGATTCTTTTGTAGCAATACCCCCACTACTATGTGTTCTGATGCATAAGTAAACATAATGAAATCTTTTGTATAATCTAGACTTATCAACATTGGTGCTTCAGTCAATGGCTTTTTAATGTTGTTAAAGGATTGTCTTGCTTCTTCAGTCCACTTAATTTCCTTGTCTTTCCTTAGCATTTCGGTTATGTTTATCAGAATTTCAGCAAAACTAGGAATGAACCTTCTTAACCAATTTACCCTTCCAATAAATGACTGAATCTCTTTTTTGCTCCTAGGGATTCCCACCTTTTGTATCGCAGATACTCTCTCCGGGTCAATTTTAATGCCTTCTTTTGATATGATATGTCCCAATAATATTCCTTCCTCCATGCAAAAATGAGATTTCTTTGGATTTAGGGAAATCCCAAATCTTCTACATTTTATAAAAACTCTTTCCAGATGCTTCCAATGGTCAGCAGCATTCTTTGAATAAACAGTGATATCATCCATATATACTACTACAATTTTGTCCCTTTCATCTACAAATGCAATATCCATGGCTCTCTGAAAAGTTGCGCCTGCATTCATCAAACCAAATGGCATTTTGGCGTACATAAATGTTCCCCATGGAGTAGTAAAAGCAGTTTTTTCTTGATCTTCTGGATGAACTTTAATTTGATTATAACCTGAGAAACCATCTAACATGGAAATTCTTTCATCTCCCACAACTTGTTGTAAAACCTGATCCATTTTAGGGAGTGGATAATTATCTTTCAAAGAAGCTCTGTTCAAATTTCTAAAATCCATGCACAGCCTTATTTCACCATTCTTTTTCCTCACTGGTACTAGGTTAGCTAACCACTTGGAAAACCTCAAAGACACAATTATCTTGGCATCAAACAGCTTTCTTACCTCTTTTTCTATCACTGGCAGCAACTTCAAATTTATTCTTCTTAATATCTGTTTAAAAGGCTTTTCATCTGGTTTGATTGGAATTGTATGCTGTATAACAGAAACATCATATTCCTTCAGGTCCTCATAGCTCCAAGCAAAAACATCATAAAATCTCTTCATCACTTCCACGCTTTTATCTTCTTCCTTTCTTGGTAATTTCTTAGAAAGCTTTACCAATTTGGGATCTTTTTCAGAACCTAAATTGTAGTCTTTTACATCTTCAGGTTTAGGTTCTATCTTTGGATTTTTCACCACATCATTTTTATCAAATAATTTTTCTAAAGGAATCAAGCCCCTAGGGATAACATTATTCTTCAGTTGAATTATATCCTTACCTCCAATCCTTTGCCTGAACTTTTCCGTTTCTTCTGGAGAATCTACTTCATCTGGACCAATTTCATCAACTTCTACATCGATAGACCTGTAATTGAATTCATCTGTCATTTCCAAAAAGCGTTTAATCTGTTGATCATCCTCAAAAACCTGCCAATGTTTGATATTGTCTGGGATAGATGGTCTATGTATGACCTCAATATCATATTTCTTTTTAGAAAAGACGGGAGTTTTGAATGTTTCTCCTGCAGTAGCCAAAGAATCTGCTACAGTGTTGCTAACTCTGGGAATTGAAACAAAATCATGTTCATCGAAAAACATTTCCAGTAAATCCCACACTTCATTCCTATAGGACCTCATTTTAGGGTGTTTGGTCTGATAAATAGCTTTTACCTGATTTATAACCAATTCAGAATCTCCAAACACTTCAATTCTTTTTGCCTTTAAATCTCTCACTACGTTCAATCCCAGAATCAAAGCTTCATACTCTGCAACGTTGTTGGTACATTCAAACTTTAATTGGTAAGAAAACATTAGGAATTCTCGATCAGGTGTAATTATCCATAATCCTGCACCAGCTCCTTCTCTGCTTCTAGCTCCATCAAAATGCATTGTCCAGGTCCCTTCTTTTCTGATCTTTTCCCTTAACAATCTTTCCTTTTCATTTTCTTTCGGTTCAACCAAATCAATCTTTTCTTTAGATTCAACATCATTGTACAAAATGCAAGAACCCAAATCTGTATCTATTGCATATATAGCATGTTTCTCAGGTTCTTTTAAATCACTTACCAAATAAGCAGCCATCTTTTCAGCATATAATCTTCTGTGTACCCCTAGTACCAGAATAGTAGCAAAAGACATATCCATCTGCAAAGTTCCTTTTAACTTCGAGGCCCATGACCTGGACAGTAACATACCAAACTTCGTTGGAATGTCAGCAACCACCACATCCATAAGAATACCTTTGGCCGGTATTTTACTGAGATTGGCTGTCAAATCTTTTATCAGCCCTAAACATTTAACTTTCCTTGAATCAAAAGAAAATAAATAATCATATGGTCTTGTGATTTCCAATCCCAAAGATTCTACTACAAGTTTTGGCATCAGATTATGAGAAGCTCCTGAATCCAACATACAATTATGCACAACTTTATCATGAATATTCAAATTCACATAGAAAGGAGAAACTTCTTCAGCACTATTATATTCCATTCTTGAACCCAAGTAGATATTAGGAGTATCATTATCTAACTCCAAAGTATCTATTTCCACTCGGTTTTCTACCTGCATCATCTTGAAGATTTGTTCCTTGTATTCTTTGTTCTTTAATATCTCATTGAAAGGTACAGAAATCTTTACTTTTGACACTTCATTCTGTATATTGAAGGGAACCAAATTTTTATCCACCTCCTTCAACGAATCTTTCTTGTTATCTGGAATTATCTTTGGCACATCCTCAATTTCTTTTCTTTTCGTTTGTTGTTCATGTTGACTAGCAGAAGGTTTATCCACAGCTCCTTTTGATTTGCCTATTGGTTCTTTTTTTTGTCTTTTCCCTTGTCTATTATAACGTCCCGATTTCTAAGATTTATTTTTCTTTCGAGATCATTTATAGCATTTTGGTAACCAATCTGGTATTGATCAATCTTTGTTTCCAAATTACAACATTCTCCTTCTGCAAGAAACATATCATGCTCTTGTTTGGTCAAATACACTTCTGTGTCGGAACTGCTACAATGGTGAATGTCACTCTCAGGTATCTCATCTTCTACTTCTCTGGCAACATAATTTTCAGGGAAAGGAGGTCTAATTTGATCTTCTTCTGCATTCCTTGGGTTTCGTTGTTCTCTGGGCCTTGTAGCTGGAACAAAGGGTCTCCTAAAATTTGGGTTTCTGATTGAGGCTCTGCTTGTTCTTTATTTGGAGCTTTGTTATCCACCACTAACCTTTCTAATAACCTTTCCATAGTTTTCATCATGGCTTCAAACTTTACATCTATGGAAGAAGAAGAAGATGCTGCATTTTGATTATCTTCTCTAATTTTCTTTCTGTCCATATCTCTATGTCTCATCTTTCCAGAAGCCATCATATTAGCTTCAACTTCTACCGCATCTTTCATCATTATTGCCAAAGTAGTAGATCTTCTTTCTCTTAATGTGCATGAAAAATCACCTTCAAAAGCATCTGCATAATGTAACTTGGCTACTCCCATTGGAGGTTTTATATCTGTAGGGATAGAATTATATACCTTCATAAATGTGGCAGAGAACTCCTGAACTGACTCAAAACCTCCTTTTTTCAGATTATTATACTGTGTCAACACTTGTGAAGGATTTTTCTGGTCTTCCCATCTTTCAATAAAAAGATTTGTAAAGGCATCATAATTGGCAATTGATAC
Organism: Larix kaempferi; assembly: GCA_027924585.1. Taxonomy (NCBI): domain Eukaryota; kingdom Viridiplantae; phylum Streptophyta; class Pinopsida; order Pinales; family Pinaceae; genus Larix; species Larix kaempferi. The sequence continues at coordinate 294,426 of BSBM01001243.1, read as the reverse complement.
CGCAGTTAAAGCTCTAAACCATTTTTTGACTTCACCTCTCAAGCTTTGAGCAAACAAACTCATTTTTGCATCATCATAATCCACTTCTTCTAGATCAATGAAATCACTAAAGTTATCAACATGTTGATGTGCAGTATAACTACCTTCATTATAAAAAGTAAAGATTCTCTGTGCATAATTTTGAGGCAAGTCATGTAAAACTGCGGGCAAAACCAATGGGGCGAATCTGGCAGCCATAGGTGGTGGATTATAAGGTGGAACAACCACAGCCTGTTGTCTATTACTTTGCACAGGTATTATTTGGGATTTGGATATTCTGGACTCTACCCTTTCAGATTTTTGTAAATTTTCCCAAATAGATTTTAGGGAATAATCCCACAAACTTTTTGGATCAACTTTTGTTTCTTTCAAATCAGAATCTGACTTAGTTCTAAGCAAAATCTTTTCACTTGAACCAATATTTTCTTCCTCAAACAGATTTTCTTGCAAAGAAGGAAATATATTTGAAAACTGAGAAATACCTTCTTTCGTCTTGCCTTTGCCTCTCTCCGTCTTGAGGAGCTTTTCTGGATTATCCACGCCTGAGAAGAACTGCAAACCGAGATTTCTTCTTGTAACCACAGTGTCTTTCTCAGAATATCTTCAAAAAACCTTTAGAAATTGTCACAAGTGAAGTCGCCAGGGAAATATCTACAACCAACTTGTTTCAAACTTCCTTGCCCAAGAAATTTGACCTTTCTTTGTCGTTTCTCCCAGGGAAAATTTCACTTTCGTTCCCCGGCAACGACGCCAAAATGTTAGCACTTAGATTTTGTTCCGGTTGTAAAAGAATAACACCTAAGGTAACCTATTTCAAACCAAGCTTTAGGTAGAAAACTCAACAATTTTTCCACTAGAGAGGGCTCTCTCACAATATATATATAAGGACTGAAAAATATAAAAGTTCTCTCAAATTTTCTCAAAAGGATTTTCTGGTTGAAAAAGAAAACAAGAAACGTTGGGCATGGAGTCAAAGTTTCAAATATATAATATGCCAGTAAGAGATTTATACCAAACATATTTCCACAGAGGCAAGATAGCAATCATATTACAGTCAATTGGATTTTTTCAGGTGGTGTAGAAAGAAGTAATGACATTCCATCAACAACAGGCATCTAACTGGGATGAATCCATTGTCAACTTTGGAGAAAATAATGAATATTTAAATGCAATAAAACGAGGCATAACCAGTATGAATCTCGATTTATTTCATGCGTCCATTTAAATATAGAAGAAAAACATGATGGTAGACATAACAAAGATAGTGAACATACACATATAAATATAAAGGAAAATAACAGACTGTAAAGCTGATCAACACATGAATCTCCGGTCTCAAAAAGATAGGTATTTTCACCGTACTGCCTTTATTTATCAAAAAATGGACTTCAAAACATACACTGTCTCTCAAAAAATTTCCAACCCCTTCAACAATGACTCTCATTGTTTTTATACAAAATTCGGAAGAAGCTTAACATAACTGCTTCTTCTAACTAATAACTGAAAATACTTAAACTTTAAAAGATAACTGTCTTTGAGCAATAGATAACTGTCTTCAAATAATATTACAAATTTAAATAAAAGTATCCTTTTTGCCACTTGGCAAAAATTTTGAATATCATCTTTTCGCCACTTGGCGAGAGTTTGAAAGCCTCTATGAATGGACAGAATATCTTGTCCTTCCATATTTTTCCACATAATTCCACTGGTTGGCCGTGGTTAAGTCATAGTTGGTCATTTCCTTCACCAATACTCGCATTTCAACATGACCTGCATAAGAAACAAGAAGAAGATTTCCACAGGTTGAGATTAGCATATTTAAAATTTCAAACTCCTCTGATATTTTCTCCATTAAAATTTTCCCTGTAAGCATATGATCCAGCTGTTGGAACTTTCTGTGATCCATCCTTATATCAAACAACAATCTCTTATAGTCATTCGGAGGAATTAATTCATTTTTTTCATTCCAAAAAGTCGAGAACCCTTTGTTTACTAGTTTTTCAAATTGCTTTTTGAACTTTACTACTTCTTCTCGTATTTCTCCAGCTTTAGCTTCAACATTCTCAACATGCGAGTATTTCCCCAAGATCCTTCTGGCCCATGTGATGACTGAAATTCTGTTCATTATATTCATGGCTATCAGTTCTGCCTCAGTTAGACTGTTTAAAAATGTTATTGCTTTCTGGGCTACGTCTTTTGGCTTTTTATTTAAGTTCTCCCTGACTGCTCTACAACTTTCGAAGGCATCTTTGACCACCTTTTCTTTGACTCTTATGTAATCCAGATATGGTCTTAGTTTCTCAACTTCTTTTATAATTTGGTCCCACACCAGGTGTTTACAACCTTGCATAGAAGCTTGCCCTGTCACATGAGCTGCTAATCCTTTATTATTATTACTTAATTCCTGATTTTTTGTCTGCAAAGTTTTTATTTCCTTATTTTTGATTTCATTCTCTTCTGTCAGCTTCTGTATTTCAATCTTCAATTCTTTGATTTTGTTTTCTTTCAAGCTTACTTCGGACATGGCCTGTAAAATTCCATCTACTCCAGTTTTATCTTCTTCTGTGCCTGTTTGTACTTGATGCTGACCACTTTCTTCTAATCTTTTCCTTGCTTCTGCCAACTGTTCTTCTAAAATGATTTTCTCTTTTTCACAATGATCTTTTTCATCAGAAAGGTTTAACATTTTAGCAGTAACATCATTGACTTCATTAGATAATTCTTCTTTTTCTTTTTCCAATATTGTCAATTCTGCTCCTTGGATAAGTACAGTGTCTGGAATTTTTAATTTTCATCTCAACATCTAGATCGTATCGTCTTTCTCTTTGAGCAGTTTGGTTGCTGCACCTCCTTCTTTATTTATCAAATCTACTTGCAATTTTTTATTTTGTTGCTGTCGAGACTTATTCTCTGCCTTCTCCTGTCTCAACTAATTATTCAATTTATCCACTGAAATTTTCAACTTATCTGCCCTTAATATGGCCCCCAAATAGTCTGAATATATGACTTCTCCAGTTTGTCTATGCAATAAAATTTTATCCGGGGCATTTATTTTAGACAAATCTATATTCATTTCTGAAATCTTATTTTTTGTGACTACTGAAAATTTCAAGGAATTCTCTCTGATATTTCTGCTAGTAAATAAGCTTACCTCAGTATTAGATATACTTCTAACTTTCGGAAACAATTGACTGGTTTGTTTCGCGGACTCCTGTTTATTTCGACTATGCTCATCAAATACATCCATGATATTCTGGGGTCTATTTACATCACCCTCTACACGGGTTTCTTCAATGTTGTACTCTTTAACTGTAACCTCTGGTATTTCTTCTTCAGTTGTTTTAGCCTCTTCTGAAACTGTTGTTAATTCTTGTGGTTCATTCATTTTCAATCTTTTTCCTCTTTCTGTTTCTTCATCTTCAATGATCATTATGTCCTGTATGGGTCTTTTAGATCCAACCAATGCAATATCTATTTCGCTTTATGTCTTTGTTGTTGTGTCAATCAATGCCATTTCTTTGTTGGATGTATCCGGAATGGTGTCTTCTTTATATTCTAGCCAATTGGCTCTATTCGACATTCCTTCAACAATCTGATGGTTCAAGGCCTTGATACGATGCTCCGTTCTTCATTTTGATATGATGTTTAACAGGTCATACTCCATAGCCGTATCTGTCTCAAAATTCATATCCTTCAACAACTTCTCTATATACACAACAACATTCTTATTCTTTATTGTGAACGGACCAAATGTGAATGGGTATTTAATGTCTGTTGATTGTCTGTGAACCAAAAAATTGTTATCTTCCACAATCAACTTTTGTCTTAAGAATTCCAAGGCAAAAACCCTTAAAGTAAGAAAAGCTGCTAACACATAGGGTTTATAGTTCTGAATCCATATAATCTGATTACTGTACTATCTTTCGACAAAAACCAATCCCCTGTTGCGTATTCTGTACTCAATTGCATGGATGCCTGCATCTCTGGTAGTACTCTAGGCATATTTTTTCCAAAAATCATTCTATAAATCTATGAGAGCATGTAATTGATGTAATTGAACATGTTATTTTCTAGTAAAGTCGTGAAAATGATTTCTGGGAACTGCAACTCGTCTTGACTGGCTATCATAATCATTTTCATCAAAAAGGCCTGAAACCTGAAATGTCTGAGAGTGGGAAAATTGACCATCTGGTCATGAATCTTTTCTGTTAGAAATGCTTCAAAATTAAGTCGAGGGATTTGATTTTCATCAATCCCTGACTGGACAGTACTCATTTTGAACAACAAACTCAATTGAAACTCGGTTACATACAAATCCGTATCCGTATTTTCATTAAAAAGATTGATATCTATAGGGTATGGGACCTCCGAAATGCTGGTCTCTGGCTTGAGACACGATGACAAAAACATTTCCCTATCATTTTGAGAAACATGATGATAATTTTCAATAATGGAGACTTCAAAAAAAACCTCAGGGTCAAGGGTTTGGGAGCAATCTACTTCTAGGGCTTTAATTAACTCTGCTGGTTTTATTTCGCAAATGACTCGGGTTTTTTGGCTGTTTAGAACGACTTTTTCTTCCCGGGAGTAATTTTCGGCACACCATGATATGAATTATGGGAAAAAGGGGATTTGGTCGAGGCAAAAGGCTATCAAAGACGACTGGTGAACTCTGTGGGGGTCTGTCCCTTCCTTTAACAATTCAAACAACCTAATTTTTATATCAGAGACTGGAAACCTAATTAGGGTATCGTAGACGTCTTCGTCTCTATCCTCTAGGGCTTCTTTTGATTTAAAAACGTCTATATCGTGCACAGTCTCCATTTAAACGTTTCTTTAAATAAAATTATGTTTAAAAAGTAGGACAAGTCACCAGACCCTACCTGTATGTACCCGCCTTTCGCCTTTTGTCGCAATCGCAGACCTCCACCAGTCTTCAGAGCTCTGCAGGATAGTGACACATGCAGAATGCCATTATGTGGAGCCCCTTTTGTTTTATATAAGTCTTTTAAATTAACTTCCCTGCACCTTTATGAATGCGGTTCATATCTGACCGTTGATCTCAGGACTTTATTTTGGGCCGTCAGATCTCGTCTCTCTTTATTCCATTTGGTGGTATCCGCGATCAAAAAGCTGTTTTCTTCTCCGGTTTATTCCCTACGCGGATCAACCACCTGCTGACACCTATTAGAGTGGTTTATTCTCCGCGACCGCTCTTCCTCATATCCAGTGTGCCCCTTCCTAGATGCGGATGAAACAATGGCCGTTGATTTGATTAAGGTTTATATAGGCCCTCCTATTGTTACAAAGTATAACGCCATGTGCTATGGACCTGCCGAGTTTTCTCCACCCGCCACGTGTCAGGTCCCACCTTGCCACGTACTATAGCCCCGCCACGTTTCCATATTTGGTGGTTCCGCCCGGCGCTATGGTGGTTTCCGATACCACCATATCACATATGCGGAGGGATGAGGCTCGGACATGTGCCCCGGTGGTATCGAGTCCGCTACCGCCCACATCTATTTTCCACCGATCACTTTGGCGATGCGGGGAGCAATATTTGCCATAGATCTTGGTCTCTATCATCTCCGCCGGTGAAACTTGGTTGGGATTTAATCCTTTCCAAAATTTGCTTTCGGACTTTGTAAATGTGGGTTTTTCCTTTATGTTTTTGTATTGCAAACCTTTATTCAACCCTTTTGTGGTGATTTCTTCTCCTTTAGGACATTTTAGCAAAACTTTTTAAGACTTAGGTTTTCTCAGACATGGTGTCAACACCTGTTTCAATCCATACAAGTCCTTCTTCAATTTGCACACATGAGTCTCCCTGTCATGTGTCTCAAATCCAAGTTGTTTCTCCACATACACTTCCTCCTCACTACACCATTCAAGAACGTTGTCTTGACATCCATCTGGTGTAGTTTCCACTTCATCACTGCAGCCAGAGAAAGTATTGATCTAATGGAAGTGTGTCTGGCTACAGGTGAAAATTTCTACTCATAGTCTATCCCTTCCTTCTGGGAGAAGTCATGTGCCACAAATCACGTCTTGTGTTTCTCTATGTTTCCATCTAAATCATGCTTGATCTTGCAGACCCACTTGGAAGTCACAAGAGACTTCCCTACTGGTCTCGAGACCAAATCCCAAACATCATTCTTCATGATTGACTGGTACTCCTTGATCATGGCATCTTTCCATTCTTTCTTCTCAACCGCTTCCTCATAGTTGGAAGGTTTTTTGTCAATTATGTCACACAGTAGCGCTACATAACTGGATTATGGTCTCGGTTTCTTGCTTTCTCTATGCATTCCTTCTGGAGCACCATACCTCTCCGCATCTTGAATTGCTTCTCGTACCCATGCTAGTTTTCTCTTATGATAATTCTTCTCACGTGGTGGATCTATAGGTTCCTTTGGGTCTTCCATCTCGCATTATTCATATTCTTCTGGAATCGCTTCTTCCATTACTATATTTCTGATCCTGGGAACTTTAGGTTCTTCAATGTCTTCTTCTTGACTTCATAAATATTCTAGCTTAATCATCGTCACTTGTTCTTCGAAACAAGTCTCTCTTGTAGTACACGATATTTCCTACAAGTCAATTTAGTTGCGTGATTAGAAACATTTCATAATTTTTCAAAACAAATTCTTATGCATAAAGACATAGGTCACACAGTCATGCAAGTATCTTAGCCAATGATTCAACACAACATTCATCCATATCTCGTATTCAAACGGTAACTTCCTAGATGTCTTCCATCTCTACCAGAACATTGTTAAGAGTGTGCACTACTCCCAACAAGTCAGCAAAGAGGTTTCATTCTAGATAATCAGTAATGGAATGTTGTACAGTACCATAGGCCGCTTACCCATTACTTGCATATTAGTAGTATCATGTTCATTAATGCAACTTTTCTAACATACATGATATACATCCTAAATCTAGGAACATAAGTATGTACATGATTGAACAACATCATTTAATTAATCATATATACAAGAAATCACAATTAAAATATTTATGTTTGTTTGGTTGTTGGGTAAACTCCCTCTCAATCTTTGCAGGAACTACTCAAGTGTGCTCCCTCTTGAACTTTGATTCCTTGCAGGAATTACTAGAGTGTGATCCCTCTTGATCTTTGCTTCCTTCCAGGAACTACTGGAGTGTCTAACAGTGTGCACCTTAACCAATGCTGAAAATGGATGATAGGTTCTTCCATAGATTATTGATATTTATTTGTTTTATGGATTCCAACCTTGCAGTAGCTTCTTCTAATCCTTTCATGTAATACCGAAAGTCATCTCTAGCTTCACCTTATGAGGTGGAATCTTCTAAATAAACCCTTTTAGTTCGTTACCTTCATTACAATACATATTCTTCATCACTTGAAGAATCTTCACTATCTTCTTTGGTTCTCTTCCTTAGAGGTTCATCATCCTCTGCAGTGTGAGCATGATGTCTTCTCTTGTTGTTGTTCTTCCTATGGGAGATGCTTTTGTTCTTGGGACAATATCTAGAATAGTGTCCCTCCTCATCACAAGTATAACATCGAATGTGAGAAAGATCTCTCCTGGATCCTCCAAGGTTCTCCCTCTGATTATGGTGATGGTGTTTACCCTTCTTGTGATGATGATTCTTGTTAACACCCAAAAATTGATCACTAGCTCATTTCCTTATTCACATGACCCTTTTGTCCACTTTTTCACCATTTGGGCCTCTAAAGCCATCAAAAGGTCACCAAAAGACCTCAATACACCCCTTTTTCCACTCAAAATGAATATTTTTCCTCAAAAAGCATAAAAAACCCTCAAAAAGGGTCCAGAATTCCCAAAATATATTAAAAAGGAATAAAAATATTCAAAATATTCAAAAAAGGAAAAAGGAGGAAAAAGGTACCTAAACCATGTTGGTCAATACCATTGGTTTCCTCAAAACCATAATGGTATTCCCCACCACCAAAAACTATAAAAAGGTGGTAGGGGCTCCTCACTTTCCATCCATCCATCATCCTATCCTCATGCTGTCAAAATCTCTCATGAGCTTTTGACCATTGTAGCTATCTTGGAGAAGAGACCTTTGGAGCTTGGAGCTGCTCACCCTTGGAGCTACTCAACAATCTTCACCACTTGGAGGTATCACCATTGCAAGCACTTGCTTGCCCCTATTCTTAATACAAAATCATTTCTTTTACATATTGTCAATTGCTTTGCTTTCGATAATATTTCCATTGTTTTCTTATCTATTTCACATAGATCCATGATTAATATAGTTTAAAGTAGTTTGTTATTTATTTTTATTGAGACTGCTGCTACTAGTTAGCAGGTGCACCATTGCACTAAGCTTGGTTGTAAAACCAAGCCAACAAGTCTCCCTCTTGTTTTTGTTCTTCTTTGTGTGTGTTGTGAGAACCTGGTCTTCATTACCCATCTTTTCTTCTCAAGCTACAATCTGAGTTTCTTCCTGTGAGCACTCCTCCCACAACCTACTGAATGTGATGAGCTTCTTCCTAGCACAAATTCCTTGAATGGAGGAAACCCATGACCTAGGGAGACCATTCAAGGTGGTCATTACTATTTCTCCATTTTCTATGTCTTCTCCCACAACTTCAAGTTGTTCTTTTATCTGAGAGACCCTTATAAAGTATGACTGCATGGTCTCTATATTTTGAATCTTGACATTCTTCAATTGGTTCCACAATGTCATCTTCTTATTTATATTCTTTCCTTCAAACAGCTTGGTCAAGGAATCAAACATCTCCTTGGGTGTCTTTAAAGATGACACATGTGGTGTGAGATGGTCCTTGATAGAATCTACAATAATCCTCTTGGCCTTGACCAAGTTCTTCTTATGTAAGGCCTTAGCCTCATCTCCCTCTGGAACTGGAACCTCTTCACTTATGTAGGTGTCAAATTCATTCTCTTCTAGGATTAACCCAATCCTATACTTCCATGCTCGGAATTTATCAGCCCCTTAAAGCTTATCCTCAAGCTTGGTGTGGTGAGACATCTTTAATTAAAACTCAAATGGAAATAATATACATATATATATATATATAGGTCTTACCACTTGATTTGCTGAAATTGGATCTGTCGCTGGCTAGGGTTTGACAAAGAAACCCTAAAAAAAAAACTTGGAATTTCAAACTTCTGTCTGGATAGAAATATGTATTTGACTGAGGTGAGCAAGATGTTGTGCTTGGATTTTGAAAATTCCCAAAATTGACCCCTCAAAGTGACTTGCGAATTTCGGATCTGCAATTTCTATCAATTTCTTGTTTTCTGGTTTTCTGGTTTTTCTGGTCCAAATTTCAAACTAGGGATTGACAAATCCCGTGGTTCTACCCAACCAAAAACTTTGATCTTGGTCTCTAAATTTTGATTTTGCTGAGGAGAGAAATCCTATGTTGAGAGCACTCCAAAATTCCACTTATGCCAAAAGCCCTAATTTCCCACAGTAGTGACAGGCCGAAAATGAAAATGCTCAGAATCCAATTCTGCTTCGACAAAAAGATGTGCCTTGCTTAGGAGAGATATCCTAGCCTCTTGAACTTGATTATCTATGGAAATAGACACAAAAATTAAGAATCCCTAGCTTCCGCATTTGTACAGTGTCTTCTTCTCAGGTTAGCTCTGATATCATGTTCGTTTTTCACAATTTACTTCAATATGATATAGGATCTTATCTGATAGAACAACATGCACAACAAATCAAACACAAGAGACAAGAGACACAAAGCATTTCACTAGGGAAACCATACAGGATAAAACCCTGCAACTTCCTCAGAGATAGAATGAGCAATAATACAAAACCCCAAAACAAAGAGATGGTCTCCAACAGCTTCCTCCCACTCCACTTGTGCAAACTTATCTCTCTCTCACTTATTCGAATGAGTGAGTGAGTGAATGAATAAATAGAGAGTTGATCCACTCTATTTATACTTTACTTTCACTTGACTTTTACCCTAACTGGGCCGAATTCTCCTAGGAGAGTCTAATAACCCCCTACAACTTAACTCTGGGCTGACCCCACTAGGGGATTCTAATAACCCTATCAAATACAGTAATAGCTTTCCCGATCGGAGGAATGAAACCTCTCCTTCGGAAGTACAATAACATATGAATACAAAATAAAATATACAAGTGAAATATATTCCGAAGTTACAAATACATCAATAGTGGGAAGATATTTTGTTCCAACAAGCAAAGGAGAATTGTGACAAGAGAGGGTTGCATTGTGACTGGGAGAAGGGACTATGAATCAATACCATAGCTCGACGAATATTCTTACGATGAAGAGGAAGAATACCAAATCATTTTAGAAGAATAATAACATGTATATCCATCTCATACTCGAAGTTCCAACATGCCCACAACCCTACATATATCTCCAGAAACTAAGGTAAGACATAGTAGTTCATCACAGTTTTTCCAAGCAAGTCAAAGTAGTAGTAATAGTTGTTAAATGTATAACATCATGAGATATTCTCCAAACCAATATTGTGCAGCCAATATTGATCCTCCCGTATAGAGGTGATCACTTTGATTTCTTTCTGTGTAAAGGTTATTCCTCCCATATAGAGGTAATTGATCAAAGTAATGATGTTGTGAAGTCTTTTTGGACAAGGCTCCGGACTTGTGTGTCAAGTCACGATTCTCATGTGAACCTTCCGTACAAAGGTATCCATGATATGGAACTCATGTATAGAGGTGGACCTTCCGTATAAAGGTCGTGCTTTACTTGTTAAAAGAATTTAATTTTGTGTGATGTATTATTAACCATGATCACTATTTGCTATTAAGTCTCCTTTAGAGATTGATCACCTCTAAAGTGAATTACTTTAGCATATGATCGTTTGGTAGAGAATAATATAATATGATCACAACATCCGATAATTATTATTAGTATAATGTAATGTTATATATAATTAAAGTTAGCACATATTGACCATGCAGTTAAAGATAAGGAAATAAAATATAAATAATAGAGATCAAGAGAATTCAAAATTTTTCATCCATACACTTTAGCTAATTAAAGAGAACTCGAATTGTTAAAGTTTCGGTTAAGTAACAATGTATGCCTTAGTCAATGCATCAGTTAAAGATATGCAGTTAGTTAACTAAAGGATAACTTAGTGATCACTTCAGAAAAATCAATCAACATGATTTCTAATTAAGAAAATTTAACTAAAGTGTTAAAAAGGAATCAGTTAACTAAAGTGTTTTGCATGATGACACTTTAGTTAAAATAAAATTTAAAATATTACACTTAACTTATAACACTAAAGTTTCTCATATTTCATGATGACACTTATGTTATCTTGTTAACTAAGTGCTCCTACATCATTTATGAGGTGATTTCACTCCAATGTTAGTTAAGCATGATTTCAAGTTGAGGAAGAAAGGCATGGCGCATTGTTGGTGAATGATTGAAGAAACTAGAAGTTCATTGCAACTATCCAAGAATATAAAACGCTATGGTTTGCATGGGAGGATTATCCTTCATGCATCGATTCTCTATTCCTTACATGGTACTGAGTTTTGATCTATATTGATGTGATGGGCACATTGGAAAACACATACGATTGATCTCTCTTCTCTATTGATTTCATATCTTCACCAAGAGTGTTTGGTGATCTCTTATCTTCCAAAATAAATATGCTATGTTGTAAAAGAAATACATTCTCGGCTATCCATTATATTATACTGAGAGGAGTTGTTATGGTTTTTGTTCTCATTGATTTGAGGATTTTCCCCAAGGTATATCTCATGTTATGGTTGTGTGAATTTCATGTGATTGAATTGTATCATTGTTTCAAGTTTCGGTATCTAAAAGAATTAAAGATCAAAGATCAACGAAATATTAACAATAGTCAGAGTAACACTTCACCAAGTAGTAATATTTCGGTTAGTAGTCATTTAACATCAAGTCAATCGAAACCCTAGAGGCCCAGAATGGCTGGGGATGACATGAAATTACTAATATTTAATGGGAATGGGTTAGAATACCTAGAGCAACAATGGTTTCTAACTTTCTATGTAATGCAATTTGGACTATTAAATAAGTACAAGATCATACTGTCAAATTGTCGTAGTTAATTACAACCTTTAGGGGTCAAGCTTTGGACTGATTCATTAATTTTTCAAAAGTTGCTAGTGGAAAACAAGCAAATACTTTAGCAGAGGTTAAGGATGGGTTAAAATCTGAATTTAAAAATCCAAAGTTTGAGTCACAGTGAATTACAAATCTCAAAGAGCTCAAACAATCACCGAATGAAATTGTTTGGGACTTCGATCAAAGATTCAAGACATTGATGGCCCATGCAAGTTTTCAAATGAATGAAATTCAACACAAGGAATGATTTATAGGCACTTTTCTACCTCATGTTAGAATTTCATTGATGCAGTAGAAAATTTATTCTCAGACAAAAGCCCTTGAGATGGCTTTGAAGCTGGAAGTGTCACCTGTCGGAGATACTGGAACTGGTAAAGCTCAAATTCAGTCGTAGCTGGAAAACTTGTCAATTCATATCCAAGACATCAAGAAGGTAAGGAAAAAAAAAGATTTTTGATGTACCATATGCAAGGAGGAGGGTCACTCAAAATATCAATGCACGACATTCCATGACTATATTTATGTTGGAAATCCTAATATGTTGAACCTTGGACTATGTATATGGTGTAGAATCTTTCAAACTAGAGGACATCAACTAGAAGAATGTTATTTTCTATAGAAAAATGGTGAGTACCCCAGAAAAACTATGGTGTAAGTTCTATCGATCAGTTGATCATGATGAAAAGGAATGTCAAGCATATAAATTGCTCATATAAAGCACAATAGATACTTTCCTCGTGAAAGGAGAGGAGGAAGATGAAAAAAGTAATGCATAGTTTAATAAGCAACGAGGTGGATTCTGAGGACGTGGATGAGGATGATTTGGTCGAGGAAGAGCCCATGTAATATGTTATAATTGTTGGTTGTGGAGCCAGATCTTTCAGTCTCATAGATGATATTGTTCCAGTCGTGTACCCCAGAGGACTTTACACTCGCTCCCCAAACTTGGGGTTTTGGATAATCCGGGGTAGTTTCCCATTGTATTTACCCTATAAAAGAATTACATTGTAATACGGCTAGGGTTGAGGTATTAAGTATCATGCATTGTAAAGATCTCTAAGATCGAGAAGAGAGACTGTGAGAGAGTGTGAAGAGGAAGTGCAACGGTTGTGCTGCAGGTTGTATCCCTTCACTTTGTTGGACGGTATAATAATAAGGACTGGAAATTTCAGTGTGGACGTAGCCCATCTTGGGTGAACCACAATATATTGATATATTGGTGTCTCTCTTGTAATGTGTTTGTGTGATTATATTTTCATTTATGTTTATTTTTATTGCTCTGCGATCCTATTTTTCTAACAATAATTGCAGTACTCCAGGACATTATGCTAGAGAATACCTGAATCCTACTTCAACCTACACATATTGTATGGAATTAGACCATACTACTGAAGATCGTCCCCTGTTAAATTTTCAGAATTTACTTCAATATGATCTAGGATCTTAAGTGAGAGAACAACATGTACAGCATATCTACAGCATATCAATCATGCAAGCACACAAGAGACACAAATATTTACTTGGGGAAAACCATAAAGGTGAAAAACCCCAATAACTTCCTCAGAGATAGATAGAGCAATGATACAACCAACCATAAGAGATAGACACAACCTAGCAGCAGATCCTCCTCCTCCATAAGTGCACCACTCCTCCTTAATGAGTGCATGTGTGACAAGTGAGTGTGTAAATAGAGTGCCTCCCGCACTCTATTTATACTTCACTTGACTTGCCTTTTTACCTAACTCATGTAGGCTCGAACTTAACCACATAACATAATGCTGACTGGGCCGACCCCCAATAGGGTGGTCTAATAACCCTTTGACCCACATGACTTATACAGGGCCGACCCCAAACAAGGTGTTCTAATAACCCATTGACCCACATGACTTATACAGGGCCGACCCCAAACAAGGTGGTCTAATAACCCATCAAGTATAAGTTACGACACTTACAATATAAATGACGACACTTCCTTATAGAGGAATAATACCATCTCTATAGGAATACAATATACATATATGTGAAATACATTTTGAATTTACATATACATCAACACTCCCTCTTAACTAGGAAGGTATTTCTCAGCACAGTTCTTCTAGCACAAGTCATCTTCTCTGGATCATCGTCACTGGATAATCGTCATCGAGTCATCATCATTGTCACTGCTGCTGCTATCTCAATCAATCTCTGAATCTACTTGTCATAGGAAGTTCTACAAAGCCAGTCCTTTTTCATACTGGATGTAGGCCCACCACCTGCAGGTCTTCATCATCACTGGCCATACTGTGGAATCCTCAAGACTTATTACGTGCATCACAAAACCTCGAAAGAGCATCCCAGGATGTTACGGGTACACAAATCTGACCTGTAGGATCTCCCATGGCGCTATTACATGTGACCCCACCACAAAACCTCGAAAGAGCATCTCAGGATGTTACGGGTACACAACTCCGACCTGAAATATCCCAAGGCACAAATTACATGTGGTCCACCACAAAACCTAGCAAGAGCATCTCAGGATGTTATGGGTACACAACTCCGACCTGAAATCTCCCAGGGCACAAATTACATGTCCTCCCAGAGTAATGTCTCGAAAGAGCATCCCAGGCTGTTACGGGTACACAACTCTGACCTATAGGATCTCCCAGACATGCTCATCTACACAACCTGATCCACGGCCACAGAGTATCAACCTGATACTCACCATACATCGTCTTGATGTACTCATGATCGTCCTGATCATCATCACTGCAATGTCCTGCTACATGTCATCTGGAGCAACATCCTGAAGCTCATCATCCATGATCATCCTGATCATCACTGCAACATCCTGCTGCATGATCCACCTGATCATCAATGCATCCACCTGATGCATACCAAGTATCTACCTGATACATATCATCATACATGATCCTCCTGATCATACAACTTATCCACCTGATACATGATACATATCACCGTACATGATCCACCTGATCATACAATGTATCCACCTGATACATATACAGATACATTGTCCAAGCATCCAACATGATGCATATACAAAATACATACACATGATCCAACTAATCATATCCAGCATCCAACATGATGCATACATACATAAATGATCCAACTGATCATATCCAGCATCCAACATGATGCATACATACATAAATGATCCAACTGATCATATCCAGCATCCAACATGATGCATACATACATAAATGATCCAACTGATCATATCCAGCATCCAACATGATGCGTACATACATAAATGATCCAACTGATCATATCCAAGCAGAAACCAAAACATCATCCTGATGCCCATTATCCAGCGCTTACATCCACAGCCATGTGAAGGATCCTCCTTCCAACATGCTTGGAATGGCTTTAGCAAATGTGTCCATCACTTCTTCCTCGAAGTGTCCTCGATCTGAAGAATGCCAAGCCTCTCTCTGAAGTACTCGAACTTCACTCTGGCTATCGGCTTCGTCAGCACATCTGCAATCTGCTCGTCTGTCGCAACATATAGGAGCTTCACAGCTCTTCTCTACACCATATCCCTGATATAGTGATATTTGATCTTTATGTGTTTCGACCTGTCATGAAACACTGGGTTCTCGGATAGCTTCACACAACTCTGGTTATCACAGAAGATACCAGTAGCCTCCAATGGGAGATCAAATAACCCAAACAGTAGCTTCCGTAGCCATACTGTCTCACAACTAGCTGAACAGGCTGCAACATACTCTGCCCCATCTATACTCAGTGCTACACAGGACTTATTCCTGCTAAACCAAGAGATCACACCTGATCCCATACTGAAGCAACACCCAGATGTGCTCTTCCTGTCTACAGCACTGCCAGCCCAATCTGAATCAACATAACCCTACAGGTTAAACTTTTGATTCTCCTCATACCTGAGCCCATAATCCACTGTACCCTTAAGGTACCTCAGAACATGCTTTACAACAACTAGGTGAACACTCCTCGGAACCGTCAGGAACTGGCTCAATGTGTTCACAACAAATCAAATGTCTGGTCTCGTGTTCGTCAGGTACATCAAGGACCCAATCATCTGACGATACAAAGAGATATCAACCGGCTCAGATGAAGCATCACATAGAAGCTTCATATTCGATGCCATAGGTGTGGCCATATCCTTGCAGTCCATCATCCCGAACCTCTTCAGGATCTCTACTACATACTTCCCTTGTCCAAGAAAGATTCCATATGCACTCTGCCACACCTCCATGCCAAAAACAAATAGTGCATCATCCCCAAGTTCTTCATCTTGAACTTGGCAGAAAGCTTCCGCTGCGTGTCGGCAATCAATCTATTTTCACCTGTAACAAACATGCTATCTCCATACAAAAGTAGTATCACTGGATTGCCTTCCTCAACCTTGTAGTAAAGGTTGGAATCCGCTTTACTCTTGGTAAAGCCCAAACTGGATAGAAAGTTGTCTATCCTACCATACCAAGTTCTACACACATATATGACTACACCATGCTGTCTTGAAATCCATTTGGTGCATCTTCTATTTCATCACATTTATATTTCTCAATGTTGCCATCTGCAACATGCTTGATCTGATAGTTCCATTTGGAAGTCATAACAAACTTTCCTTCACGTCTTGGGACTACATCCCAAACATCATTCTTCATTATCGATGGATCATGGCATTTCATTTCTTCATCCCAGATCCTGGGAACTTCAATATCTTCAATATCTTCAATAGCTATCTTTGTTGCTGGAACAAATGTTGTAGTTCTTCTTTTGTAAGAGATGGTATACGATCTTTCCTACACAACAAGTTAAATTTCATGATTAGAAAACATCTCATAGTTTTCAGAACAAATTCTTATACATAAATAAATATGTCATACAGTCATGCAATTATCTTAGCCAATGCTTCAATACAACATTTATCCATATTCCATAACTTTCTAGATGCCTTCCAATCTCTACCAGAACATTGTTCAGAGTGTGCACAACTCCCAACATGTCAGCAAAGAGGTTTCATTCTAGATAAGTAGCAATGGAATGTTGTACAGTGCCATAGGCCACTTACCCATGCATATTAGGAGTATACTGTTCATCAATGCAATTATTCTAATATGCATAATACACAACCTAATTCTAGGAACATCAGTATATACATTATTGAACAGTATTATTTAAGAAATGACAATTCAAATACTTATCTTTGTTTGTTCGTTGGGTGGACACCCTCTGAGTCTTCGCTTCCTTGCAGGAGCTACTAGAGTCCTAATCTGAAGTAGCTTCTTCTACACCTTTTGATGTGGAATGTAGAGAGATGGTCAACTCGCTCTGAATATTTGCATCCTTGAATAAAACACTGGAGTGTACTCCCTCTTGATCTTTGCTTGCTGGATTACCTGTTCTTGAACTCATATTCATCCTTGGTCCCTATGCATGCTTATTAGTATCATGATTGTGTTATCCTTGTGAGCTCATATAAAATCATACATTCATTAGCATACTATTAAAACACAATAATCTCAAGCATGTATAGTCATGATTATTTCAAACAGAAAATAATAAGTATTAGCATTCAAGGTTTATGTAGGATTCTTATGGTTAGTCAAATCATAAGAAACATAACATGTCTAAACCTGTAATTACTCAAACCTATGACTCTTCAGGTTAGTTGAATCATCAATCAAGATAAGAGATATAATATGCATAAAACCTATGATTATTCAAACCTATACCTTCATGATTCTTCTGGTTAGTCATATCATCAATTATGGTAAGAAACATAATATGCATACAACCATGATTATTCAAACCTATGACTCTTCAGGAATAATCATTATCAACAACAGTATAAGATCCTAACACAAGGTAGGATTCTAGCTTGATATAGGAAAAACATACCTGGATTAGCATGCTAGCTATTTATGTCTAACATACCCGTATAATGTCTTTTGTTTCTCTTCAGTGACTTGTGCTAGTAACCTGCATGTCTCATAAGTTAACCATTGTATAAACAAGTTATACATACCTCGTAAATGGATCTTGTATGAGATCCATGACAATGGATGAATCTTTGTCCTCATGTTATCATGATCATATGTTCTTGGACCAGAACATGATTTGTCTTTCTTGGTGTACCTTTCATGTTAGTAGACAACATAAACCTCATACAACACCATAATGCATTAGTACAATCATAAGTGTCAAGCACCCTAACCAGTGAATATCTTCTATCATGCATTCATAATTTTGTTAAGGTTATACGACAAATCTAAAATCAAAATTGTACTAACCGTAATAACATGAAGACAAACATACCATAAACTTAATCATGGACAAATATCGAAACATACCTCGATGAGTCATACCTGTCGAGATTGCTTGTAATCTTCTTATGTAAGGCCTTATCCTCATCTCCCTCTGAGACAGGAACTTCTTCACTTATGCAGGTGAACAATCCATCTTCTTCTAGGATTAACCCAATCCACTTGATTTGCAAGAACTGGACCTGGAGCTAGATATGGGTTTGTCAGAGAAACCCCAAAAATTCAAACTTTGAATTTTAAACTTCTGAAAGGATAGAAATATGCGCCTTGATGAGTTGATCAAACTGGTATATTTAGAATTTGAAAACTGCAAAGTTTCACTCCTCAATTTTGCCTTTGAAACTTTCGGATTCACTAGACGTGACCCTGAACTGGGGTTTGATGAATCCCACTCTTCTACCCAATCAAAAATTTATATCCAAATCTCTAAGCTTCTATTTTTCTGAGGAGCTTCCAGCCGTGGTCACAGATTTCAAAAATTCCCATTTTTACAGAAGCCCTAATTTTCCACTTTCCTGATCAAAGTCCCGAACTAGGGTCTGATCAAGCTTGGCCTTCTGCCCAACCAAAAATTCTGATCTTGGTCTCTAAATTTTTATTTTGATGAGTAGCATTCAGCCGTGGTCTCTAATTACAAAAATTCCAACTTTCTCCAAAGCCCTAAATTCCGGAAGCCATGAATGAAGGTACCAAAAAATAATTTTGTTTTGACAGAAATATGTACCTGATTGTTTCTGGTGTAACTCTGAAATTTTTGATCCACAGGGTCTGAAAAAGTTTCTTGAGATAGCCTAACCTGTTATCTTTCCATCCTGATAGGTCTGACCTCAATTGGATTTTCTGAGAGAGAGTTATACCAAATGTCGCAACGTGACCTGTTTTGGGATAATACAGGAGAGCGAACTTGTACGGCGTGCCACGTGTCACTGTTTCAACTTCGGCCTCTGAAATTATTTCTTGAGATATCTAGGCCTGTTATCTTTCCATCCTGATAGGTCTGACCTCAATTGGATTCTCTGAGAGAGAGTTATGCCAAGTGTCGCAACATGACCTGTTTATGGGATAATACATGAGAGTGAACTTGTACGGCATGCCACGTGTCACTGGTTCACCTTCGGCCTCTGAAAACGTTTTCTGAGATAGTACAGTCTGTGTACTACCTGTCACTTTTTACGAAATTTCATTTGGAGCTTCCTATCCCAAGTTATGACCTTTTTCCCAAGGTCACCTGATTTTAACTCCGATCTGGAAGAGGCAGAAACCCTATATTGCACAGATCATAAATCACAAAGTACAACGAATTAGAGGTTTTCCTTTGGACACAAGGTACCTGTAGATTTAATCTTCGTCCTGTAACAATTTTAGATCCGAAAACTTCGCCAAAACGGATTTATAGCGAAAGTACTACGATGACTGGTTTTTGCTATATCAAACCCTTGCATCGTAAGTGCAACAAGTGTCATACATGCCATATCATGCCTTCTTTCAGGATAGCTCTGATACCATGTTAAATTTTCAGAATTTACTTCAATCTGATCTAGGATCTTAACTGAGAGAACAACATGTACAGCATATCAATCATGCAAGCACACAAGAGACACAAAGATTTACTTGGGGAAAACCATAAAGGTGAAAAACCCCAATAACTTCCTCAGAGATAGATAGAGCAATGATACAACCAACCATAAGAGATAGACACAACCTAGCAGCAGATCCTCCTCCTCCATAAGTGCGCCACTCCTCCTTGAGTGCATGTGTGAGAAGTGAGTGTGTAAATAGAGTGCCTCCCGCACTCTATTTATACTTGACTTGACTTGCCTTTTTACCTAACTCATGTAGGCTCGAACTTAACCACATAACATAATGCTGACTGGGCCGACCCCCAATAGGGTGGTCTAATAACCCTTTGACCCACATGAATTATACAGGGCTGAACCCAAACAAGGTGGTCTAATAACCCATTGACCCACATGACTTATACAAGGCCGACCCCAAACAAGGTGGTCTAATAACCCATCAAGTATAAGTTACGACACTTACAATATAAATGACGACACTTCCTTATAGAGGAATAATACCATCTCTATAGGAATACAATATACATATATGTGAAATACATTCCGAATTTACATATACATCAACATCCCCAACTTATAGAAAAATGGAAGGAAAAGAATAACCAAAATCAAAACCAGAATGTTCAAAAGATTTCAATTGAGACGAGACAAAAGTAAACTATTATTGGTGTGGTACCCAAAGGAGGAGCTACGAGGGGTGATGATAAGCGAAATCATAACAACCAGTGGGATCCGAGAGTGAGCCTAACAGCTCAGCGACTGCTATAATTTGGCGTTCAAAAAGAGAACGGAGTTTTATTTGAAGCTCATGATCAATTTATGGGTAACCAGAATAAAGCATCGAAATCCTCCTTTCCACCAATATTTATAGAAGGCCCTATCTATGAAATGCCACCATGCTTCAATGAGTCTATCTCAAGGAAAAATCCAGCAAAGGTATGTGCTCTACATAGATTTTTTAAAAGTTGTTTGGATCTAATTAAGGATGAAAATGCATTACGGGAATTTCATAATTTAATTGGTGAATCTGAGGAAGAAATGAGGCAAGAAAAAGTTGTGAATCATGTTCAAAAGAGAACAAAAACTGGACGGGAGGTGGGACTTAATGCATAAATTGGAGATTGTGATATGGATTTTTTTATTTTGGATCTGGACTCTGATGTGAATATTCTTACTATTCAGACTTGGGAAAATATGGTAAAGCCTAAATTTCTGTGGTTTCCTGTTAAGATGAGGTTGGAAAATCAACTAAAAGTTATACCTTTTGGAAGAATGGTAGGCATCCCTATCAAAGTGGAGGGACTACGCACTTTTGTATATTTTGAAGTCATGAATATTGTCAATGATACCAATCCATATCATGCACTCCTGGGAATAGACTAGAAAATTCAAAGCCAAACTATTATCAAATTCAATAAGAGGATGCTGACATTTGAGAATGACAAATTAAGAGTTGTCGCACCTCTAGACCCACTGGAGGGACAGAGGTATTTCGAACCAATAAAAGAAGAATATGATGCTCGATATCTGGATAATATTTACAATGTATATTCAAGGATAAATGACTATATCAATCCCATAGTGGATGGTAATTTGAGCTGGATGAGAATTAGCTCTTGGTCATCTGATTCTGGTGAAGCCTTGGAAATTGGCAGAATAAGCTACATAAAGTCTCAATGCAAAGATGTGCTCATGTTCTGAATTTACTGCATTGGATTGGTAAAGAGATATGTGACCTTCCCAATTATGAAGGTTTTCCTAATCTAGATAAGTTTATTTTTTAATTTGAAGTTAAAGTGACAAAACAACAGCGACTGTTGACATTAGATGTGTCATTAAAAGAAACACCAACAAGATGGTGGGTTGTTCATGAACAGTTTATAACAGGATTGTCGCTATGTAGACAATTTTTAGAAATCCTCTTTGGAGAGGGAGTCCCATATGTCGCAGAGAAATATAATGGGTTAACTAACCCTGCTGATCATATTACCAATTGTAATGCAATCTGGGAGAACATACCCAAGCAAGATTGGGTCCACATGTTCATACACACATTAGATACTATACCAAGGAATTGGAGCTTCGATAAGCAACTGCAGAATGGGATAATCTGGTTATGAGTTTCAAGAAAACATTTAACTATGAAGATGAAAGTTCAACCGTAGATGCAGCTCTACAAATCATAAAAGCCAAAAATTTTGAGGAAATTCCTGGGCCAGTGTCTAATTTGGCCTAGTGGAACACAACAGTATAAAAGATGAAGGAATTCTATAATATCACTAGTAGACCAGAGGATGATGACCCAAGAGATGTGCATATCCAAGAAACTGAATGAAGTCACGACCTTAAGGGATAAGAGATTTCATCTAACATATTCTTGAAGCCGCTAAAGATAAAGAAGGTTAATATTGGGTCCCTTGCAAATCTTAAATTTGCAAATATTGGGTCCCCTGAAAATCCTAAATTTGCAAATATTGGAGATTATTGGAATGATGAAACAGTAGGTAAGATCATTGATTTCCTACATGATTTTAAATATTTATTTCCTACCAAGTTTTTTGAGATGAAAGGGATTGTTGGAAACCTGGAGAAATGAAGATCATGCTGAAATTAGGAGCTAAGACAATTAAGCAAAGACCTTATAAATTGAATCCTTGATACAAGGAAAAAGTTAGATCCAAGTTGGAAAGAATGTTGGATGTAGGAATTATTGAGCCAGTCGAAGAGTTGGAGTGGATATTTCCTATGGTAGTACAAGATAAGAAGACCGGTGAAATTCGAATTTGTGTTTATTTAAGGAAGCTTAATGATGCCTATCTGCATGATCCATTTCCAACACCGTTCACAGATGAAGTGTTAGAAAATGTCGGAGTTCAAGAAGACTATTCATTTACCAATGGATTTTTTGGGTACCATCATATAAAATTTTCTAAGTAAGATCGACTCAAGACAACATTTGTGACAAAGTGGGGTTTCTTCCAATATACAGTAATGCCCTTGGTTTGAAGAATGATCCTGCAATTTTCTCAAGAGGAGTTGTTGTTGTTTTTAATGAATTTATTCATAAATTTATTGAATTCTACATTGATGATTGGAAAGTATATGGTTTACTTAAGAATCACATTGAAAGCTTAAGTTTGACGTTAGAGAGCTATAGACAGTACCATATCTCTTTAAATTTGAAGAAATGAATATTTTGTGCTCCATTTGGCATACTTCTTGTCCATGTCGTATGTAAGAAAGGCCTCTTGGTGGATCCTATGAATATTACCATTATAGTGGATCTACCTCCTCCCACTTCAGTTCAACAGTTAAGGACAACTCTGTGTTGATGTATATGTAACTTCAGAATGTATTTCATATATGTATATTGTATCCCTACAAAGATGTTATTATTCCTCTATACAGAAGTGTCGTCATTTGTATTTACAAGTGTCGCAAGTTACATTGCATGTACCACAACTTGTATGTGATGGGTTATTAGACCACCAAGTGTGGGGTCAGCCCTGAGTTGAGTTACCATGGGTTATTAGACTCTCCTAGAGAAGTCGGCCTTATTAGGTTATTAGGAAAGTCAAGTCATTGTATAAATAGAGTGAGGGTGTCACTCTATTTGATCATTCACTTACTCATTTATTCTCTCACTTGAGTGATGCGCACTAGCGGAGGAGGAGAAGCTGCTAAGGAGACTATCTCTTGTACTTGGGTTTTGTATCATTGTTCTTTCTATCTCTGAGGAAGTTGCGGGGTTTTTCACTTTCTTGGTTTTCCCCGAGGAAACTCTGTGTCTATTGTCTCTTGTTCTTGTCTCTTGTGATTGTATGTTGTACATGTTATTCTCTCAGATAAGATCCTAGATCATTTTGAATTAATGCTCAAAATCTAACATGGAATCAGAGCTAACCTGAGAAGAAGACACTATGCAACTGTGGAAGCTAGGGATTCTTGATTTTTTGGTTTCTCTCCATAGATATTCAAAGGTAGGAGGCTAGATTGACTCTCCTAGCAAGGGCGCATCTTTCTGTCGAAACAAAATTCAATTATGAGCATTTTCAGTTTTTGACCTAAAAATTAGGGTTTCTGCAAAAATTGGAATTTCTAAAATCTGAGACCACGGCTGGAAGCTCCTATGAAAAATTGAATTTTAGAGATTTGGATCAAACTTTTTGGTTGGGTGAAGCTCCGAAAAAATCAAACCCTAATTCAGGGTCCTGTCTAGTGAATCCGGAAGGTTCAAGAGCAATTTTGAGGGGTGAAAATTTGCAGATTTCAAAATCTAAGTATACTAGCTTGACCAGCTCAGCAAGGCACATCTTTCTATCCTTTCAGAAAGTTGAAATTCAAAGTTTGAATTTTTAGGGTTTCTCTAACAAACCCTAATCCAACTCGAGATCCAGTTTTTAGTAAATCAAGTGGTAAGACCTAATAACTTTTCTATTTCCATTTGAAGTACTCTTTAAAATGTCTCACCACACCAAGCTTGAGAATAAGCTTGAAGGGGATTATAACTTCTGAGCATGGAAGTATAGGATTGGGTTAATCCTGAAAGAAAATGAATTAGACACCTACATAAGTGAAGAGGTTCCAGTTCCAGAGGGAGAAGAGGCTAAGGCCTTACACAAGAGGAACTTGGTCAAGGCTAAGAGGATCATTGTTGATTCTATTAAAGACCATCTCATACCACATGTGTCATCTCTAAAGACACCTAAGGAGATGTTTGATTCCTTGACCAAGCTATTTGAAGGGAAGAACATAAATCGGAAGATGACCTTGAGGAATCAACTAAAGAATGTCAAGATCCAGATTGCGGAGACCATATAGTCTTATTTTTCAAGGGTCTCCCAGATAAAAGAACAACTTGAAGTTGTGGGAGAAGATATAGATAATGCAGAAGTGGTGATGACCACTCTTAATGACCTTCCTAGGTCATGGGATTCCTTCATCCAAGGAATTTGTGCTAGGAAGAAACTTATCACATTCAACAGATTGTGGGAAGAATGTTCACAAGAAGAAGCTCGAATTATAGCTTGAGAAGAGAAGATGGGGAATGAATACCAAGCTCTCATGACACACTCCAAGAAGTATGATAATAAAAAGGGACATCACCATAGTAAGAAAGAAAAGCATCACCATCAAAACCAGAGGGGTAACCTCAGATCTCAAAGAAACATATCCAATGACCGATGCTTTACATGTGATGAAAAGGGACACTATTCCCGGGATTGTCCCAGAAACAATAAATATGGTTCCCACAAGAAGAAGAACATCAAAAGAAGACATCATGCTCACACTGTAGAGGACGATGAACCTCCCAGGAAGAGGGCTAGGGAAGAAAGCGAAGATTCTTCAAGTGATGAAGAGTATGTTTTGATTTCTACCCTCACTGGTACTATTTCTCATGGAAGTAATGATTGGCTTATAGATAGTGGGGCTTCCAAACATATGACAGGATTCAAGGGATCCTTTGTAAATCTATCTGAACATGAATCACCCCATAAGGTGAAACTTGGGGATGACTACCAGTATCCCATAAAAGGAAGTGGTGAAGCCTCCTATAAGCTAGACTTTGGAAAGTCTATGAAGATGAAAGATGTACTATATGTTCCAGGTCTCAAGAAGAATCTTCCCTCCATATCTGCTTTGGATGCAAAAGGAATAAGGGTTGCATTTATAGATGGCCAAGTTCTTAAGTGGCCAAAAGGTAAGACCATTGATGATGCAGTAGTGATTGGAGAGCAAGAGGGAGGATTATACAAATTGAAGGGCCAACCAAAACAAGCCTTGGTTCATGACTCAGTAAAACCAAGTGAACTTTGGCACAGAAGGCTTGCACATGTGCACTATAGGGCACTACCTATTGCAAGCAAAGCAGTTGAAGGTCTTCCTGAAATCCAGACAAAGCATGAAGTCATCTGCAAAGGTTGTGCAAAAGGAAAGAATACAAAGAAGACATTTCCAAGTAGTGAAAGCAAGGAAAAACGAATATTGGAGATTATCCACTCTGATGTATGCGGTCCAATGTCTTCCAGCGCTCTGAGTGGTTATGTATATTATGTTTCCTTCATTGATGATTTCTGTAGGAAGACTTGGGTTTATTTATTGAAGAATAAAGATGGAGTGTTTTATAAGTTCAAGGAATTCAAAGCCTTGATAAGAAGATCAAGATATTTAGATCCGAAAATGGTGTAGAATTTACTTAAGGAGACTTCAAGAAGCTATGCAGTGATTCAGGGATTAAGAGGGAGTTGACTACTCCTTACAATCCAAATCAAAATGGGGTTGCGGAAAGAAAGAATAGAACCATCATGGAAGTAGCTAAGGAAATGCTTCATGATCAAGATCTACCTATGCACCTTTGGGCAGAAGCAGCAAGGACAGTTGTATATGTGCAAAAAAGAACACCTCATAAGATAATTGACAACAAAACACCGGAAGAAGTGCTCACTGGAAAGAAGATAGAAGTTAGCCATCTTAGAATATTTGGTTGTCCAATGTACACACATATTCTAAAGGAAAAGAGGACAAAGCTAGATCCTTCAGGAAACAAGGGAATCTTTGTGGGTTACAGTGAAAGCTCGAAGGCATGCAAAATATAATTTCTAGGGTTCAAGAAGATTGATATCAGAAGGGATGTAACTTTTGATGAAGACTTAGCATACATCAAATCAAGGAAGACACCTGTTTAAGACAATGAAGAACCAAGAATATCCAGAACACAAGACACCACCATGAATGAAATTATTCCAGAAGAAGATCGTGAAATAGAAGATCCACAAGAACCTGTAGATCCACCCCATGAGAAGAACTCTCACGAGAGGAAACCAGCATGGGCTAGAGAGATCATCCAATATGCAGAAAGGTATGGTATTCCAGAGGAGGAACAAAGAGAAAGAAAAAGGACTAGGTCACATACCAGCTATATCGCCTTAATCTGTGATATTATGAACAAAGAACCTTCTAGTTATGAAGAAGTAGCGGAAAAGAAAGAATGGAAGGATGCCATGGTCGAGGAATACCAGTCGGTCATGAAGAATGATGTTTGGGATGTGGTCCCAAGACCTGAAGGGAAGTCTGTTGTGACTTCCAAGTGGATCTATAAGATCAAGCATGTTGTAGATGTTAGCATAGAGAAATACAAGGTGAGGTTTGTAGCTCGTGGCTTCTCCCAGAAAGAGGGGATAGATTATGAAGAGAATTTTGCTCATGTATCCAGATACACTTCCATCAGAACAGTACTTTCTCTGGCTGCAGTGATGAAATGGAAGATACACCAGATGGATGTCAAGACAGCTTTCTTGAATGGTGTAGTCGAACAGGAAGTGTATGTGGAGCAGCCACTTTGTTTTGAGACACATGATAGGGAGTCATATGTGTGCAGGTTGAATAAATCCTTGTATGGCTTGAAGCAAGCTCCTAGGACTTGGTATGGTAGGATAGACAGCTTTCTATCCAGCTTGGGATTTACTAAGAGTAAGCGGATTCCAACCTTTACTACAAGGTTGAGGAAGGAAATCCAGTAATACTACTATTGTATGTGGATGACCTGTTTGTGATAGGTGAGGATAGATTGATTGCCGACACAAAGAGGAAGCTTGCTTCCGAGTTCAAGATGAAAAACTTGGTGATGATGCACTACTTTTTAGGCATGGAGGTGTGGAAGAGTGCAGATGGAATCTTCCTTGGACAAGGGAAGTATGCAGTAGAGATCCTGAAGCGGTTTGGGATGATGGACTGCAAGGCCATGGACACACCTATGGCATCGAACCTGAAGCTTCTGTGTGATGCTTCATCCGAGCCAGTCGATGTCACGATGTATCGTCAGATGATTGCGTCCTTGATGTACCTAACAAACACAAGACCAGATATTTGCTTTGCGGTGAACACATTGATCCAGTTCCTGACGGATCTGAGAAGTGTTCACCTGGTTGCTGTAAAGAATATTCTGAGGTACCTAAAGGGTATAGTTGACTATGGGCTCAAATATGATGCAAATCAAAAGTTTAACCTAGAGGGTTATGCTGATTCAGATTGGACAGGCAGTGCCATTGATTGGAAGAGCACTTCGGGGTGTTGCTTCAGTATGGGATCCAGTATGATCTCTTGGTTTAGCAGGAAGCAGTCCTATGTGGCACTGAGTACAGCCGAAGCAGAGTATGTTGTAGCTTGTTTGGCTAGTTGTGAGGCAGTATGGCATAGGAAGCTACTGTCTAATTTATTTGATCTCCAGTTGAGTGCTACTTGTATATATTGCGACAACCAGAGTTGTGTGAAGTTGTCAGAGAACCCGGTGTTCCATGACAAGTCGAAGCACATTGAGATCAAGTATCACTATATCATGGATATGGTGCAGAGAGGAGCAATGAAGCTCCTGTATGTTGCGATGGACGAGAAAATAGCCGATGTGTTGACCAAGCCACTGGGAAGAGTGAAGTTTGAATACTTCAGAGGGAGACTTGGTGTACTTTAGATCGAGATTCACTCCAAAAGGAAGTGATGAGTCCGAAGGCACAGATGCACATGAGCCATTCTCACATAGTGGTAGGTAGGTCCTCCTATGGTGTAGATGTAAGGGTTGGAGCCATTCTCACATAGTCGTAGGTATGTCCTCCTATGGTGCAGATATAAGGGCTAGAGCCATTCTCACATGGTGGTAGGTATGTACTCCCATGGTGCAAATGTAAGGGCTAGGCCATTCTCACATGGTGGTAGATATGTCCTCCCATGGTGAGATGTAAGGGTCGGGCGTGGCTTTTTCAACATGGTGGTAGGTGTGTCCTCCCATGGCCGTTGATGTAATTGTCGAACCTTTCCAACATGGTGGAAGGTGTGTCCTCCCATGGTCATTAATGTAAGTTTTGTGCCTTTCCGACATGGTGGTAGGTGTGTCCTCCCATGGTCGTGATGTATGCGTTGAGCCCTTCCCGGATGGTGGTATGTAGGTCCTCCCATGCTGGTGTATGTAAGTGTTGTGTGATGTGCATCTGGGTTGTGCTCCGTGGACTATGAGGTGACCTGAAGATGATGATGTGACAGTAGGGTACACAGGTTTTGAAAAGGCATATAATCAGTCCTGAGATGCTCTTGCAGGTTTTGTAGAGGCAGTGTAATCAGTCCTGGGAGATCTTGAAGGTTTTGCAAAGGCAGTATAATCAATCCTGAGGTGTACCTACTTGATGGCTTGCTCGTAGAGATGATGAAGACCTAAATGGAGGCTAGGCCTACATCTAGCATGAAAAAGGGTTTTCCCTGTAGAACTTCCTATGACGAGTAGATTGGATTTTGATTGAGATAGCAGCAACAGTGAAGATGACGATGATCCAGAGAAGAAGACTTGTGCTAGAAGACCTATGTCGAGAAATACCTTCCTAGTTAAGAGGGAGTGTTGATGTATATGTAACTTCAGAATGTATTTCATATATGTATATTGTATCCCTAAAGAGATGTTATTATTCCTTTGTACGGAAGTGTCGTCATTTGTATTTACAAGTGTCGCAAGTTACATTACATGTACCACAACTTGCATGTGATGGGTTATTAGACCACCAAGTGTGGGTTCGGCCCTGAGTTGAGTTACCATGGGTTATTAGACTCTCCTAGAGAAGTAGGCCCTATTAGGTTATTAGGAAATTCAAGTTAGTGTATAAATAGAGTGAGGGTGTCACTCTATTTGATCATTCACTTACTCATCTATTCTCTCACTTGAGTGATGCACACTACTGGAGGAGGAGAAGCTACTAAGGAGACTACCTCTTGTACTTGGGTTTTGTATAATTTCTCTTTCTATCTCTGAGGAAGTTGTGAGGTTTTTCACCTTCTTGGTTTTCCCTGAGGAAAATCTGTGTCTATTGTCTCGTGTGATTGTTATGTTGTACATGTTATTCTCTCAGATAAGATCCTAGATCATTTTGAATTAATGCTCAAAATCTAACACTCTGGGTCATATAGGATATTACTGGAAAGTTATAAAAGAATATGCTCAGATCACAACCCCTATGGAAAAATGATAAATAAAGATGTGAATTTTCAGTGGAATGAAGAGTGTCAGAAGAGCCTTGACACGTTATAGGAGAAAATGGCGACAATGGCTATTTTGATCATTTCTGACTAGCGAAAAAAAATTCCATGTGCATGTTGATGCATATCCAGTGGCTCTAGGTGGACTTCTCACTTAGCTTGGCTAAGGATCTATTGATCATCGAATTGAATTTGATAGCATAAAATTATTGACGGCAGAAAGGAATTATACTATGACAAAGAGGGAAGGGATAGCTATGGTATAAGCCCTACAAAAGTTCAAGCACTATCTATTAGGAGGGTATTTTAAAATGTTCACAGGTCACTCTACTTTGAAGTATCTCATCAACAAGCCAGTGTTTGGGGGGGGATCCATCGATGGTTATTATTGTTTCAGGAATATGATCTTGAGATTGTCGTCAAGCCAGGGAGGGTGAATGGAGGACCTGACCATCTGTCGAGGTTAGAAACAGGAGAGAAATTGACCAGCTTAGAAGATAATCTCCCAAATGTGCAACTCTTCTCGGTAAGAATGGTTGATGAATACTTTGAAGATATTGTGAATTTATTTTCTATATGAGTGGCACTATAATGCTATACCACTGCACAAAAGAAGTAGTTATTTTTTAGGTTTGTGGACTATCAATTGATAATAGGTCAGTTGTACAAGTTAGGACCGTATGAGGTATTGCATTGATGTGTTTTAGAACATGAGAAAACAATGATCTTAGTTGAGGCTCATGGTGGCGTTGCAGGAGGCCATTATGCAAAAAAATCTATTGCGCAGAAGATCTTAAGAGCTGGGATGTGGTGGCCTACCCTACATAACGATTCTAGGGAGTATTGCAAGAACTGTGACATATGCCAGATGATCAGGAAACCATCAAGGAGGGATGAAATGCCATTAGTTTTGTAAGTTACGTTGCAGGCCTTTGACAAACGGGATTATTGAATTTGTGGGTCCAATAAATCCATCGGGAAAAAGGACTCGATAAAGGTACATTATCACTGCGATTGACTATCTTACTAGATGGGATGAAGTTGTTCCATTGTGAAATTATAGTGCTACGATTGTTGCGAATTTTAATGTCGTTACAAGGTTTGGTTGTCCTCGAGTTATACTAAGTGATCAGGGTACTCACTTTGTTAACAAAAATATAGAATCACTTATAGAAGAGTTCCATATATACCATTGGAAGAGCACCCCATATCATCCACAAGAAAATGGGATTGTTGAAGCATTGAACAAGATTTTGGAACATGCCTTGAAGAAGGTTTGTAATTTGAAACATGATGAAAGGGACCTAAGGGTTCCTACAGTTTTATGGGATTATAGAACAACATGTAAGAAATTGATAGGCAAGACACCCTTCAGACTGGTGTATGGACAAGAAGTTGTGATTCCCATGGAATATATTGTACCAAGTTTACAAATTGTTGCTTTCACTAGTATGTCTGATACTGGTGCTATCAAAAAAATATTGTCACGGTTATTTAATATAGAAGAATACATGTTTATTGCATGGTTTCACCAACAAGTTCATAAAGATAAAGAAAAGGAATTGCGTGATCGCCACATCACCAAGAAGCAGTTCCAACAAGGAGGCTTAGTTCTTCTTTATGATATAATTTTTTTCAAACACCCCGGCAAGCTAAGGATGCATTGGCTAGGTCCTTATGTAATCAACTATGTGACAGAGGGAGGTGCAATATAGTTGCATAATCTAGATGGCGAACACCTCAATGTATTGGTAAATGGAAGCTGGATGAAACCATAAAGCGACAGTCGTTCCTATTTGCAGTGAAGAATTCTGAATCAATGCTTGTACATATAAAAAAAATAAAAAAGTTGTGTTTGTATATAGATCCTGGAAACCCCAAGTTAAATTTTATGTCGAAGTTTTATGTGTCAAATTTTTCCTTTCAGAGTTTGTCGTGTCAAATATTTTGGAAACCCCAACTTAATTTCCTTATCGAAGTGTTGTGCCAAGTAGGAGGGTTGGGGTCTTTCGTAGTTTATTTTTTCAAAGTAGGGAATTATTTGCCGCAATTGGTGATCTGCCGTAGTTGGTGATATGTTGCAATTGACGTGCATTAATTGTTTCTTTAATGGCGGGCGTAGTGGAAACATTAGTGGGATTTTTTATTTAATTGTCAAAAATACTTAAGTGTGTGAATAGATTCGATGTTTCCACCGTGATGATTGCAAGGATCAAGTCCATTCATTGCACATCGGGAATGACAGAAAGATCACACATGGGAGTTAATTTTAAAAGTACATCCACCACTTGGTCGGGACTCATTGTTGTCTCAGTGATGAAGTTTATTGAGGAAGCCAAAGCTTAAGTAATTGCACATAGCGAATTTATCCAAGAAGAATAGGAAGATTCTAGTTGATTTGTATGCAACAAGTGAAGCACAAGGATCTATCAAGGAAGTTAATATGCAGTTTTTTGTACAATGAGTCCAGAATAGCCAGAAGTGCTCTCACCGTACATTCCTCTGAATGTGCCAAAGCGGTCGAGGAACGAATCGTAATGTAAGCCTATAGGAAAGGACGAAGGGAAGACATGACGTTGAAGCCTCTGCATTAGGGTACGCAGATCTGTTTCTTAGGTATGTACCTCCATGAAAGATGGATGCAAGACCAGTTCGAATGCCTAAGAATTCCAAGTATTCATTAGTGATTGTCCCTATCTCGAAAGGTGTCCTACTGTAGGGGGATATACTCCGTAACATGAATAAGTTGTCATCTGCGGAGCATGACATCGCCAGGTACCCAGAATTTCACTACAAGAATTAGATGAAGATATTAAACACAGATGAAGGTGCACCATTGGAGCTTGAACCTATGGACTGGGATTTGGGATTAAAAAGGGATGGCATTTTGTCGCTGATGCACCTGCCACATTTTGGTAGGACCACGGAAGCCAATGCTTGCATGAAGCAAATGCTACTTTTCTTTCATAGAAAATGTTTGTGGCTCGACACTAAGGCGTCAATAAACACTGAAATGATTGTGAATATTACAGGGTTACCTAAGTCCTGGGTGGACCCTTCTCAGTTCTTTGTGGGAAAAGAGAGAGACAGAGAATTGGATTCCATGATGAAGGACACGTATCATTTGTCAAAGAACAAGAGGGGGTTTGACATTGAGTCTATCAATAACCAACTTGTTCGCTTTGCCACAAAGGAACTAAAGACAAAAGTGTTAAGGAAGGTTCGACTGAGCCAAGTGACTACGTCGGACATCGCAGTAGCAGAGCAATGCGCAATAGGCATGCAAATGAACTAAGCAACGTTCCTCCTAAATGAGTTTCTAAATGACGATGTCGATTCCTAGGACAATGGTACCCATTTCAACTATTCCACATTACTACTTTTAATTTCATTTGTGGGTTGGTCAAAGCCAGAATTCTATCAGGGCATGGAGCCAATTGGGCTCTGTTATGCTTCTCGGTACACAAACTTATTGTACACTAATATCAAGAAAAGGAAGATAAAGAATAATGTTAGTTTTTATTTGCAAAAATAGGCATGATAGTATTATGTTGTATAGGTCTCGCGGATAGAAGAGGACATGGTAGTTAAGTTTTAGGACATTGTAGGGTTCAAAGCTAGTCCTCATCACATGTACATCCAGGAAAGGAAGTACCCACATCGACAATGGTTGATCGATGGGTTTAAATTGTCTACAGAAGAAGTTGAATCTATAATCCAAGAATAGCCAGTAGAATGGAAGGTTCCTCTCGTGGTCAAGAATATTTCATTGGATCTATCACAGCAGGATCTGCGATAAGAAGGTACATATGGACAACAACAGAATACAAATCAGAACCAAATTACTAAGAATATTGGAGCTGAGGGTGATGAGGGTAAGCTTCCCTAATCAGTCAATGACAAACAAGAGTCAAGCGAGATTCCTACTAATCCGATTTTGAGAGAGAAATGCAAGGCTAGGGAATCTACACAAAGGGGAAAGAAGAAGTAGAAATCACATAGGTCTAGCACAGTTCAATCCTTACTAGATGACAATGTTAACATCATGTTCGATAGGATGACTAAAGTGACAGAAGAGAATTGGAAGATAGCTAAAGAAAATACAATGGAACTATTTGGCAGAGTAATGGACCCATTAGATACACTCTACCAGGCCATCAAGAAAATCAGAATATCATCTTCGCAATAGGAGGATGCGTAGCAGGTCGAGTTTACATGGGAGGATGAGCAACGGGAGCAATTGGCCATAGAACCTCTTGTCGATAAAGTGGTCAAACTATTACCATGAGCATTGAGTTTTGAAGAAGTAGGGGAAATTGATAAAGTTCCTCAGTTGGACTACGCTGAGTTGAAACTATCAACATTTCCTATTTTATGTCACACATTCTCCAAGAGAACATTGCATAGGAAATCAAAGCAAGGGAGCAACCTGTATACAATCTCATGAAAGGATACATGAACCAAATGGATGTGCTTAAGAAGTAGTTTGTTGAGCTTCAAAAAGAAAAAGGAGTATTTTAGTCAACAAAAGGAGCAACTTAGTCAAGAAAAGGAGCATCTTAGCTAGGAAAAGGAGAAGCTACATGAAGATATCGCAGTCACTTGTCAAGAAATTCCAAAGGTAGAGGTGATAGAGGAAATGACGCCCGAAGAGAATTTACAGCGACTCAAAGGGGTCATTTCTCAGTTCAAGCAAAGGGTGGATGAATTAGAAGCAAAGTTAGTACCCAACACACCACCTGAATTGACAGAGCAACGATGGGAAGAAGTGCAAGTGGCTATTCAGAACATTCATGAATCTAAGGCATAGTGTATGAAGATGTATGAAGAAGTGTTGTGGACTTAGGATGATCTATTCAAGGATGCATACCTTCAGGACATAACTTCCAGGATTTGGATTGCAGAGGATAAAATGATAAACCTACGGGGTCTACTAAAGACACTATCACAAATTGAAATAATGAGGAAGGTTGTAGAAACTAAGGTGCTACAGGAAGAAATCAACTAGTTGAGGGTTCAACAACAATAGTGGACAGAAAGGGTTGGAGCACTTCAGTCTAAAGTTGAACGTGTTTATGAACTAATTGGAGGGAAACATGCAAAAGTTGAGAAGGAAATCACCAGTATTGTCAAGCAAAGTAAAGATCATGTCACTATTGAACTTGTCGATGAAGTAAACCAATAGAAAGAAGTTGTTCATTGTTTGGTCGATTTCCTTGTAGGATGATTTTTTGTCAAATATGAAGGAACCAGTAGCACAAACTTGAAGTGGCTCAAAACGCCACATGTGAGTTTTCAGGGCCTGTTGGGACTCGGAAGTTTTGGGTACCATTTTTGGTAAAACAATTTTGGTGTGGACAGAACCAAGGCAAAGTGGTTCAACGAAGTCGTCAACTACAATGACACAGCCGAGAAACCAGGAAGATGAGTGTTTTGAATATGTCAAAGGGGTGTGATTAAGTAAAGTTAGTTAGGTTTTTTCCACTTACATTAATGATTTTAGTTAGTTAGTGGAGTAGTGGGAGCAGGGCATGTTGTGTGCACCCTATAAATATGTAATGGGTGGGAAATTTTGGGATTGTTAATGAAATAGCAAGTTGTTCGAGAAATTATTGATCTATGTTTGTATTCGGCGAACTGATTAATTTTGTATGACGAAGTTGTTAAGTCGCATGATCCACAGGTTGTGTGCATAGTTCCGTTGTAATAGAAGGAAAAATCTATAAGTCATTGAAGACATGAAGTGTTTATTTTTTGCTGCGACTCATGAATAAAAAAAGCCCTTATGTGGTTTTTCCCATCTTGGGTTTCCATGTTAATTCATGGTGTTAATTGTAGTATGATGTGTTATGTGATGTTTATGTTTCTTATTGTTTACCTAAATTGATGAATGAATAAGGTAATAATGAATTAATATGAATTCAAAGTATATGGTATGTCGTAGAAATTATGGTTAAATTATGAGATTTGTTGAAGTGCATGGCTTGTTGAAGATCTTGATCTGTCGGAGTTATGGGTTATTTTTTGAATGATAAGTCTATCGAACCATTCCCCTTCCTCATTATAGAAACCTGGTTCCTGCAATCCCCATAGGTACTTCGGGTGAGACTTCATCTTCTCTACAGGTGTTGCCAAAAGGGCCAAAACCCTTTCGGGCTGGTATCTTGGGATTTGTTGGTGTTATGCTGTGTGATTGAACCCTAGTCGAAGTAGAAGTGCACCAACATCATTCAAATTCTTTATGTTTGTCACCATATCTATACTCATGTACTTACATTCCATCATCCCAAATATCCTCAGGAAATTAATAATGTACTTCCCCTAACTCAAGAAGATCTCATCATGTCTCTGCCACACCTCCAATCCCAAGTAACAATGTATCAGGCCATGGTCCTTCATCTTGAACTCATAGGCTAACTCCCTTTGCATCTATTAATGAAACTCTTTGTCTCGGTGGGGAACAACATCACAATCAAGGAATCATCATCAGTAGTTTGTGCCACCTAGACATGCTAAATCTTGTTCCACTACTCTAACTGAACATATGCATACCTATTGAGAGGTCAACTGAGTAGTTCTCGTCTGAGAGAACTCTCCACTTAGGCACAAGTAATGCTCTATCCACTTCTAGAGTCTTCCATGAATCTAACTAGAATCCAACTGCTCTTCATGTGGTCCCCACATCTTAGGTAGCATGTTGAATTAAGTAAGGAATGTTATAGAAATCATCAGCTACTACTAGATGCAACTCCTCATGATCATTGGAGGATGGACATAGCTAATAGAGAGACCAACATTCATTGAATCCTCCTGCTCCCAACCATTAATATCCATATGAGGTCCTCTCGACCTGTGGGTCAGAGGTCCACATATGACTGAATGTATATCTATTGTTAGTACTGAACAATCATCACTTCTTCTTTGGAACAAGTCTCACCATCCTTCTCTTGTAGGCCATAGCATATGGTCTTTCCTATAAGTCAAATTCAATCAAATAGTTAGCAACAATTGCATAATTATGAAGTTCAATCAAATCATATTGACAGTTGTTGGATGGCATCGCACATTGAATGGAATCCATTAGATATGAGGTCGAAGAGGAACACAGGATTCTGGTAGCAAAGGAGGCCGAATGAAAGAGTATGGAAGACCTCAAAGGGTCCAGAAGGTGAATTCAATGGCAGAATTTAATGCTGACAATACTGAGTTTGAATGCAAGTCTAGGAAGGACGCGATCTATACATGAGAATTTAAGCATCGTTTGGCTTGAGGAGCTCTCCATGAATTCTTAGTAATTACATAAGGATGAGAATTGAAGGAGCCACTTTTTGGCATCCACAAGGAAGCATCTAGAAGAGGATAGGATCGATATTTGAGTATGGCGATGGAAGGAGCTTCCAAATAAGTCCATTGAGAAAAATTGTATGTGTGTATACATAGAGAAATTTGAATATATTTTGTGATTTGATTAAATGAAATGAAAAAAGAGTTTTCTATTGTGTTCTTAAGTGTGGTGTGTCTATTGTTTTTGTATGTTTTAATCTTATTTAAGCTCTCCCCTTTTCCAACAAACAACAACAGAGGCACGTGAAGGTCATTGATAGAAGTACCAAATTTATTCTTCTCACCATATAACTTTAAAATCACATAAACTTATAACAATGAAATTATAATTTGTTGATAGTTAAAATTATGGTCTTGGATAAAAAAAATTAATTCCACATGTCATCAATGGTCAAATGATAGAATGTTATTTGTCTTAATAAAAAACAAGTAAATATTACCAAACATATGATAAATAAAAAATAAAAAAAGTGGCAAATTGTTGGAAATA
The DNA here is from genome assembly GCA_027924585.1 of Larix kaempferi. Lineage (NCBI taxonomy): Eukaryota > Viridiplantae > Streptophyta > Pinopsida > Pinales > Pinaceae > Larix > Larix kaempferi. The sequence goes on along the minus strand of BSBM01001243.1, from coordinate 256,540 downwards.
GGTGACAACCAATTATTCCAGTCATTATGTAACTGTCTAACCGAGTAACTAAGTTTGGTCAGTTATGAGTAACTGTGTAAGAAATATTATTTTTTTATTGTATTCCCGTAGGAGAAATGAATGATGACATTCAGAGGAGAAAATGTTGTTGTAATATTCATGTTTTGAATAATAAGGGAACCGATACCATTGCTCCGTGGATGTTTCCCTCTCGAGGGTTTTACCACATAAATATTTGTGTACATTTTATGTGTTTGTCATAATTTGCTTTCTCGTTTAATTTATTCCGCTGCATATTATTTTTTGTGGTTGCTTAATCCAACAAGTGGTGTCAGAGCTTGATAGGAGGCCACAAAGAACGAGATTGCTGAAAAAAATTATCGCTCTATCTACTGCATGGAGGGAAGTGAAAATAATAATAATAATTGTCGGTTTAAAGATGTTAAATGAGGGATAATTTTTACTAAGGAAGGGGGAGAAAATTCAATATTTTTCACGGGTCCAATATATACAGAAGCGCGATAATTTATAGTAACACTTATGGATTTTATGGAGTTTTGTAATTTTCGCACCCTCTACGTATCGTGAGGAGCGATGACGAGTAAGGAGGTATTGTAGTTCATTGGTTAAGGTGATAATCATGGTCAAAGCTTGTTAATACTTTTGAATAAGATATTTCAAATGTTTTCAAATTTAAAAAACATATCATGGTGGATTATATAAAAGGTAGAATTTAAATTATAAGGTGGATTTAGGTGGGAGTTATAAGGTGAAAGTCTTTTATATTATTAAAATATATTTTTTTTATTCGAAAACCTTTTAACATTTGTTTATTGGGAATTTAAACTAGTAAATTAGTTGATCCACTATTTTGAAAAGGGTTGAATATTTTATTTAAGACTTTGGTCTTTTATAAATATTTTATATGGTTTCTTGAGAAAATGGAAAAATGTAGTGTTAAATTTGAAATTGAGAAGTTTAATGGGAGAAATCATTTCGATTTATGGAAGGTTAAGATGCGGGATATGCTCATGCAGCAAGGAATGGCAAAGGCACTAGCAGGGAAGATGAAGAAACCCACAGATATATCAGATGAAGACTGGGAGGAGATGGATGAAAGGGCTCTTAGTGCTATTTGGATGTGCTTGGTTGTCGATGTTTTATTTAACAGCATGCTTGAAACTACAGCAGCAGGTCTCTGGATAAAATTGGAAATCTTGTACATGACTAAATCCTTGACGAATAAAATCCACTTGAAGCGACAATTATTTACCTTGCGTATGAAAGAAGGTACAAAAAATTCATATCATTTTAATACGTTCAATACTCTTTTTTTCTATTGGCTAGCATGGATGATAAAATTCAATCTGAAGAGAAGGTGATTTTATTGTTGTGCTCTTTGCCTGAATCCTGGGTACATTTTGTAACCTCTGTCAGTTTAATTTCTATTGAATCTATTACCTTTGATGATGTTGTGGGAGCCTTGATTTCTGAGGAGACTCGAAAGAAATATAGTCTTGAAACCTCGACATCAAAAGTAATGAAGGCCAAAGGAAGAACCAGTGAAAGATGACAACATTCGAGGGGCACATCAAGATCAAAGTCGAAGGGAAAAAAGAGTAAATTGAAGTGATGGTATTGCAATAAAACATGACACCTTAATAAATATCGTTGGAAATGGAAGCAAGCATCTAAGGAGGAGGACTCTACAAAGGAGGAAAACATAGCCGAGAAGGATTCAGGTATGATCGATGAGGTATTATCTACATCTATTGTCTCCCAATACCATTATGACTAGTTAATTGGTTATGGAGCATCCCATCACATGTGTCTTCATAGAAGTTGGTATTCCACATACCAATCTATAGATGACGAGGTATTTTTTATGAGAAATAATGTTTCATGTAAAACTGTTGGGATAGGGAGTATCAGAATAAAAATGTATGATGGGACTATTAGGACACTAACAAATGTGAGGTGTGCACATGGAATTAGGAAGAAATTGATATCAATGGGAGTTTTAGATGCTATCGGTTACAAATTTATAGTTCTAGGTAGAGTTATGAAGATATCGAAAGGTATATTGGTTGTCATGAATGAAAATAGAGTCGGGAACCTATATAAACTTTAAGTGAGGAAATAAATCGATCATGGAACAGTAGCATCAGTGATTAGGTCATATGAGCGAAAAAGGAATGAAGGTACTTGCTGATCAAAAGTTGATTCCTAGTTTAAAATATGTAGATTTGAAACTTTGTGAGCATTGTATTTAGGATAAACAAGCTAGACAAAAATTTAAATCTGGAAAACACACCGGTAGAGGTATCCTAGACTATATTCATTCTGATGTTTGGGGTCCATCTCCTAAATTCTCTTATGGGGGATCATCATATTTCGTCAGTTTTATAGATGATTACTCAAGAAAATTCTGGATCTACTTATTAAAGAGAAAAGATGATGTTTTCGATATATTTAAGTAGTTCAGAGCTTTGGTTGAAAAGACCACTGGAAGGTTTATTAAATGTCTTAGAATAGATAATGAGACCGAATTTACTTCTAAGGATTTTGATAATTATTGCAAGAAGGATGGGATCGAGAGACATAAAACCATGGTTTACAATCCGCAGGAGAACGGTGTTGATGAACACATGAACATGACTCTTCTTGAAAGAGAAAGGAGTACGCTTAGTAATGCAAATTTGTAGTAGGAATTGTGGGGAGAGGCATTGCTTACAGCTTGTTACCTGGTCAACCAATCGCCATCAACAACAATTTACTGCAAAATTCTAGAAGAGATATGGATAGGTCAACCATTTTATTATTCTAATCTCAGAGTATTTGGTTGTGAAGCCTATGCACTTATTCCAAAAAATCAGCATTCCATACTAGATCCTAAATCAAGCAAATTGATCTTTGTTGGATATGGTGATGGTATTAAGGGAGACATATGGTGGAATCCTACTTCCCACAAAATCATCATAAACAGAGATGTAATATTTGATGAACTTTCTCTATCAAATTTAGATGTAAGTAATGATTTGAAACAGGTTAATGTACCACAGTTACAACAAATTCAGTTTGATACTCATTCATATACGAGGAGGAATCATGAGGATGTCCATGAGGAGGATATTCATGAGGAAACTCCTCAGGAGGATGAGCAGATGGAAACATATCAAGAAATAGAGGAAATGCCACAACAAACTCTACGAATATCTACACGGGTCAGAACATTTCCAAAGAGGTATGATGATTTTGTCACATCTATTGCTTTAATTTCTAATGAAGGAGAACCTAGCAATTATCAGGAAGCATTAGAAGTGCCTAACGGTGAAAAATGGAAACTTGCAACGAAAGAAGAAATGGACTTTTTTACAAAGAACAAAACATGGGATCTTGTGGAACTTCCTAAGAGTAGAAAAGTGGGTTGGTTGCAAATGGGTGTACAAATTGAAGAAAGGATTTGATGACACTGTTCTGAAGTACAAGGCCAAACTGGTTGCAAAAGGGTTTTCTCAGAAAGTAGGTATTGACTTTCATGAGATTTTTTCACCAATTGTGAAACTTGTTTCTATCATAATTCTATTAGCACTAGTTTCCTTATATGATTTGGAGTTAGAGCAGCTAGATGTCAAGACAACTTTCTTACATGGAGATTTAGATAAGTAAATTTTCATGGAACAACCAGAAAGGTTCATTCAAAATCACAACAAGAGGTTTGTTTGGAAGCTTAGGAAATCATTGTATGGCCTGAAGCAATCTCCTGGGAAATGGTACAAGAAGTTTGATTCTTTCATGATGAGCCAGAATTTTACCAGAAGTGAGTATGATCATTGTGTGTACTTTAAAAAGTTGAAAAATGACATGTTCATTATTTTGGTATTATATGTTGATGATATGCATGTAGCAAGAAAAAACATGGTTGAAATCAGCAGGTTAAATGCTCAATTGGCTAGGATGTTTGATATGAAGGATCTAGGAGCAGCAAATCAGATCTTGGGCATGCAAATACACATAGAGAGGGAAAATGGCAAGCTTTGGCTATCACAAAAGAAGCATGTGGAGAAAATACTTCAGAGATTCGGTATGAATAAGGTGAAACCAGTTAATATCCCTTTAGCTTATCATTTCAAGCTTTCTTAAGGTTTGAGTCCTATTAGTGATGAAGAAAAGTAGTATATGTCTCATGTACCATATGCTAATGCAATAGGAAGTTTGATGTATGCGATGATAAGTACAAGACCAGATACTTCACATGCAGTTGGTGTTGTTAGTAGATACATGGAAAATCCAGGAAAAGAGCACTGGGCATCAGTGAAATGGGTGCTTTGGTATCTTAGAGGCACAAGCAATTATTGTATCACCTTTGATGGTTGTAGTGATGAAGTCTATGGTTATGTTGATTCTGATTTTGTAGGTGACTTGGACAAGATGAGATCCACTTCAGGTTATGTCTTTATTCTTGCAGGTGGAGCTATTAGTTGGATGTCAAAGCTTCAGAATATTGTTGTTTTATCCACTACAGAGGCAGAGTATATATCTGCTTCACATGCTTGCAAAAAGGCAATCTGGTTAAAAGGTTTGTTGGGTGAGTTAAGAAAGGTTCAGAACACTATAAAAGTTTTCAGTGATAGTCAAAGTGCTATTCATTTGGCTAAAAATCCAGCTTATCACAGTAAGACAAAACACATTCCTATAAAATACCATTTTGTAAGGCATGTTATTGATGAAGGTGGACTGGTTCTTGAAAAGGTCAACACTCAAAAGAACAGTGCAGACATGTTCACGAAACCAGTTACTTTAGAGAAGCTGCAATGGTGTTTAGCTTCTCTAGGCTTGCAGGAAAGGTGATGAACAAAACAATGATCAAGGTATCAAGTAAATTGTTGTCAAGGTGAAGATTGTTCGAAACAGGTGACAACCAATTCTTCCTGTCATTATGTAACTGTCTAACCGAGTAACTAAGTTTAGTCAGTTATAAGTAACTATGTAAGAAATATTATTTATTTCTTGTATTCCCATAGGAAAAAATATTGATGAGAGCCACAAGAGAAAAGATCTTGGTACATTTTATGTGTTTGTCATTATTTGCTTTCTCATTTAATTTCTTCTGCTCCATATTATTTTATGTGACTGCTTGATCCAACACCAATGCTATGCCAACTCTAAAACAAACCATCTGCATCAATTCCCTGAAATATATTTTTGTGCCCGCGAGACATTTAACATAAAATTCTTTCTTCGTTACCAAGCATGACACCTTTTATGCTCGAGAGACATGTATCATCAAATTATTTGACAGCCCTAAAGTAAAGTATCTTCGTTACATGGTATGAAATGTGCTTCTATGCTCGAGAGACATGTAACATAAAAAAATCTCTACATAAAACCTTACTGAGTTTATATTCTATATGAGACAAAGAAGGGGTCATGATTCAAGGTGCATTGATAATGGTAGATATTCAAAGTAGGCTAAGCTTTTCTTTCCCACTTCATTCCTGGTAATTACAGCAGCGCTGTCCCGGAAGCTTAGTAAGTATTTCTATAAGGATGTATTTGCCTTTTGTATGGATGTCGATGTTGCTAAGTTGTTTTTAGTGTTTGGCAACTTGTAGGGCTTCAAACAGAGAATGATATGCTGGATGTAAATCAACATCATAAAAAGGAAAAGTGGAATGATCAGTAAGTTACTTCATTTCAATGACAACGATGTTTCATCAGTCTTGATTCATACCTTCATTAAGTCTCACTGAAGAAAATTGCAGTGCATTTCAATGACAACGATGTTTCATCGATATGTTGTTTCATACCTTGTCTCATTGATGAAAATTGTAGTGCATGTAGCAATCATTCGGTATCTCTAGACGATTGTAACTTTGTAGATGGCTTGTTTGCTTCGCTTACCTCTCCATTCATTCCGAGATGAATTCAAGGAAGTATTTCTTGGTTATCTCTTAAGACGTGGATACAGTGGCTTCTAACATTTAGAAAAAAAAAATGAAGACGAAAAATGCTTTCTGCTGCTGCTCATCATGAGAACGTGCAAATTAGAATATGAATGTACTAGTTTATAACCACTAATAACTCACGCCTTAAAATACAAGAGTCAAATCTATGAATACATCCTCAAAAGAGATCTTCAAAATGACATCAATGGTGCACTTATTTTATAACTCAGTGCATACTCCACCACATTACAAACATGTTGGACGTCTTCATGCTCAGACAGTAGTACCTCCTCTCCAACAAGCTCTCCCTTTTCTCAAGCGCAACCGATGTATGTTTGAACTGACAATGGAGTTTTCGAAGTAACAACCCAGTCATTTGCATGCTTGTATGGGCTGCAGCTACTGCTACCGTCTTCAATTTTTCGGAATCACAACAGCCAACAATAAATATGATATATACCGTTGTTACTGTTCGTAATCAAAACAGCCAACACTGTACACTCTACGAAGGTAAATATGGGGAGACATATTTTTATATGAGACAAAGGCGGGCTCCATGATTCTGTGTGCATTCATAATTGTAGATATTCAAAGCGGGCTCAGCTTTCCTTTGCTCAGTTCATTTGTAGACATTATTCCAGCGCTGTTCACAAGCCTTAGAAACCATTTATAAAACGATGGCTCTCTTCAAAACCTGTCCTATGCTGGACATCAACCAACATTATAAAGTGGAAAGACAATGATGTTTCATGAATATCGGTTGATTCATACCTTGATTTAGCCTCACCGAAGAAGAGGTGTAGTCACGTTCTATTGCCTATGTGGTTAGACCTTTGGTTTTACGTTCTATTATTTTGTCTCGATTCAAGGAAGAATTTGCAAGGCTTGTTTGGTCTCTCTTGAACTGTCTTGCAATTTGTTATTGTTATAATAAAAATATGGGAGATAGAATAAAATACAAATAAAATCAAACACAATAGCAACACCATATTTATCTTGGAAAATGTGTAGAGAAAAACTAGTCATCAATAATAGATCTATTATTAGTTTTTGGTCAAATCAATCTAAGGCCATCAAGAACATCTCTCATGCTCACTTTGGCACACTACAATGGAGGAATCCAACCCTATAAATAGGGTTCTTTACATGCAAATTAACTCTAACACTAATAACCATTAAGTATATTTCATTGCCAAAGCTCAACCCAGACAAGCACTGAGTAGCCCCTACAAGCATTTGATCTAATTGGTGATTAGTGCAACCATTTGAGAGATTAAAACCTTTAAACACACAATCTAATAATCAATCTGGATTGTGCAACCTAGAGGCTTAATGTGTCTAAAAGATACACTCATAACTCATAATGTCACAGGCCTAAACTTTCCTATCCATCTCGAGCGTCCCATATCGTCTGAAAGTCCAGTGACTGCACGACACCAGTGTGATCTTGCTAGTTGGGCATGACCATCAACCGCAAGTATCACCCGGACTACGCTTTACCGAAACCAACATGAATGAACCCAAGTGAGACACCATAGAGTTGTGTGGAATGTCAAGTGCTCATTTCACCATAGGAAATGCTCGCAACTGCATTGCCACCCAATCTTAGACAACACAATCTATCATATTGCCACCCCCGAGCCAACACTTGAACAACCGATTGCCCAACGCGTGACGATGCACCCACCATGGTGCCCGAAGGTCCTGTCTCGGCTCTCCGGCCACATACCAACTCTGCAACCTTTAACGCTATTGTCCTAGCATGGTAGCGGCACCGAACATCACATTTCCAACTGCACCATCCTTTGTTGAGCCTGCTACCCAACGCCTCGCCGGTTTGTTTCATCCTACTCGACTCGAAATCATCCTTGGTCCTCCTAGTGAGCTGACTCACCAGTACACCATCATGTCCGACTCAAGGTCACCAACCAAGAGTCGGCCACCGAGGCTACCAAATGTATTGGACTCAGGGTGCACCCTTAACTGATGCATCCCGACGCGTCCTCTATCATGGTCTCGCCTTGCATCATAGAGTGATGCATCCCAGCAAGTCCTCCATCACGCCACTACCAATGGCGTGCTTTGTAGGGTCGTTACATTCTCCCCCACTTAAATATGTTGGCGTCCTCGTTAACGTAGCCCCACTGGTACCTCCGATGAAAGGGGCGTTTGTGGTGAAGAGACACTTCAACATATGCCGAAACCCCATTTGTCACGGGCCTAGAATTTTCTATCCATCTCGAGTGTCCCATACCGTCCAAAAGTCTAGTGACCGCGTGACACCAAAGTGATCTTGCTAGTTGGGAATGACCATCAACCGCAAGTATCACCCGAACTATGCCTTATCGAAACTAGCCTCATTGAACCCAAGTTGGACACCATAGAGTTGTGTGGAATGTCAAGTGCTCTTTTCACTGTAGGAAATGCTTCCAACCGCATTGCTACCCAACCTTAGACAACACAATTTGTCATATTGCCACCCCCGAGCCAACACTTGAACGACCGATTGCCCAACGCGTGATGATGCACCCACCATGGTGGTCGAAGGTCTTGTCCCGGCTCTCTGGCCACATACCAACCTTGCAACATTTAACGCTATTGTCCTAGAATGGTAGCGACACCAAACATCACATTGCCAACCGCACCATCCTCCATTGAGCCTGCTACGTAGCGCCTCGCCGGTTTGTCTAGTCCTACTCGACTCAACATCATCGTTGGTCCTCCTAGCAAGCTTACTCACTAGTACACCGTCTTGTCCAACTCAATGCCACCAACCAAGAGCCCGCCACCAAGGCTACCAAATGTCTTAGACTCACCGTGCACCCTTAAATGACGCATCCTGGCACGCCCTCCGTCATGGTCTCCATGTGCATCCCGACTCTTTTTGGTAGAAGAGCCTATTTAAGCTCTGCCCGCTTTCCAACAAACCATTATGACAGCACACGCAGCATAAGGGGCACCAAAATTTATTATCTTTACCATAAAAGTTAAGGATCACATAAACCTGTAAGTGATTTATATAACAATGAAATTATAATTTGTTTATAATTAAAATTCTTGTCTTGGATAACAAGATTAATTCCACATGTCATGATCAATGCTCAAACGATAGAATGTTATTTCTCTTAATAAAAAAATAAATATTACCAAACATAAATAAAAAAATGAAAAGGTGGCAAATGCGATGCCAACTATAAAACAAACAATCTAAATCAATTCCCTGAAATGTTCTTTTGTGCTGGAGAGACATGTAACATAAAATTCTTTCTTCGTTACCAAGCATGACACCGGTTATGCTGGAGAGATGCAGCATAAAATTCTTTGACAGCCGTAAAATAAACTATCTTTGTTACATTGTCTGAAATGTACTTCTATGCTGGAGAGACATGTGACATAAAAAAATCTTTGAATAAAACCTTACTGACTTTATATTCTAGACAAAGAACAGGTCATGATTCAAGGTGCATTGATAGTTGTGGATATTCAAAGTAGGCTAAGCTTTTCTTTCCCATTTCATTCCTGGTAATTACTGCAGCGCTGTCCAGGAAAGCTTAGAAAGCATTTCTATAACGAGGTATTTCTCTTTTCTATGGATGTGGATGTTGCTAAGTTGTTTTTAGTGTTTGGCAACTTTTAGGGCTTCAAACAGCGAATGATATGCTGGACGTAAGCCAACATCATAAAAAGGAAAAGTGGAACAATCAGTAGTAAGTTAGTTCATTTCAATGACAACGATGTTTCATCGGTCACCTCTGATATGTTGATTCATACCTTGTCTCATTGAAGAAAATTGTAGCAACCAGACGATTGTAACTTCTTGTAGATGGGTTGTTTGCTTCGCTTACCTCTCCATTCATTCCGAGGTGAATTCAAGGATGTATTTCGAGGAAATCTCTTAATACATACAGTGGCTTAAATTTTTAGGATAAATTTTTAAAGATGAAAAATGTTTTGTGCAAATTAGAATATGAATGTATTAGTTTTTGACCACTAATAACTCAAGGCTTAAAATCCATATTGCATTTTTATCAATCCAAGAGTCAAATCTATGAGTATATCCTCAAAAGAAATCTTCAAAATCATTAATGGTGCACTTATTTGATATCTCACTCCCTTATCCATTTGGCATAACCACATTACAAACATGTTGGACTTCTTTATGCTCAGGCAGTAATTCCTCCCCTCCAACAAGCTGTCCCTTTTCTCAAGCACAACCGATGTTTGTTTGAACTGACGATGGTTTTTTCTAAGGAACTACCCAGTCATTTGCATGCTTGTATGGGCTACAGCTACTGCTACCCTCTTCAATTTTTGGGAATCAGAACAGCCAACAATACATATGATATTTACTATTGTTATTGTTCGTAACCAAAACAGCCAACACTGTACACTCTACAGAGTAAATATGGGGAGACATATTTTATATGAGACAAAAGCGGGCTCCATGATTACGTGTGCATTCATAATTGTAGATATTCAAAGCAGGGTCAGCTTTCCTTTCCTCAATTCATTTGTAGAAATTATTCCAGCATTGTTCACGAGCCTTAGAAACCATTTCTGTAACGATGACTATCTTTTTTTTTACTAGATGCCGATGTTGCTAAGCTGTTTTAGAGTTTTGGCAACTTTTAGGTCTTCAAAACCTGTCATGTGCTGGACATCCACCAACATTATAAAGTGGAATGATCAATAAGTCCATTTCTATGAGAATGATGTTTCATGAATATCGGTTGATTCATACCTTCATTTAGCCTCATCGAAAAAGAATAGTCACCTTTGAGTGCCTATGTGGTTAGACCTTTGCTCTTAGGTTCTCTTATTTTGTCTCGATTGAAGGAAGAATTTGTAGGCTTGTTTGGTCTCTCTTGAGCTGTCCTCCAATTTCTTTTAGCCAGGGAGTATATTTCATCGCCACAGCTGAACCCATACAAGCACTCAATCGCGCTAGAAGCATTTGATCTAATTCCTGATTAGTGCAACCATTTGACAGATTAAATTTGACAGATTAAAACATTTGAGGGATTAAAACCTTTAAACACACAATCGGCTAATCAATCTGGATTGTGCAACCGAGAGGCTTAATGTGTCTAAATGCTACACTCATAACTCATAAGGTATTTGATGAGATGATAGTCTATGTAGCCATGGAACTTGGAAATTTTATGTTGACCTAAATTTGAAAACCTCTAAATTCCGCAAATTTCTAGTGGGATGCATAAGTGTGAGAGCATCTTTAAGTGTGTTTATTTTCGAAGTTTTCCATTCATTAGAACAACATTGGATTTGGTCTATCCAATGAATATGGAGGAAAGTCAATTGTTAATTTTGCTTATGCATATTCAATGAGCCGTATAGCAGGTAATTTATGAATTGGGGTTCTTGGAAAAGCCATATTATATGTGTGTATGGATTACAGATATTTTTTACCTCTTCAATATTTGATATCTTTCCTACACAACTGCAATCAATGGTTTGGTTTCTTTGTCCCTCTTGCATTGAGAAATTTTCGAAGAATTGACTGTAATTTGTTGTTGTCGTGGGTCCAAATATATATAAGATACCTCAATATATTTTATATAATCGGCGATGAACAGTGAAGTGTTCATTAATCCCAAACTTTAGTTTTCAAAAACAAATCTACTCACAATGAAAACCTGGATTATACACTAATGATCATGCCTGTCCCACAGAGTGAGATTCGATTCCCTTGGCATCAGATAGAACGTCATTTTTTAAGGAGTAAATTATTAAAGCGAACACTCTTTTTTATGTGGAAATTCATTTTTTAATATGGCAGGAATTTCGTACGAAGTACTAATTTTAATCATAGATGGAAATGAAATTTTGATTTGTTTTAAAATTTTGAGCGCATTAAGAATGAAGAAATCTGTCCACTAATTATGTCACTCGATTCCTCAATCACGAGGTTACTCGTAAAATATCATCTATTTACTTCATTCGTGCTGCAGAAAAAGCTCCAACCTCGGTATTCTGCCCCTTTTATTTATTATAACATGCCCATGGCGGAGGAACATATGAACTTAAAGTCGGGGCCGCTAGTCATAGTTTGGTACGCTGTACACAGCTCCATCTGTACAGTTTTCGCTTGCAAGCGAAACAATGTTATTCCCTTGTCGATAGACTTAGACACTCAGACATTTATATTAGACGAGAAGCTATAAATTTTACTGTTTCCATCAGCAGTTTTCTGATAGCCTCAAAAATTGAGAGAAAAAAAGAAAAATGGGCCTCTGATTCTCACAATAAGGATATGCTTCGCCATCGTGATTTTGCTTAAACGTCTCTGTTTTGCAGTCCAGAGGCCTAAATGTGAACGCCCCTGTTGACCAGTAGGTCTTTCATGTAGATTCTCTACGTGCATAAAAATCAGTCTAGAAGCCTAAATGTGATCGACCCAAGATCTGTAGGTCTTTGTCCTAACAAAGCAGTGCCTTAACGAATGGAAGCTTGCTCTTCTCATCGCCAGCTTGTATCAGTATAAATTCTGTAAGATCTCTAGCCACAACAGTAGCAGTTTACAAAGAATTATTTCTATGTTTTAATCTTGATCATCGGCAATTTATAACCGTTAAAAGAAAGCCCATTAGCTTCAGATTTGTCTGGGGACTTATAATTATATACTGGACTGAAATTGAAGCGATGTTTGGATCATCTGAAAAAAGTGAAGAGCATCTCTATTTATTGCCTTCTGGTAAGACGCAACTAGGTAGCACATCCTGCAAAATGAATCTTCTACAAGAGCACGGGGGTTACTGTTTTGAATCCCAAGCTCAGGAATGGAACCGTACTTACGACGAGCTCAAGCGCTGGCCAACGGTCAATGAGGTGATCCAATTTGCAGTATTTCTTCTTTTGATTTGGATTTAGTTATTTTATCTCGGTGAGTTGAACGATATCTCTCGGGTTTTACAGCACAATGTAATCTCTATCACGTTATCCTTGCAGGTATCAGAGGAGATGGTGGCGTTGGGTAGAATAACAGGTCCACTGGTATTGATGGGGTTGCTTCTCTACTTGAGAGGCGTGATGTCAACGTTGTTCCTGAGCTACCTTGGAGAGTTGGAGCTGGCCGGTGGCTCTCTTTCCATGGGTTTCGCAAACATAACAGGGTATTCGGTCATGTCGGGGTTAGCCATGGGAATGGAGCCCATATGTGCTCACGCCTTTGGAGCAAAACGATGGTCTGTTCTGGGTCTCACATTCCAAAGAACAATCCTCATTCTTCTCTGTGCTACAGTGCCAATTGGACTGTTGTGGTGTAATATGAAACCAATTCTTCTACTCTGTGGCCTGGACAAAAACATTACTAGCATGGCAAGCACGTATATTGTTTTCTCCCTGCCCGATCTAATAACGCAGGCCTTCCTTCGGCCTCTAACAATTTACCTGAGAACTCAGAACATTACACTGCCATTGACATGGTGTGCAGCCATTGGTCTTATTTTCCATGGTCCACTCAATTTTCTACTAGTGATGTATCTGAACATGGGGATCCGGGGGGTCGCTCTGGCTGCGGCGTGGACAAATTTCAATATCATACTGTCATTGTTATATTACATATATTCTTCCGGTTCGTATAAGAGGTCGTGGCAAACGCCATCAAAAGAATGCCTCCAAGGCTGGAGATCGCTTCTGAGTCTGGCTCTTCCCAGCTGCGCATCTGTGTGCTTGGAATGGTGGTGGTATGAAATTATGATCATTCTGTGTGGACTGTTGCCAGATCCAAATGCAACAGTTGCAGCCATGGGAATTCTCATTCAAACCACATCTCTGCTTTACATCTTCCCATCGTCTCTCAGCCTGGGAGTTTCGACGAGAGTAGGAAACGAGCTTGGTGCTAACAGGCCAGCAAAGGCCCGGGTGACCATGATAGTAGGCATTGCATGTGCAGTTGTAATTAGTTTCATGGCCGTCTGCTTTACCGTAGCCATGCGTCACACATGGGGTAGAATGTTCACAAGCGATGTACAGATTTTGTCCCTGGTATCCGTGGCCCTTCCCATTGTAGGGCTCTGTGAATTGGGTAATTGTCCTCAGACAATAGGATGCGGAGTTCTCCGAGGCACTGCTCGGCCTACCATCGGCGCCAGCATTAACCTGGGTGCATTCTATTTCATTGGTATGCCTGTTGCAATTATGATGGCATTTGTATTCAAATTTCAATTTCTGGGAATATGGGAGGGTTTGCTTGCAGCTCAAGCGTCCTGCGTCATTCTCATGTTATATGAACTGCTGAGGACGGATTGGATTCTACAGGCGCAGTGGGCAAAGGAGCACAGCAGCGCAAATGGATTACTTGAGTGAGTGTGAAAGTTGCAGATTTAGCTTTAAAAGCCTGATAAGGAGATGTCCTAAGATCACTGTAGTAGGCGACCTAAGATCACTGTAGTAGGGAAATAATAGTGTGTTATTCGACATTTTGTATATTTTTTTGTTATATTATTAATAGTGTGTTATTGGACATTTTGTATATAACTTTTATTATGTTATTATGGTCTACTTATTTGTTGAGAATAAGTTTAAAATAACAAACTTTACGATTTTATATGTTAAGCTTTTAAGTTTTAATTTTTATTTAAAATATATTGTTACGAGGTTTTGATTTATTATGGTTGAGCAGTTTAGTATAATAATAATAATAACAATATTCACTAGGTTAGCTACGATGCTACATGTCTATCACAATTACAATTTTCACATAAACGGCAGTTGGTATATTAACATAAAAGATTATCATTCTTAATTAAAAATCTAGTTTGAAAATAAATTATTGAAAATAGAAATATATATGCTCCCACAAAATGGGTAAACTGTTTATGTATGTTGATTGTGTTTTGATTAATTTGTAAGAGCTTTTTATGGCTAATTCAAATTTAATTTAAATTTGATTTTTAAATCAGTTTCTTTAACATTTAAAATTGATTTTTTTTTTTATGTAAGTTAGTATAGATCTTTATATTGCTTCTATCAAAATAGGTAGAAGTTTACAGGGCCCTCTCATGACTGAGAAAACAGACCCATAACTAAAATTAAGAAGTTTACAAGGCCCTCTCATAACAAAGAAAACAGACCCAAATCCAAAATTAAGACAACACTACGAGTTATAAGAGCTACTATCAATCTATCAAGAAACCAAACACTAACAGCAATAGAGTGTGTAATGCTAACAATCAGCCAAAAAAAAGACAGAGTCTATCTAAAACCATACTACATGTTCAAACCAATCAGATCAGCTTGAGAACCGGACCCTCTCGCGAGCTCGATGCCGAGACGTTGGGCTATCTGCTTCTGGTTCTGGATAATTTGCGTGAGGAGGAGAACCATTTCATCTTGTTGTGGGAGAATCTCCGCATGCGCTTCACCTCTCTCTGCCAGAGTCTTTATGAGAACTAATTTCTACAGCCAATGGTAATCCAGGGTCCTCTGATACAGAGTGGTTCGACCTCTGGTATTCGCTGGGTCTAGAATCAAAGCTTCAAATTCGCTTCTAATTTCTATGTCTGAGAGACAACCTCGAGACACTTGGGCATCGTCCTCCACATCTTGAATTCCCACTTGAACCTTCTACGGGTTTTCATTTTTAAACCGGCGGGAATTTCCCACAATGCCTCTCATAAATCGCACCGGTGAGCCAAGAGAGGGGCCTGTCGGTTTAGATTTGCGTTGAATGTAAGCTCTCTTTTCGGGCAACATCGTTGCAGCTACAACAATCAAACCGAAGGATGAACTTCCCCAAACTATGACCGTGTTGCAGAGGGTGAGTCGCAGGGGTGTGAGCCAAGCGGCTTCCAAACTACCTTCAAACCATGAACCCGTTTCATTTTGATGTGAACGTTAACCTTGAGCGTGGGTGTACCTTCCCACTCATAGGGTTCCATTGGAGTAATGGCATTAACTCATAATTGATCTGGAGTACAGAGACAAGATTGAACGCACAAAGGAGCCAACAGACAACCAAATGCCATGTCTGATAAATGATTCGAGCTTGGGAGCCTGTCACCTTGAATAAAATCCTCGACGCTAGGCCTAGGACGCGTGGAAGGCCTAGGTTCAAATCCTCAACGCTAGGCCTGAGACGCATGGAAGGCCTGGGTAGGCACATGCCCAGCCTTATGGCTGGCACTGGTGGGCATGTGTCCTGTCTCAGGGATGGCTGTCATTTCCATGGGATGGCCCACATTCAACACCCACTGTGGGGATTTAAAATTGAATCTTCAAAATAAAAGATGAAGTTGTGTTAATATATAAGAAAGTTCATAAGTTTGTGTATATATATATATTGAATGGTTGTGAAAAATGTTGATATTCTATTTATTTAAGTTTAAATTTTATTTTATAATAAAAATGAATTCTTAATGTAAAAAGTTGATAGGAGTTAGTAGTGTAAGTTTAGTTTGTTTTTTTTATAGCTTGAATGCCATGAATAGTGATTTTATTGGGAATTTTTCATATATAAATTATTATAATTTTGATTCAAACTCTTATAGCTTTTTTTCATGAAAAGAAAAGAAAATTGTTAACACTTTAATTTATATTTCTTAATATACATTTAATTAAACTTAAAACAAATGTTAAGATGAGAAGTTGTCCCTTGGTAAAATAATAATAAAAATATATTTTATCTAAAATTATTAATAATTTTATTTGAATAAAATCATATTTTCAAATTTTCAATATGATTATATTTGTTTACGCTGATGATGAGAGTTATCTAATAGAAATGTATCCAAGTTGTTCTAAGCGAAAGTGACTTTTATCACTTTTAAAAAGAGATAAACCATACAATTAGAAAATAAAACAATTTCAAATATATAATATTTTTAAAAGTTAAAGAATAAAATAATTTCAAATAACTTGATATTTCTAATAGAATATTTTTATTGTTTTGAAAAATATTATACAAATAAAAAATAAACCAAATTTAATTATAATAATAATTTATAATTGGGTGCTCCCCAAAACAATTGCAATGGGGTCGCGCTAACGGAGAAAAAACAAAGACGTGCACGCACCTAAGGAAGCGCACACACGCCTTTAGTTTCAGTACTCAACCGAGGCATGTGCATGCTTCTATGCGTGCGTGTTTTTAGCGCGTACACGCCAAAAAGCACGCACGTGCTCCAATTAAACCAAATATAAAAAAACAAGTGCAGAATGTGTTCTATTTCACTTCCAATCGGCCAAGCTTCACTCACTCGACTCATACGTGGAGTAAGAGACCACATCACTCACCCATTGCACTATAGAACTCCATCAATCCATCTACCGAGTGATCATCAATTGCATTGGATATGTAAGATCATTGTTTTTTGTCATTTTATTGATTTTTTTATTGTGTATTAAATTTTTAATAATTCCCAAATTAGTAAAATAATAGAAATTTTTTCAATTGCAGATTCTAAGGGCCTATACAATGAATGAACAAAATGTTAACATGGAGTCCGGTGGAACACAAGAAAAAAAAATCTTCGAACCAATGAAAACCCTCAACAAAATCAAAATGCCCAAGAAAATCAAAACCCACAACAAAATTTCGACCAAGACAACTTGAACCATTACATAAATGAAATGAGAGTGCACACTCGAGAATTAAGAAACACAGGGAACCATCTTGAGTGTTCCTTGCCACCTCAATTAAGAGCTCAATTGATTCCCTCATCAATGCACATCGCCAATTGACTGACATGACCGAATATAGAGCTAGGATGCGGGAGTATCATTCCACATGCATTTTCAATGAGGAAATAAAAGCATTGAATATTACAAATCCCCAATTATACAGTATGTTCACTGATCCAAGAACACAACAACCACAAGACATTAGAAAGCCACGTGTCTGCACGGATTGGTGTCATTTCCAACCATGGAGGGACAATTGGATGCATAGGTGGTTCATGGTTTACGATAAACCTCCCTACAATAATAGGGAGGTTCCACAATACTTCCTTCGACAACTGTGGGATGAGTTTGTGCTCAGTTTGCATGTCAACTATTTTGACATAACTGGGCTCTAGGGTGTTGGGATTTCCTCTGCTCAAGATTGACCTGCTTCCAGGAGGAACCCACTAAGAGAGCCACCAAATCCTAGGCATGAGCCCAACCCCTCTCCCCATCCACCTGAGTTACCCCACAAACTTGATCAAGTTGAGGGGGCAATGAGGAGTGTTGTACGTGGACTCCTTAGACACACCACCTCTGTAGTAGCGACTACAGTGGAGAGACAGACTGAACCTGATAGAGACTCAAGTGCAGGGACTTCACGATAGAGTCAGGATAGACCTGTGACTTGTGATAGCCATGTTGGGACTTCTAGTTCAACGGGGAAAATTCCACATATTTGTCCCCATTGCGGGAACACTTGCCCTGGCCCGATCGAGGGCTTCTATATCGAGCAGGTTAGCACTTTTTTTAATGATTTTTCAATCATCACTTAAGAAATTGTAAAGTAATTTTAAAGAATTTATGTATGACTTAAAATGTTATTTCAATGTATAGTTATTTAGAGTGGAGATGCCAACATGGGAGAACGTAGGATCTCCCAACCTGGACATAGCAATGGTAGTTGCAACTGAAATTGAAGCACCTCACACAGTATTGTTATTACTTATGGGATTTCTATTATTTATTTATTTATATTTATGACATACACGATGATAGTTCGTACAATATTTTTGAATATTTTGATTTCCTAAATAATTACTTGCTTAATATGTTCATAATGTGCATGCATTTTGGTGTCCACAGGTATGCACAAATGATGATGACCAGCCATCTTCACTAGGGATCAACATGTCACCATAAACACAGGTACAATGTGTAGTTAAAAGAACACTTTTAATTTGAATTGTTATGACTTACTATGGTTTAATTTGATTTTTGTCTACTAAACTATGATATTACAATTGTATATGTATGTGCCACCATCAGCTACAGGTGATACTGTTCCACCTCCCCACTTTAGTCCCATTTTTCCATCTTCTCCCATCAGTCACCCCTTGCTTCCATCCATACCCCTCCCTCCATCCACCCCCACCCTTCCATACAACCTCTCCTTTCTGTCCATACTCCCCCCTCCATCCATCCTCCCCCCTCCATCCAACCTCCCCCATTCATCCACGCCCCCTCGTCTATACATCCTCCCCCATGCGTCCATGCCCTCCCATCTATCCATCCTCCCCCATCCGTTCACGCCCCCCCTTCCATCCAGCTTCCCCTCTTCATCCACAACCCCCCTTGTATCCATCCTCCTCCCTCTATCCAGGACTGCCCTCCCATCCACCATCCCTCAATATCCCCCTTATCCCTTTTAGTTCAATACCCCCTATCATACATCCGGTAGGCGTTCATTGCCCACGACATCCTCCTCCACCCCATACCACCATGCCCTCTTCCACCATATCTTCTTCAATTCCCGCCACTATTGTGGAAACTACTCTTCCAGTATCCGTTGATATATCTACAGTGGTTGCACCCGTAGTTATTGCAACTACATCTGCCCCCCACACACATGACTGCATCGGAGCATGTTTTCCAGTCAACTGCTCCACCTACTAGCCCTGAAGCCCAGTCATGTCCATTGTCAGAGGTGTTCACAGTGAGAATCAAGTTAATTTATGAAAATATTGTGATGCATTAATGAAAATTAATTTAAACAATTATTATTTTTCAATGAAATGATTGTCGTAAATGTTGTAGGGTGGAATTGCTGAGAGGCTCAGTAGATCGAGGAAACCTACCTCACGTCTCCCATTCCCATTAGCGGTTAATTATTTAAGATTTGAATTCTACATTCATTTTATAAATGTGGTAAATGTTACAAATTCTTGAAAATGATGGTATCTTATATCATTTGTTTCAAAGCCTCGAGAGACGGTCTACTCCTAGACGGAACAAGGCCTGATATTCCACTAGCTCCAAGAAGAGGAAGATCGATTTCGGAGATGCCCCTGGGAGTGACAGGGGTGGCCACGATGCTTGACATACCATGTTATGCACATTAGCCACGATGTGGCATTTTTGGACACCAATTTCCATGTACTTGGTATCTACGTCATGATTTGCCATGTATTTTGGATCTATGGCATGAGTTGTCGGACTTTATATAGGGAACAAGTTTCCATCGTGTGTACATTGGGAACCATGTTCCACTATTTGCCAGGAAAATTATATGTTTGGATGAGTTTTGTAGCTTTGATGTACATGGATTTTCAGTTATGTGATTTATATCCATGTTGTCTATATTTGTATCTTGTTGTCTCTTGTTGTGTGTAGTTTCCTAATAAACAACATCATGCTTTTAAAACAAATGGTTGAGTTTGAATGGCTTTTGATATTATTTCCCTCGTTTAGGTTTAAGTGTGACTTTAGATTTAGAATTGACATAATGAATATTATTTCAATTGGTTTATATTATGAAAATTATTTTGATCGTAAAATGTCATTCTAATAATATCCAACTAGTTTGTATACATCACAATGCAAGGATGAAAGTTCGATGGTAAAATTCAACATATTGAGTAGTTATTGGAGAAATTTTATGGGGCCCTTGATATGATGACTAGGGAAATACTTTACATTTTCCTATACCTTATTATTTTGACAAGTTTTTCTTAAGTGTTGTCATTGTATATGAAATTGTTGTGTAAGTGATGAATGATAGTGGTGATCTTCCCAAATACCAAAATGTTCCTTATGTTTGCTGAAAATGTGATCTCGATCTCTTGACAGAGAGAATTTAAGTCTATACTTTATTGTTTGAAGCATTCTCAAGATATCATGATATTTTTATTTATTGAGTTCTCTCTGGATCAATGAAGAAGTCCACTTGTGTACCTACCACCCCTAGTGTTATAGGTCAAATCTGTACTTCTCCATCCATGATCACATTAAGTTGTTAATAACACAAAAGGACAACTTGGATTGAAGAGCTAGATTAACCTAGGTGATGTATGGACTAGACTTACTCCTCTATAGTAGACAAAACACTGTTTTTACCTACATTTTGAAATCAACGCTACCCTACAGGCATAAGAGCAGCATTCACCTGCTAAAATATGCAACTCTGCTTCAGTAGACTAGCGTTCACCTGCTAAAATATGCAACTTTGCTTTAGTAGACTAGCGTTTACCTACTGAAATATGTAACTCTGCTTCAGTAGACCAGCGTACACCCTCAAAAACCTTGCAAACACTGGTTGTAAGCATGAAAGGTGCATATTGTGTGCTACTCCACTTAAGAAAACTCGCATACATTTTAAAATGTAATAAAAAATATATTAATTTGACGAATTGGGATTAGTTGAAGTTGGTTTTGCAACTTCCCCAACCTCCCAATCAAACTACCTCTCGATCCAAACTGCCTACCTTGTCCCATAAATACAAGGGGGATAGATGAGAGGGGGAAATAAACTATGTATTAAGGGTTGCGATGCTGGATGAATTCCAAAGTTAGAGTTAAGAGCAGGATCCTAGAATCCGGTTGCACAAGCACTCTGAATGATCAGGTATAATTGTAGTGATTATTGCTTTTGACAATAAAGGTTGAAATGCCCTTCCTGTCCCAATCAAATGTCTAATGGATTGCATGTTTGTTTGGATTAAATGCTTGATTGTATTTGATGCCTAAATTGTGTTTCAATTTCATCATTGTTATATTAGTCAAGATACGCTGAGGAAGGTATCTTTGTATTGCAGGTTCAACAAATGGAAAATCAAGTGAAGGATTGAGCGGAAGATCGAGCAAAAGCTAGGATCGAACGTAGTTAATAAGGTATGCTTTATAAGATATTGATCCCTTTCTTTTTGTAGAAGCCTATGTGATATGATTAATGTATTTACCTGTCACCCCAAAAGTTGGTAGTGTCCCTCTCCCCGCTATAGGGTATAAATCTTGAACAACAAACTGGCGACTCCACTGGGGACCGGTTGTTTTCTGCTTTAGGAGACATAGTTAGTTTTCCTTCCATTAATTTTTTATCTTTTGATCCCCTTAGAGGCTCTATAGGTTACTGTAGCATGTTTCCTTTAATTGACTCATCTCAGTTAGAAGTTTTAGAGCTTATTCCAAACCTTCTCTAGCATGAACACTGGAATCCCTTGCACACAGTAGCGTACACCTACTGAAAAACGTTGCTTTACCTATTGCACAGTAGAGTACACCTGCTGAAAAACGTTGCTTTCTCTACTACATAGTAGAGTACACCTCCCAGTGTGCACAGTATTATACACTGCACAGTAGAGTTTTTTCCTGTAAGTCTCTGTTTGCTTTTGGGATTTGATTTCCACTTGTTTGGTTTGATTTCCAGTCTCTTGCCTTGCTTTCTTAACTGACCCTTGAGGTCATTATGCCCTTGTTGAGTCTTTTTTTCCTCTCCTAATTCCATTAGGTCATCATTTTCTTGCTTGAGTACTTTTTAGGTGTCTTGTTTGTTTGTGACTCTTTTTGAAGACCACTTATTGTTCCTTGTTGGACGTAGCTACACTTCTGTACCCTAGATGCTTGTTGCAGGTATACAAACCTTTGTTTTGTAACATTTTTTGTTTGTGGAAACACTAAGCACACTTTGATGATGTCTTGGCCTTTGATTTAGGGTTTTACCCCAAGTTGGAGTCCTTAGGGTGTTTTCAAAAGCTTTTTGAGTCTAGACACTTCTTGATTGCTTTGTCAGTTTCAGTTCAAGTAAGTTGAAGTCCTTTAGTTTACTTTCTTTCGAGTCTTGGTGATTGTAAGGCCATCTTTGGTTCACTTGCCTACCTTTTGCTTGGCTTAGTGCTTTATTACGGTTCTTAGTGCTTTGGAGCAACCTTTGAGGTTTGCCTTTCTATTTTAAGTGTCTCTTATCCCTCTTTTCTTTTCACTTTGTTCTCTAAGCCCAAAGTTTTTTCCTTTAAAAAAATTTGTAGGACAAGTCTTTGTCAAGTCATCGATTTGATTGTTGTGAACCTTAGAGTCGCTTTTCCTTACTTACATTTCTCTTTTAGGTCTTACTTTCTTCCATTTTCGAGTTCTTTTTCTTTTACATATATCAGAAAAAGGCAAAAAATGAGTTTGGTAGTTTAAAGTAGTAAGACTTATGATCATTTCCAAGTAGCGTAGTTTACTTTGTTTTGAATTTGAAAAGAAAAGGAAAAAATAAACTTGTTTTAGGTTTGCTTAGTTTTCATTTTGGAAAGAGCATAAACGGAAAAAGAAAAAGAGTCTTTTGTTGCTTTGAAAGTTATTTCTTTTGCACTTTACTTTCTCAAACCATTCCACACAATGCACTACCCCGTTGAGTAAAAAGTAACATTAAAAAGAAATTTTAATAAAATAAATTAGAAACATTTTCTTTTTAGGTATACACGATATCAACTAGCTTAGGCTAGTGTTTCGAGCTTAAATCACCTTAAACTGCTCGGAACTGGCTTCATTACGCAACAATCGTAGCACAACTTTCATTTAGCTAAATCCATATATATCAAATAGTCCTGGGATGCTCTACTCAAACCAAAGTTAAGCATGAGGCCGTGGGAGACTGGAATTGTTGAGGATATCCCCTCACTTTCCTTTTGACCATAAACCAGAGTCGATTCGCGTACGGGGGTCCTTTCGGACTTCGGGCTTTGCTACCCTGCCCATGTGTTTTGACTAGGCTGACGACTGTCCCCCGAGGTTATTTCGTATTTATGGTAGCCTTAGTATCAGACCTTTAGGATTCTACATAGGTAGAGTGGGCGGATATTCCCACTTCACCTCGGAAAGGTGTGGAAGGTAACCCTTTGGTTGTAATCCCGGGAAAGCAGTTTGGTGATTCAAGCGCTTGCATCCAGTGGACCTCCGGTGGACACCACGAAACTGACCATTGGTACTTTGTTAGTATGTTCTGGGCCCTAATCATCCCAGACTCACTTCCGAGAGTATTTTCCATCTGTTTAATTGGTTTGATTACTTAGGAAATTTTTAGTGGTATGTTGTTTGCCCCTTAGTTGTAGTGGCCACTAGGTTTTTTTTTTAATTAGGATATTTTTTGTAATTGTGGAAGACCAACAGCTTCGTAGGTCTCGAAGGTTGCAAAACCTTCCCCCACTCATAGTGGAGCCACTACCCGCCACCGCAACGATGGAGGACAGACTCCAGTGGTTCTTTCAAACTTATTGGTGAAATAGAGGTACCTGGTGAACCACAGCCCAGAACCCCGGATCGACAAGTTCTTGATACTATCAAGGTTGAGGATATCACTTCGGGTGAATTCAACACTCCTTTCAACCCTCCTTTTACCGAACCCAATGATCCGCTTCTGGTCCCTATAGGTTTTTAGCAACCTGAGTATAGTGCATATTTTTTCACACCTGGTTATATTATGACTAATCCAGGAGACGAGCAGGGAGTTCCACAGACTCCCACAATGGGTATGAATACAAGGATTGTTAATCCTCCTTCCGCAAACACTACTACACCGAGTTCGTCGCAGACACTATCTGCATCAACTCCGTCCTTCAATTTCAACACCAGTACTTTAGGCATGCCAAGCTCAACAGCTTTGATATTTGCCTCGGTCGCTACCCCTACTTTTGGACCCAACAATGCAGTGCATGCCACTCCACCTCCTGTGACTCAACAGTCATACCATATACCTAGCTCTTGGATTTACACACCCAATATTGGGCCAAATTCCTCTGCAACTATGCCTGTCATGAGTACCATGACTGCACCGTCCACCTCGACTACCACTGGTTATAACACCTTTGTAGGTTACAATATGAATCAAGGTAATATACCTGCAGGAAATATCCCCTTTTCTTTGTTTTCTGGAGGAGGGGGTAATATCCTTAACCAACAATATGGCGGTGCTAACACCCAGCCACAAAGGAAAAACGTACAGGGTACCAACCGAATTTCATTTGGGTGGGGGAATTTCAACAACACTTTCACACAACAGCAGATGGCGAGGTACAACCCCTATCAGCAGATGGCTATGGGAAACCCCTACCAGCAGATGGTTGGGGGCAACCCATATCAACAAATGACTGAGGGAAACCCTAACCAGCATTTTATGGGTCAAACTTGTTGAAATATTGTAACTTCAAAGAATATTATATTTGTATGATTTCGAAGATGGTACATTCCTCCATGGTGACCCTATTGTGTATCTAGAGATGTTTATTCCTCCGAGAGAATGTGGTAACTAGGGTTATTAGATCTCCCATGTGAGGTCGGCCCTGAGTTTATTATTTGGGGGTTATTCGACTCTCTTGGGAGAGGTTGGCCCCATTAGGGTAAAAAGGTCAGTCGGGAAACAAGTATAAGTAGAGGAGGTTGTTCCTCACTTATCTCATTCATTCATCCACTTGGGAGTAGTGCACAAGTGAGAGAGAGGTTTGCATAGGAGGAGAAGGAGCTCTAGTCTTGGATGACATCTTGTATTTGGTTGATTATCTATATTGAGGAAAGCTTTGCTGGGTTTTCTACCCCATGAGGGTTTCCTATGGTAAATCTTTGTCTATCTTTTGATTGTGTTTCTTTTAGTGATCTTGCTAGTCAAATTAGGCTAAAACTTAACATGGTATCAGAGCTAGCCCGAATAGGACATCTTTCACAAGTTGAAAATACCTCTCTCTCCTCCTCCGGTGAAAATTGGGGTTTCTGCAAAAGTTGGAATTTTTTGATTCTGATTGCATGGTTGGATAACCCTCCTCAAAATCAAAGTTTTGAGCCCTGGATCGAGATTTTTGGTCTAGCCCTAGTTTGACCAAAAGTGTAGAAAACCAGAAAACTAGAGAACCAGAAAAGCTACGCACCTATGCACCAGTGAACCAGAAAAGCTGCAAACATGTGCACCAGAAAACCAGAAAAGAGAAGTCCAGAAAACTAGAAATTATGTTGCAGATCCGGAAGGTGAAAAGTGGAAGTTTCTAGAAGCAGAACAGACCAGATCTCTCAACTCAATCAAGCACATCTCCTGGTAAGTGTTATTATATCTATTGAGAAACTTCAATCTCTGTAACCCCCTGAATAAGATGGCTCCAAGCACTAAGCTTGAAGACAAGCTAGAGGGTATAGAAAATTTCCGGGCATGGAAATACAGAATTGGTCTCATTCTTGAAGAGAATGATCTTGTCCAATATTTTAAAGATGAGGTTGTAGAACCTGAAGAAGATGAAGCCAAAGAGAAGTATAGGAAGGACCTGATTAGGGCAAAGAGAATCATTGCTGATTCTATTAAGGACCATTTGATTCCCCAAGACAACAGTCTATGTACAAAATAGACTATATCATAGTGCTCTTGATTTTAAGACCTCAGAAGAAGTGTTCATAGGGAAGAAGCTTGAGGTAAGTCACCTCAAAATATTTGGATTCCCAGTATACATTCACATTCCAAAAGAAAAGAGGACCAAGCTAGATCCTTCTGGAAAGAAAGGAATATTTGTTGGATATTGTGAAGCATCCAAAGCATTCAAAATTTACATTCCAGGACTCCATCATATGGAAATAAGTAGGGATGTGACATTTGATTAAGAGGCAGCTCTCAAGAGATCTAGGAAGTGCCAATATGAATAAGTATATGAGGAATATGTACCTTCCAGAATTACAAAAGCTACACCCACCCCTGAATAGACAATACCTGAAGACCATGACATGGTGGAACAACAAGAACCCCCTGCTATGGAAATTTCAAGAAAGAGAAAACCAGCATGGGAAAGAGACATTATACTAGGAGCAGAAAAGTATGGATCTCCTGAAGGCTCCACTAGGGTGAGCAAGAAACCAAAGACATTTTCAAACTATGTGGCCCTGATGTGTGATCTTGTAGATCAAGAACCCACTAGTTATGAAGAAGCATCCCATAAGAAAGAGTGGGTGGAGGCAATGACGGAGGAATACCAATCAATAATGAAGAATGATTTTTGGGATATAGTTCCCAAACCAAAGAACAAAAGTGTGGTATCCTCCAAATGGATATACAAGATAAAGCATGTTGCAGATGGCAGCATTGAAAAGTATAAAGCAAGGTTTGTGGCCATAGGATTCTCTCAGAAAGAGGGAATTGGCTATGAAGAAACATTTGCACCAGTTGTAAGGTACACTTCCATTAGAACCATCATGGCACTTGCATCCATGATGAAATGGAAATTGCAGCAAATGGATGTGAAAACAGCCTTCCTAAATGGTGTGATTGAGGAGGAAGTGTACATAGAACAACCACAAGGATTTGAGGTTGAAGATAGAAACCACGTATGCAAACTGAAGAAGGCCTTGTATGGGTTGAAGCAAGCTCCCAGAGCATGGTATTGAAGAATTGACAGTTTCTTGACAAGCTTAGGCTTTACCAAGAGTAAAGTTGATCCTAACCTTTATCTCAAAGTTATGAATGATGAACCTGTCATATTATTGTTGTATGTGGATGATATATTTCTGACTGGAAATGAGAAACAGATTATCGAGTGTAAGAAAAAGCTCTCTTCAGAATTTGAGATGAAAGATCTTGGATTGATGCACTATTTCCTAGGCTTGGAAGTATGGAAAGGCCCCAAAGGAATCTTTCTTAACCAGGGAAAGTATGCTGTAGAAATCCTGAAGAGATTTGATATGTTAGAATGTAAATCCATGGCCACTCCCATGGATTCCAACTTGAAGCTATTAGCTGATGACTCATCAGAGTTAGTGGATATGACTTTGTACAGACAGATTATTGGGTCATTAATGTACTTAACAAATACCAAACCAGACATATGCTTTGCTGTGAATACCTTGAGTCAGTATCTAGTGGAACCTAGACGAGTTCACCTGATAGCTGCAAAGCATGTGATGAGGTACCTAAAAGGTACGATAGATTTTGGTCTATGTTATCTTGGAACATGACTTCAAACTGCATGGCTATGCAGATTTTGATTGGGCAGGAAGTGTATCAGACAGGAAGAGCACATCGGGAGGATGTTATTATCTAGGATCTACCATGATCTCGTGGTTTAGCAGGAAGCAGTCTAGTGTGGCTCTCATCATAGCTGAAGTGGAATATATAGATGCTTGCTCTGCTAATTGTGAAGCAGTATGGCTTCGAAAACTGTTATCATGAATATTTGACTTAGAAATGGACCCCACTGTGATCATGTGTGACAACCAGAGTTGTATTAAGATGACAGAGAATCCATTGTTCCATGATAAGTCAAAGCACATAGAGATCTGATATTTCTATATATGGGATATGGTGCAGAAAGGATCTATCAAGCTCGAGTATGTAAGAACTAACGAACAAGTTGCTGATATATTGACCAAACCTCTGTCTTGAGTAAAGTTTGAGTATTTCTGAGACAAGCTTGGTGTAGTTCACAAGGACTTTTCTCGAAAGAGGGAGTGATGTGATTGTTGATGATGAGATTGCCTGCATTGACAGTGAGGTCGATGATGTGGATACCTGTATTGATGATACCGACGATGAGGTTGATGAAGTGGTCCTTAGACTTGGTCTAAGTTGATAAGTGGATTGTATCATCCTTGGACACATGTCCTAAAAGAGATCCGTAGACATATGTCTCCGAGAAAGTGGTCCCCTATGGACGTGATAGGACTGCATCATCCCTGAACCTTTGGTTCAAAATGTACATGATAGGACTACATCGTCCCCGAACCTTTGGTTCAAAAGGTATGTGAGAGGACTGCATCGTCCCTCAACATTGGTTCAAAAGGTACGTGAGAGGACTGCATCATCCCTGAACATCGGTTCAAAAGGTACGTGAGAGGATTGCATCGTCCCTGAACATTTGGTTCAAAAGGTACATGAGAGGACTGCATCATCCCTGAACATTTGGTTCAAAAGGTACGTGAAAAGATTGCATCGTCCCTAAACATTTGGTTCAAAAGGTACGTGATAGGACTGCATCATCCCTGAACATTTGATTCAAAATGTACGTGACTGGATTGCATTGTCCATAGACATGAGACTTGTCTAAAATTGATAAGGATTGATCATCCTGTAAATAGAACATGTGTATTGCAGATGATCCAGATGATGTAGATCGAGAGGATCCAGATACTATAGATCGAGATGATCCAGATGCTGTAGATCGAGATGATCCAGATACTGTAGATCGAGATGATCCAGATGCTATAGATCGAGATGATTCAGATGCTGTAGATCGAGATGATCCAGATGATGAAGATCGAGATGATCCAGATACTGTAGACCGAGAGATCCAGATGATGATGTTGTAGATGTTCAGGTACTGCAGAAGATGAAGACTCAGTACTAAAGATGTTGATGTTCCAGTATTGAAGATCTTGAAGATGTTCCAGTAACTGTTTGAGTTACTAATGATGTATAAAGAAAAGCTTCCAATGATTTATAGATGTATCATGTATCATGTAGTTGATGACTCCTTGCTCCTGCAGATGTTGTTATAATATCCTTCTCGTTAAGGGGGAGTGTTGAAATATTGTAACTTCAAAGAATATTATATTTGTATTATTCCAGAGATGGTACATTCCTCCATGGTGACCCTATTGTGTATCCGGAGATGTTTATTCCTCCGAGAGAATGTGGTAACTAGGGTTATTAGATCTCCCATGTGAGGTCGGCCCTGATTTTATTATTCGGGGGTTATTAGACTCTCTTGGGAGAGGTCGGCCCCATTAGGGTAAAAGGGTCAATCGGGAAACAAGTATAAGTAGAGGAGGTTGTTCCTCACTTATCTCATTCATTCATCCACTTGGGAGTAGCGCACAAGTGAGAGAGAGGTCTACATAGGAGGAGAAGGAGATCTAGTCTTGGACTACATCTTGTATTTGGTTGATTATCTATATTGAGGAAGGCTTTGCTAGGTTTTCTACCCCATGAGGGTTTCCCAGGGTAAATCTTTGTCTATCTTGTGATTGTGTTTCTTTTAGTGATCTTGCTAGTCAAATTAGGCTAAAACTTAACAAAAACTACGTGAGGTTCCCCCTTCATGACTCCAGCCTATCAAATTCCATCTTATAGACCTCATTTACCATTTCTGGCAACTTTGAATTTTCCAGATCTTTCCAAGTTAACAAACGATCTGGTATGCCATAATGTTACATGGCCACCATTTCCCACTAAACTACCTTCAGACATTCCAAAATTCGAAGGTAAAACTGGTGAGGATCCTGGTGATCATGTCACCACTTTTCATATCTAGTGTTCTTCGAACTCGTTGAACGAAGATTCCATTAGGTTGAGACTTTTTCAAAGAACCTTGACCGGTGCTATAGCCAAATGGTACATTGAGTTACCTGCAGCCACCTTTTTTAACTTTCGGGATCTTACGACGGTTTTCTTGAACCACTTCCAGCTTCTTATTCGATACGATGCCGGGACAGATCTTTTGTCTACCTTTAGACAAAACAAAGCCACTCATTTATCTGATCATATTCAAGAGTGGCGAAGATGGAAGAGGCTCATTAAGGCCAATATCCCCCAGAGTTCTTATTAGAGTGGTATCTGAAATCAATCCTTCCTTATATTTCTAAGGAAGTAGCTACTTCTGGGGTGTCATCATAAGAAGAATCCATTCTAAGGACCCAACAACTAGACTTGGTTTGTGCTCATTCTAGGATCCTTTACGAGATTATACCTAACGCACCACGATCAAACACTGATCTAAGTAGACCAAAACCTGGACCACATGCTAACGGCATTATCGGTTCAGTTGATTCTGTAGCTTTCGAAGCATTGACTAAACAGGTTCATGCCTTATCGGTCAAACAATCGACCGTAGAAGTGACTTCTGTCACAACCTCTCCTTCTACTACTGAATCCGTACAGTAGGTTCAGACTAATCAAAAGGGCCCTTGGCAGCCCAACAACAAATAGAAGGGAAAGAAAGGAGAGGGGAACCAACAAAATCCCAAAAACAAAGAAAATGCCGAGGAGGGTAACAGAGAAAAGAAGAATGTCAAGTTCCCTCGCAAGCTTTGCAAGCAGGACCACCTCACTCACCAATGCTCTCTAATCGAAGAAGCCCAGAAGCTGCTTCAAGAAAAGAAACCTTCCGTCCTTAAAGATCCATTTCCCAAAGGGAAGGGCTCAGCTTTTGGCACCTCTAATGCTGGGAGCACCACCCATGCTTCAGTTGATCAAACTTTTATTAATATGGTTAACTCGGACACTCTTTTAGAAACGCGGGCAAGAAATTATACTCTGAATTCTCAGAATAAGGATAAAGAGATTCTTGAATCTTCCACTCCTCTCCACATACTTGTGGATTCACTGCCCAAGATCTCGAAAGGTGTCTTGAAACATGCTTCGCACAATCGTAACGCACAGGCTACTGCCAACTACAATGTGGTTGAATATTTATCCCAAACCCCTTGTGCTATGTCCACTTTAGAAGTCTTGCAAAGTTGTCCATTACAATGAAATGCACTTCTAGTAGCGATTGGAAGTATGGAATCATCCAACATGATTGCGCATTTTGATATGTCTGATATCAAATACCGGTTGCTCTATCACATTACTCTTCAGATAGAGGTAGTTCATGGTCTTATGACCATTGGACGAGCTATCGTAGATGAGGGTGCGTCTACGTGTGTAATGTTGATTTCTTGCTGGAAAGCCTTGGGTTCTCCCGAGTTAGCCCCCTCTAACACACTGCTTGTTGCATTTGATGGCAGAACTTTCCATCCACATGGATTCTTGCCATCATTTGACGTCAGACTTGCTGGTAAGACAGTTGCTATAGATATTGAAGTTCTGGACGCTCTGCTTGATTACAATATGTTGTTAGGTAGGACTTGGACATATGCCATGTGAGCTATTCCATCGACAGTTTTCCGAGTTGTAATGTTCCCTCACGAAGGGAAGATCGTCATAGTCGATCAGCTTTCATTCTCTCAACGAAACAACCAGACTTCATCGGAATCCACAATTCCTTTAGTTGATCAATCTGCCCCAGCAAGAGAGAGTTTAGGAGCAGGGCTTTGCGGGTCATTAATGGGCACTTTTGACCTACCCTCTCCCATTCTTTTCATGCGTTCTGATGAAGGTACATCTAATGAAACTTTCACGATCGGTTTAAGGACTGATCCGTGGATGCTTCCTCCTGTATCAGAACCATCAGTGCCCTTATCCTTTGCAGAAGTAGCGTACATGGAAGCACAACATGCTGCAATGGAACATATTGTGACTCCGCCAGTATTTGCTAAGTTGGATATGGACTATTCTCCTGCGTGGTCAGTAGACTCGACCCACTCTTTTAACTGTTTAGACACGGTTTTGCCTTCTGACGAAGCCATTTTGGAATCCATGATGGGCCTAGACTAGCCTTGGGAACACATGCACCACAGGTCTTACCTACTTCCAAATCTAGATAGGATAGAGAGAGGAGAGTTTTCTATGAGACCTGGTGGGAATGTTGATTTGTCCTCTTCCACTTCAAGTGCTATTTATGCTAAAGGGAATATGGCTAATATATCGAGAACCATCTCGATTAACATTTCCACCAAACCCGGGGTCGTAGAAAACATTTTTATTGGAGCAGATTGTTCTCCAGAGGAGATCGCTCTGTATACCAAACTTTTTAAAGAATTTCACGATATTTTTGCCTAGTCTTATGAGGAGATGCCAGGCATCGATCTTGCCATTGTTGAGCATGTCATCACAACGTATCCCAACACAAAACCTGTGAGACAAAAGATCTGTCCAGTGAATCCTCGAAAAGCGGCCGCCATTAAGGCAGAGGTTGAAAAATTGCTTAAATCCATATTTATCTATCCGATCGACATGATGGAATGGGTTTCGAATCCTATTCCGGTTGATAAAAACCAAGGTACCATTCTAGTCTGTACTGACTTCTGGGATCTGAACAAAGCTTTTCCGAAAGATAACTATCCCACACCATTTATTGACCAGATGATAAATGCGTGCATGGGACACGAGACGTTTTCTTTCATGGATGGATTTTCAAGACATAAGAAAATTCAAATCAAACCTGAAGATCAACACAAAATAGATTTTATTTTCCCGTGGGGAACCTTTTCCTATTGGAAGATGCCTTTTGGATTAAAGAATGGTGGAGCTACGTTCCAGCGAGCAATGAATTTCTCTTTTCACGATATTAAGCACATAGTTGAACCCTACTTGGATGACCTCCCGGCACGATCTTGCAAGAGACGGGATCATCCAGCTCATTTGAGACTTGTGTTTGAATGGTGCAGACAATACAAGATTCGATTGAATCCTAATAAGTGTGTATTCTGCGCCGAGTCTGGATGATTACTGGGCTTCATTGTATCCAATCATGGCATAATGGTCGACCCGTTAAAAGTTGAGGCAATTGTAAGTCTTCCTCCTTCGCACCTTGAGACAACTCCAAAGTCTACAAGGCATGTCTAACTTCCTACAACGATTTATCATAAACTATGCCAAAATCACAAAGGGTTTCATGAGACTACTTAAACAAGATACCTACTTTTTGTGGGATGAGGTTGCTCAAGCATCGTCATGGGGGGTTCACTAGCCAAGAAATATCATATCACATCCATTCATATTGGGGGTTTGAATACTCCTAAAAACTTCAAAAATATATTTCCTCATATTAAGGGGTCAAGGGGGGGGGTTTTAATTTTACATAGTAATATAACTATTGAGGGTTATTTTATTTGGGTGGGCTGGGGAATAACCTCCAAATCATGGAATGTATACATACCTTCAAATCATGGGCTCAATTCATACCTCCAAATCATGGGTTGGATTCATACCAGTCCTATATTTTGAGAAGGAATAACCTCCAAATCGTGGGTTAGATTCATACCTACAAATCATGGGAGGGATTCATATCAATCCTAACTACTGCTAAGGAATAACCTCCAAATTGTGGGATGGATTTATACCTCCAAATAATTGAACTTATAAAGTCTTCATTTTTTAAGAATATTTTTCGTCATGAAGGGGATTTATCCAAGCTTTCATTGGCCCTAGGGCCATGAAAATGGGTAGTAAAAAAATCATAAGAAAATAATAAAATTCATAAATGTGATCTTCCCATTGATGAGATGTGCTCTTAAATTCCTACTCAACTGTTCCTCCATCCATAAATGTGTTCTATCCTTTTAAATTCCTAGTGTTATTTGAATAATTTATTGTGATATGTGCCTCCATTCGGTTGAGGTTCACATTTTTATGATGCAAGCAATTTTCCCATCCATGTTTTGTCTCCCATTGAATTCCTCGTAGGGCCTTCATAGTTTGCTATTTATTTTATACCACTTGCAGTCCAGTTGGGAAGGAAATGTTCGGGAAACTCCTGGCTCCATAGTTTTTTATATTTATATTGAATTATGGTGCTCCTCCATAGATGCATAAATCGACCTATACAAATTTTCTACGGGTTTAAATTTTCTACTCAATTGCAACGAACTCAACGATTGAACTTATTTTTTAATTTTTGCATGAAGCATGATTTACATTTCCGTGGTTGTTACAAATTAAAAAAATACAAAAAACAACCATCCTCTAAAAGCACGTCTCCCAAAAAATACTTATTTTTTATGCACATAAGGGCCAATTCATGTAGAATAAATGAAAAAAAAAACATATTCCATCTCTTAGATATTTGCATACCTTCGTTTTCATTTGTTCTTAAACATCTATATATACTTTTCTTTTGCAAAAAGAACAAAAACAAAAGAGGATTGGGAGAACTCCAATGCTCAATGGTTGTTTTAATCAAACCTTGCTCCACACAACCAAGAAATGTGAGATCAATCTTTCTTGGCTCACTGGAACCAAGAAAAGTTAGTTCAATCTTTCTTGACTAATTATTTCATTCAACTTTTTGTATTCTTCTTTAACATTTTCACATTGCTAGTTAGGAAGAGTCGTTAGATTGAATTATATTTGACAAAATCATAACTGTAATTTTAATTCTTATATGCAAGGGATCCATCTTAACATTGTATTGGAACTGACATGAACATAGGTGAAAATATAAATCCTTATTTACATACCCTATGTGTTATCATTACCATGACATGGAATCATATAAGTTTCACCATCTCTGTATCTTTATAACTATTGCATGCTTGAAACTTAATAATGGAGATTTTTCCCTCCTATAAAGATATAAAAAAAAACTAGATATTACCCAAGAAAATGTAACTAAATGTTGTTAATTCTCTTGCCTGCAAGAATAAATGTATAGGAAATGGATGCAATTCATTGCATCTTATGAATGAACCAAATCCAAGCTATGTATATGATCATATGGTGTTATTGGAAAGAAAGAGGAACTTTTCTATGTTCATTTGGGTTCAAACATCAATGATGTTTGTTTTGATAGGAAGGTAAGGAAGTCCATCCACGAAAGGGTTTCAATTTTTTATATTTATGGAGTTTAATTTATTAACTTTATAAAAAACATGAGCTCTCTATGTCTATATTTGTATTTACATGATATAGAATTGGTATATTGACAGGATGTGGTGTGAAACATCTACAATTCTCATATTTTCTAAGCATTGCACTGACTATTAAATTATCAGTCTTTTACATTCTTTCTTACATTGATCTCTTGACTAGGTTTCCTTTTACACATTTTTGCTTCTCCATTACTATTTCGTTGGGCCTTCCACTATCCAATGCTACAAATTAATTAGTTGCCCCTGCAATCTCGGTGGGATCATTATTAGTATTATACTATTATTTTATTTAACATCTTGTTTGCTTATACTCAGATGCGTTAGGGATCTTATTTGTTACAAATTGATAATATGATATAAAGGGGGTATTAAAAATGGGTTGATAAAAATGGATACCTACAATATATGGTGAAACTAGGGTTTTCTTAATTGGAAAGGTATATTGGGAGGGGGGGTTCAACAATACAATTTTAGGAGGAATTTTCCAATAGTTAATGAAATTAGGGATATTCTTTAATATCCTATGAACGATCGTGTTATGTAACGAGTTCATTGAGTGAACCCCTCGTGAGCATTGTTTGAGGCCTTGAAAAAGACATTACTATCATCCCCCTTGTTAAGCCCACCTGATTATACAAAGGATTTCCTCTTATATCTGGCAGCATCACTATACACAATTGGCATAGTACTAGTTTAGGAGGACGACACGCTCCAAGAGCATGTAGTTTATTATCTCTCGTGTGTATCGATAGCTCCTGAGATTAAGTATTCACATGTTGAGAAATTAGCACTAGCTGCAGTCTATGAGGTGCAGAGGCTTCGTCACTATATCCTTTTACGAACCACTACTGTAATTGCGGAGTTCAATCCTTTCCAATATGTTCTCACTCGACATATCATCGGTGGGAAATACAATAAATGGATTGTAATCCTGCAAGAGTTCGATTTGGTTTTTCAGTTTGCCAAGTCGAAGAAATCACTAGTGTTCGCTGAATTAATTTCAGAATTTCCGAGTGACTTAGTGCATATTGATGAGGAGTCATCATTCCTGGATGAACATATCTTCCTTATTGCTTCCTCTTATCCATGGTACAGGGATATTTTAGTATATCTCCAGACTTTGAGGTATCCTACCACTTTTTCTAGAGAGGAACGACGCAAACTGAAAAGTCATGCGAAAAACTATCTCATTATCTTTGATACTTTATACAGATGTGGGATAGACTCCATATTACCACGTTGTTTGACATTAGAAGAAGCAGAATCAATATTGAATGATGCTCACAGTGGAGCTTGTGGGGGTCATCTTTCTGGGTTGGCAACAACTCGAAAAATACTGCGTGCCGGGTATTTTTGGCCTACAATCTTTAAAGATTGTGTGGAAGCTGTGAAACGTTGTCGTCAGTGTCAGTTTTTCACCAGAAAAATGAGAGCACATCCAGCTCCTCTTCATCCTCTGATAACAGCAGGTCCCTTCACTAAATGGGGGGTTGATTATATGACTTGTAATCTAGTTTCGACTGGAGGCCATCATTATATTATCGTTTCCGTCGACTACTTCACCAAGTGGGCCGAGGCAATGCCTACTGTTAAAGAGGATGGAGAAACCGCCACTTATTTCATATTCAATCAGATTATCTCAAGGTTCGGCATACCCAAAGTGATCGTGACAGATCACGGTCTTCATTTTCAGAACAACATGATGACCGAGCTTTATTCCATGCTAGGTTTTCATCAGGAGCATTTGTCCTCATTCTATCAACAAGCGAATGGTCAGGTCAAAGCGGTTAACAAAACTTTGAAGACAATTATACAAAGAACCGTTAATGCCAGTCGGAATAACTGGCACATCATGTTGTATCCTTCTCTTTGGGATTATCAAGCAAATGTAAAGACTGCTACCCGGGTTCTCTCCCTTCCAACTTGGGCATGGGATAGAAGCAGTCATTCCGATTGAATAAGAGATTCCCTCATTAAAGTTGGTTGTCCAATTGTTACTAGAAAATTCAGTACTAGAAGAACATTTGCTACATTTAGAGCATCTAGATGAGCAGCACCACGATTCGCTCATAGCAAACGAGGTCCATAAGAAATGAGTCAAAGGACAGTACGATAAGTCTGTCAGAACTAGGGCTTTTCTTGAAGATCCAAGGAACCTTTAGGGGATGGCAAGTTCAAGTCCATGTGGCTTGGTCCCTATATAATATCGAAGGTACTGAAGAAAGGTGCTTATGATCTAACAAACTACGAGGGTAATAAGTTGCCCGAGCCTAGAAATGGGCTCTACCTAGAGAAGTACTAAGCTTAGGAATTTGTGATTTTTCATGTATTATAGTTGTACATTTTGTAGAACTAGTTTTTGCTTGTGATCGTTAGTTGACTTTATGTGTGTTTTCTCGCTTCGTGTTTCAGATGTTGACTGAACATTTTTTAGGATTTGTTGATGGCACTAGTCACCACACCCGACAGTTGGCTTCAAAAACCTGGGTCATTTACTCACCAACTGGCCAACAGGTTTCTTCGGGAGGGGTTTGTTTGGGTCCCACAACAAATAAAGTAGCTGAGTACAGTGCGGCCATAGAACTTCTCCGGGATGCTCTTATCCAGGGTATTTCGCATTTGGAGGTAAGACTTGATTTGCAACTAGTTGTATTTCAGTTGATGGGTGTTTATTAGATTAGAGATCCTGTTTTGCGACGACAGTTTTTGCGAGTTAAATTATTGGAAAGACAGTTTGATTCCATCATATATCAACATATTCCAAGAAATTTGAATGCATTAGCTGATTCATTTGCAAATTATGTTTTAGATTGGCATTTGTATCATACACTTCCATAAATAAACAATGCACATAAAGTTAAACACACACATGTAAATATAAGCCGATACTGTATATATATCTGATACTGTATCAAAAAATAGTATGAGCTTGGAACATAAGTCTATCACAGAGTCATGTCATAAGATACAAAATTGGGCTCGATGGCCTAAAAAATATACATAAAATATCCTTCTCCTATGGATAAGGTGGGGCCTCATCAGCATCCACTGCCTCTCGGTAGCATATGACCAACCTATCTACCTTTCACAGCAATCTAATCCAGGCTGGGGGCACACCGACTACATCCTCCTGCATGTCAATGGGCATCTGCTCAATGCGATATGTGGGAATGTCATGATTCAACCGACTCATCTTCCTCTCTATATCCCCTAGGGTAACATCAGCTGCACCCACATCAATTGGCCTCACAAAAGTAGTAGGATATCCCTCGGGACGAACTAGTCCAACATTTGCATATGACACTTTGTGTTAGTATTTCAAACTCACCATAAAAATAATATACTTTAAGTTGAAAAAATTAAATAATTTTCAAAACATAACCATACCTATATCTCCCCAAGCACCACCTGGAGGAAGTACCGGCTCTGGATCATGATGGAATTCTAAACCAGCATATGGAAACTACTCAAATGTTGGCACCTGTCTCTCCCACCATCCCCAGAAATCATCGGTGTGATAGCAAAAGTGGCTTTCACCACCACCCTAGCGGAGAAAAATGTCACCCCAATAGCCCAATATCGGCTCACGAGGCATGACTGGGGGAAAAGGCATTCCCAAACTAAGAGCAGGTACCCTCTTGAAGAATAAGGTACAAAGAATGTTGTCATATCCAAAGTTCTTCATTC
Organism: Larix kaempferi; assembly: GCA_027924585.1. Taxonomy (NCBI): domain Eukaryota; kingdom Viridiplantae; phylum Streptophyta; class Pinopsida; order Pinales; family Pinaceae; genus Larix; species Larix kaempferi. The sequence goes on along the minus strand of BSBM01001243.1, from coordinate 217,535 downwards.
TCCCAGTCTTACACCTCGAGAGTTGAAGCTTCATGTTTGCTAATAGACTAGTGCACCAGTCATACACATGACCTTGCAAGCATTCGATACCAATATGCATGTAGTGCTTTGAAGCTAAGTGCTGTGTGGTACTCCCTCCCATTCGGTTCAACATACTTATAATAACCTTCAGAGGGAAGCTCGTAATAGTAGAAATGAGAATCTGACTTCCACATTTCTCAGTACCCTCCACACAGTAGGCACTCACATATTCTTGTACGAACATGCCACCCACATTTCGTGAAGACCCTTTCAATTTTACAGGATCTCCCCTCCTAAAGAGTCCTGTAATGAAGTATATGTCATCCATGGTGAGGTCCAGGGTCTCTCCCCGGATATTAAACACATTGGCATCTGCATCCCAATACTGAATAAGTCTTTGAAGATCCCGACTCATAATCTTGTTTGGACTATTGAAACCTAAGCAAGATTGCTGAGCAGACTTGTCCTCTTCAATCTCATTAAAGGAATTGAAGGCTCATCTGCTTAAGTATAAGTTTAACCCTTTTCCGGACTTTGGCTAGAAGAGTTCTTCTTCCATTGTTTTACACTTTTTTCGGGGGAGAAGACTAACTTTACGAAAAAGGACCTTTTGGAGCCTTCTTTAGGGTTTTCAGGCTCTTGAAACATGAAAACACCAAGCGAGCACTCACCTACTCGGGATCGATGTGAAATCCACGAGAGGGTAAATAGAGGATTGTTTAAGTTTTTCAAACTCTATAAACAGGAAAACACCGGCTAGCATTAACCTACTTGGGCTCGATATTAAAATCCACGAGTAGGTGTATGGAGTTATTGTTTAAGTTTTTCAGACTCCTTAAAATTGAAAACACTGACGAGCAAGAACAGATCTCGGCTTGATATTAAAATCGAGAGATCAATATTATAGAGTATTCTTCTATCTCTTCTTCGAACTCTGTAAACAATGAAGAAGGTCCAGAGTCTTCCTCCCATGGGCTTGTTAAACTCTTTACATGGTTGGATCTATTGAGTTTTCATTCTTTCTTGGACTCATTAAAACAACAAGAAAGGTATGATTTTATCTAAAAAGAATAAGGGATAAGAAGGGTATATCACATCTTGCAGTTTCAAAGGCAGTTCAGTCAGTCATATCCTTGAACACAGCACCTACTTGAGTCCTTCATGTCAGTTGGGTTTTAGTTTTTGACCTTAGGGTGAAACTGATCTCCGAGTTGTTTACTCCCCCGGTTGGTTATTATTCCAACCATATGGAGGGTCTGCTAATGTCTCCTACATTGCAGGCTTATATCACTTTCCCGTCACATGGAAAAATGCCTAAGTCACTTTTTATCGTGCTCACTATTCAAGTATACATCATGTGTTGGCCATTCTGCAGTTTACCTTGACCTCATGTGTTGGCCATCCTAGTGTCCATCTTGTTACTTATACTACTCCACATCAGCTCATACCATTTGAGTGTTCCTCGTGTTGGATGACGGAGGATGCCTTAAGGCCTCCCTTCCAACGGACTTCTTCCCATCGACATCAACTCATTTTGCTCTGGGAATGAAGTTTAGAGTTTTCAATTAGTACCTTGAGGATTGCAGTCACCAATGGCAATCTCTCTCACTGTTGAATTATGAGAATACATCAATGTCTCTTATTTGACAGGTTCCTCAAGTGTTCGACGTCAAGTCCATTTATTCACACTTGTTGGATCGTACTAGGTACTTTGTGCCCCATTATCATTATCAGTGGAAGCCCTCACATTTGCTAACGGTATACATCAATGACCAGTAATCAAATGATACCCCCCATGTTTGACTTCAACTCATTTATTCACATGGTTAGGGTTTGTACCTTGGGTTGTTTTGATGAAGACCTTCAGACTTTGATAGCCTTACCTCATTATGTTATCACCCAAGCTGCTGAAGACTGAGCCTCACTCATTTTGGCTCTCCATGAGACATAGATCCAGTTTGTTGTTATGGCTATGATCTCTCATTCAGACATGGATCCGCACTTGTATTTCAGTAGCCATGCTATTTATACATCTCCTAGTTATGTATTAGAGATCATGTTGTATCATGCTACACATCTATATGATGTCAAGATTGTAATTGCTCGCTAACCTTGATCTTTATTCCAGGTACTTTTGTCACTTGGTTCTGTGGTTTCCTGCTCCTCCGTTGACTTGGATTTATAATGTATTTCGGCCATCATTTCTCTCTGACCTCATACATTAGGGGGCATCTGTTATAGGTCAAATCTACACTTCTTCGTCCGTGATCACATTAAGCTGTCGATAACACAAAAGGACAACTTGGATTGAAGAGCTAGATTAACCTAGGTGATGTATGGACTAGACTTACTCCTCTGCAGCAGAAAAAACACTGTTTTTACCTACATTTTGACATCAACGCTACCCTATAGGCATAAGAACAGTGTTCACCTGCTAAAATATGCAACTTTGCTTCAGTAGACTAGCATTCACCTGCTAAAATATGCAACTTTGCTTCAGTAGACTAGCGTTTACCTACTGAAATATGCAACTCTGCTTCAGTAGACCAACGTACACCCTCAAAAACCTTGCAAACGCCGGTTGTAAGCATGAAAGTTGCATATTGTGCGCTACTCAACTTAAGAAAACTCGCGTACATCTTAAAATGTAATAAAAAATATATTAATTTGACGAATTGGGATTAGTTGAAGTTGGTTTTGCAACTTCCCCAACCTCCCAATCAAACTACCTCTCGATCCAAACTGCCTATCTTGTCCCATAAATACAAGGGAAGAAACTATGCATTAAGTGTTGTTATGCTGGAGGAATTTGTTGGGCTCTGGAATTGTTTGTTATAATAATGTTATTTACATTAATTTCTCATCTTATCTACCATGATTTAATACATTTATGTTCAATAAGGCTATCTTTTACTTTATTTTATTCATTAAATATCGTAACTGAAACGTGAGCCTAATATGTTATTTTTAAATTCATTAAATGCAATATTGTGCAAATGATAGATGTTCGGTACTTCATACGACCTTTCATTCAACCCTTCTTCCGATTCGAAGTTCCGCACTGGGTTTAATGACATGTTTCTTATTGGTTTATTAAGTTTGACTTGCCTCTGTCTTCTGGTCCTCACTGATTCCGCAATACCTGTATATACATAACTAGAATCATGGGTTAATATTAAGGTTTTGTCTCAATAGTTTACAATGTCTTAAATTGAAAGTAATTAAAAAGGGAATACATTTAAATATCATTATTGTTTTATCTTTTTAAATTCAAAATATCTATAAATACACTCAATATTAATCATGGAAGATGAACAAGTTAGTTATTCAAGTGGATTAAAATAATACCAAATTAATGAAACATGGAATACTATGAAACCTATATGGAAATGGAACGTGCGTTGACCATAAAGCATCCACTTATAATAATCTAATGAATTTTGTTTGTCATTACATGTTTTGGTTTTAGTTTAATCGTTTTATGTTTTATGCAGGTCGTGAACAATATGTACAAGACACAAAGGGTAAAACTCACGCACGAAGAAATGGAGAGGGATCTTGTGAAGGGGATTAAGATACTTCCAAACCAACCAATAAAATGAAGCCATAGTTTGAAGCCAACAAACACATCCAGCAATAAACTCATGCAACAACTCAATAGGAAATCTGCTCAAAATACGGATTCGTGAAACTAATTGCAGTTACAGGTCATTCAGACCTTCATTCGGATTTCTGTTAAAAACGTGTTTTAACAGACAACAAATTTTGGGCTGGATCTGAGGGCAAATGGAGGCGAAATTGAAAATTCTGGAACATGAGTTTTGTGCGCAATAGGCCCATTTAGGCCACTGCAAGGAATTTCTCCAAAATTCCAAGCCATTTGAGAGGAAAATGTGGTTCTTTGAAGTCCACTTTCCCAGAAAAACGGAAAAACGTGGCCAGTCGTTTCTGAGTCGGTTCCTGTTTCAATGGGTTGTTTCTCCAGCTGTAGAGACTTGCTATTTTTAGATAGGTCGACTGACCTGCTCTCTCTTTGTAAACCACTATATAAATACCCCCAGGGTTGAGAGATGAGAAGAGAATTTGGGCAAAATTCTAGTTCATATTGTAACTCAATTTCTCTCGTCAATGAGAATTGGTTTTCCGAAAAGCAAGTTATGTGTATAGACTATGTGTGAAACTCCAGGGATCCGGCCATCTTCTGGATCGTATTTTTTCCTTCCTTTTATAATTTCGTTTTTAGTTTTTAGACAATTTGAATTAATTCATTTACAATTTCATTTTCAAGTTTTATATAGTTTTCAAGTTTTCTATAATTTTGAATTAACAGTTGGAGTGCAGGTTTTATTTTATTCAAATCCTCTCAGATCCCACATCACTGTATTGGTCTCGCTACGATTTCTGTGTTTCCTGTACATAGGTGTTTTAATGCGCTATCCCGTAGCTTCCTGTAGCTTCATTCTAATGCATTAATTTGAATTCATTAATATCCTGTAGATTTATTATAATGCATTAATATACTGTATAATCAATATCATATGCATATAATTACGCATCCATTAACCCTATGAAGCTTTCACCTCATGCGTTGACTACTTGATATAATATTAATATTATGCATAATACAGTGCATATAAAGTATAAATATGGAGTTTAAGTCAAATCTATAGGAACTATTGTTTAAATTACACGGATTAAAATTTGAGTGTTAGGTAATAAAGTAAGTGATAGGTGAAATTGAGTGTTAGTTTATTTATTTATAATTGATAGTAATTTAACTTTGAATTCACGTATATAAGATTCCATCTTCCATAATTTGATCAAAGTAAGTTTGAATTCACGTTCATGTTAATAGAAAAGAAATTTTTCTTATAGAAACTAAAGTTTATGTTTTAGGAATTAAAAATGATGTAATTTGATATGTTTTAACTTATTTGTTTTACTTCTGTGTAATTTCTTTTCTATATTAATTTGTATTTTATAATATTTGAAATTTAGTTTAGTTAATTTTAAATTAGTTTGTAATTGATATTAGTTTATTAGTTTGCAATTTATATTAATTAGTTTGTAATGTTTGGCTTGTAGCTTGTTTATAAACTGTAGTTTTTTTGTTGCTAACATAGTTTATTCTACAAAATTAGGAATGGTCGACCAAAGTTTAATATTTCGTAGTTTGGTTTCACCTTCTCTCATCATTTTAGTTAGATATTGCTCCCACTTCCTCCATAGTTAGCATTAGCCTCTTTCTCCTTCTTCTATGTCAGTCTTTCTTCCTATTGATGTAGGTTAACTCTCTATTTTATTTCTCAACTTTCTTCCTACGTCTCATAGAAATAATTCCTCTATTTTGCTTAGAATAGATAGCTCCTTGTTAACTTAGCCTCTAAATAATATCTCCATTGCTTCCTTTGCATGGTAGGATCATATGCACAAATCCAACTGGTAATTAAATCATCCAAAACTCTTCTCTTCCCTAATTTAATTCATTTTCCTCCATTCGGACTGGCATTCGGACCGCCATTCAGACAGGCATTTGGATCATCATTTGGACCTATGTATTTTCTGCATTGTTTTAGGCCTTTTTCATAATCTAATTTCTTCTTCCTCTTAATCATAATTCTTCTTACTTCTAATTAATAGTTTTCGATGTAATTTAAACCTTGTTTCATAGAGTTTTTAATTAAGTTCTATCATTCTTTCCTCCTTCCATATTTTCCTCCTTAACCTCCTTTCAAAATTCTTCCAAAGATAAGTTCTTCATATCTGATTTGAATCTTTAGTCAGCTTGGGTTAGTTCAAGCCTTCAATCCTGCACATATAGTGATTGCATCTCATAAGCTCCCTTCCCGGGTTGACAATTTTATTATTGGAATTATTTAACACATAATAAACAACAACAAAATTCCAAAGTTAGTGTGAAGAGCAGGAGCCCAAAATCCAGTTGCACAAGCACTCTGAATGATCAGGTATAATTGTACTAATTATTGCTTTTGACAATAAAGGTTGAAATGCCCTTCCTGTCCCAATCAAATGTATAATGGATTGCATGTTTGTTTGGATTAAATGCTTGATTGTATTTGATGTCTAAATTGTGTTTCAATTTCATCATTGTTATATCAGTCAAGATACTCTACGGAATGTATCTTTGAATTGCAGGTTCACCAAACGGAAGATCAAGTGAAGGATTGAGCAGAAGATCAAGCAAAATCTAGGATCCAACGTTGTTAATAAGGTATGCTTTATAAGATCTTGATCTCTTTCTTTTTGTAGAAGCCTATGTGATATGATTAATGTATTTACCTGTCACCCCAGAAGTTGGTAGTGTCCCTCTCCTCGCTATAGGGTAGAAATACCAAACAACACCTAGTTATCCCCCTTGTGTACCTACCACCCCTAGTCATTTACACACAAACAAACACAAGTTAGATGCACATAATTATATTTGCACACATATTAAAGATGTACAGATACATATATATTTACACTACAAAAACCTACGCAAATAAAAAAATTTATACATAAATATACAAACAATACATGCACAAAGGAAAATATCTATGCACACACAAAAATTTACAAAAATTTGCACAAAGAAAACCATACAAATATTAGTATAAAATAACAAACAACATCATCTTTTTAAACACAATTACACACCTAAATATCACATTCAAATATTTTTCATTTTGAGTTATGCATTAGGATATAAAGGCACCTTCTAGGAACCAAGGTTTATGAATGATGCCTTGAAGCATTACAAATGACCCATCAAATTAATCAGTTTTGTTAACCCATAAATATATATTTCTAGCCTTGAGATGTTGGTATCCCTCCTAGTATCATGTTTATGGATTTGAGGTCCACCCATAAAGCTCAAAACCTACTACTAGTGTCCATACTAGCATTCAAATATTTAACTTATACTAGACCAATCTTATGTGGTTGGTTAAGGTTTCACATTTTCCCTATCCTTGAAAACTTCCTTTAGAGCCTAAGGTCAAGGTTTCATCGTTTGATCATGTTTAGTGCCATAAAACTCATACTGAGTGCTAAAATACTCCTAGTTGCACCCATATCATTTATTGGAGGCTAAACATATCCTTGTCATTTAAGACCTCTTTCATAGTTGTGAAGCTATCTAAGTAATACACCTGTAAGGTTGAAGCCTCAGGTTTCCCTTCCCTTAGAAAATTTATTTTTATTAAGGTTTGCAGTCCTCCCAACCATGTACAAGGCCCTAATATCCATAAATGGTTCTCAAAATATCCTAATGAAGTATGTATCAACACTTGGGAGCTAAAGAACCCTAAGACATGTCCTATATGGTAGTTTGAAAGCTCCTTTCTTGTTCTTGATCGCTAAGTTTGTGCATTTAGGGAATAAATCCTAAGTTTCCTACATTTACCATGTATCGATTCATGACTTGTATACGGGGCTAAAAAATTCTCAGTGGTTAACCTATTCCTCTTTTATTCCCACATAGAGAAAAAATGCACCTAGTATATGCCAATTGTTATGGTCCAAGACCTTGGGCATGGTCGTCAAGCCCTAGATGCTTCTCTTAGGACCTATGGTCTACATTTCATCCTTTGACCACTTCCATATCCTAAGAACCAATTTTGGTGTTCAAAACCTCCAAATAGTGTCCATATACTCACCAATAAGTTAAATATTCACAGCCATATCTAGGCCCTCAACAACCAATACTTGGTGTTCATAACATCCTAATCATATTTAAATATGCTCATATGGAGGCCAAATATCCCTCGATCCTATATGTGTTGTGATTTGACACATCATTCTTGGTCCTAAATGCATAGAAGCCCTGCTTAGGGCATAAGGAATATGTTTCCTCCATTGAACATGTTCATGGTCCCAAGACCCATACCTAATGTCCACAACCTACTTATTGCATCTAGGTCAACAATCAAAGGAAAAGGATACCCTTCAGAGGTCAAATGTTATTCTTTAAGGCATTATCCATGGCTCGAGATGCTTAGAATCAATTCCTACAACCTAAGGCTCAAATTTTCTACCTTAATCATGTCCAAAGAACTCACATCCAAACTTAGTGCTTAAAAAATCCTAATGGCTCACATTCCCCCCCTTGAAAATAATTATAAGCTAGGGATTTAATGTGGTTGCAAGGATTTTACCTACCATAAAAACTAATTAATGCCATATATGTTGTTATAAGAATGTGTACACCTTTGTAATGTGTCTATCACGTTTATAATGCATACAAATTCTTCTTGTTATAAAAAAAGGGAAACCAACCTTATTTTATGCAAACCAAAACTTACTTGTCTCTTATAGAATCATCTCTCATAAACACTATGGATCCAATACAAATTTTCTAATGGTTTTGATACGAATTTTAGGGAGAATATGGCCTAAATTCGGATGTATAAGCCATAAAAGCATTAAATGGAGAGGCCACCCTCTCCCATTTAATCATAAAAGCATTAAATGGAGAGGCCACCCTCTACCATCCATGGTATTTGGTAGCACATAGTTTTGGCCCATGGTATGGCCTCAAGACACATTGTAATAATGTTATATAAAGGCCTGGCAAGCCTTCTCATGATAAGAAGTTACTCATTTGGTTTCTCTTCTATTTTCTATTGTTCATTGTGAGACTAATTAGATCTGAGTGACTTATTGGTAATTAGTTTCAGAGGTGGGGCTCCTCTTTGAGCCTCACCTCCCATTCACTTCATATGTTTTTGTTCATGCTTATTCTCATGCAAGATTAGTGTTTTTCATGTGAATTTTATGACAGATTTGCATGCTTAACCTCCTCCCCTCTCGGCATTCAAGCCTTCTGGTTCTCAGCTCCCATTGATCTAGATCAGTGGTATCAGAGCGGGTACGCTCTCCATCGGGATAAGAGTTTGAAGCATGATGTGGGTTCAACGGAGGTTCCACAACCTCTACAACAACCCATGCGGCTCTACAAACCCTTGACATCTCTGCACTCAACACTCTCACATTCAACAAACTTTGAACAGATCCCATAGAATCCACAGGATGTTTCATAGACTCTACCATATTTCATCGGAAAGGTATTTCCACCAGCTCAAATGGGTATTTCAGAGAATTTCATTTCGTTTTCTGGTTTGTGAGATATGTTTGTTTGAAGTAGTACATGTTTGTACACAATGCGGCCAGACGTACAACAACTTTAAACAAGTGCTACAGACTCCACAAAATGTCTCAAAGGATCTACCATAACTCATTGGAAATATCTTTTTGTCAACTAAAATGGGTATTTTGTGGTTTTCCATTTGGCTTTCTGGTTTGAGAGATATCATCGATTGAAGCAACATATGTCTGCAAAATAGTGTGCACGCATCTCTTAAACTTCAACAAACATTTTCTCAATCTCTGGGCCACCCCAGAGCAAGTATTTTATATGGATGGAAAGGTCTCTTTGAGACCTCAAATGGGTCTTCAATGGAATTCAATTTCAATACATGCATCAAAATCTATGAATAGATTTGCATCAAGACATCAACTGCACCAAAGATCATGAATTTTCAATTTTTTTAAATCTTAATGTAATCATGGTTATGGTTAACCACACAAATCCTATGGTTCTGGGTCAACCACACAAAACCCATGGTTATGGGGGAAACCACACAAAACCCACATTTATGTATTGTAATCACGGTTATGTGTCAACCACACAAAACCCATGGTTATGGGTCAACCACAAAAAACCCACAGTTATATATTGTAATCATTAATGTGTTTCAACCACAAAAAACCCACGGTTATGGGTTAACCACACAAAACCCTTCTCTTCAGTGGAAACAAGCTTGTCATTTCCACCATGTTTATAGGTCAACCACACAAAACCCATGGTTATGGGTCAACCACACAAAACCCATGGTTCTGAGTCAACCACACAAAACTCTTCTCTTCATTGGAATCAAGCTTGCCATTGCCATCATGGTTATGGGTCACCCTTGCAAAACCCACAGTTATGGGTCAACCTCGCAAAACCCACGGTTATGGGTCAACCACAAAAAACCCTTCTCTTCATTGGTAACTGGCACATTGTAATCATGGGTCTCTTTTTAGCATGAAATGATGGGGACCATCATTTTCTAAGGGGGGAGGAATGATCTGAATTTTAGGGGGCATATGGTCTAAATTCGGATGTATAATCGATAAAAGCATTAAATGGAGAGGCCACCCTCTCCCATCCATGGTATTTGGTAGCACATAGTTTTGGCCCATGGTATGGCCTCAAGACACATTGTAATAATGTTATATAAAGGCCTAGCAAGCCTTCTCATGATAAGAAGTTACTCATTTGGTTTCTCTCCTATTTTTTATTGTTCATTGTGAGACTAATTAGATTTGAATGACTTATTGGTAATTAGTTTCAGAGGTGGGGCTCCTCTTTGAGCCTCACCTCCCATTCACTTCATATGTTTTTGTTCATGCTTCTCATGCAATATTAGTGTTTTTCATGTGAATTTTATGACAGATTTGCATGCTTAACCTCCTCCTCTCTCGGCATTCAAGCCTTCCGGTTCTCAGCTCCCACTGATCCACATTAGGTTTTTACAATTGTCTCTTCATGTTTTGTTGATTTCTTATTGCATTTGGCCCTTCTAAAGATAGGTATTTGATGCAATCAAGCACAAAAGTTTGACCGCGTCAATTTGTACATAAACAACATGCACATATACAAATATCTACACATACATACACACATAAGACCATGCACATACACAATAAATAAACCTTAGCTTGCAAAAGGCCATGCCAATCTTGCTCAAGGGGGTCATTTATGATCCAAATGCTCCCGGGTGAGCATGGCCATCCTGAACACATCCACAATGGCCATATGCATGTGTCGGAGATGAAAGAATCCAATCTCGTTCGTCAGTTTGGGTTATGTGCCCCCGAAGCAAATCCTCAAAGTGTCCCTGAATCGCCACGGGGTTCCTAGAAAAAATTCCCATAGCACCAAAACCATGACTCCGGTCACAAATCCATTGATTCCAATGGATTATGGATGTCGGGTTTTAGCTATGGGACCCCCCACACAATGCCTCAAATGCTCGGAAATGGTGCTATTGTGCCATCTTAGGAACTAGGGTTTTGCTTAGTGAAGGCCATGCTAATTTTTCTCAAGGGGGTCATTTATGATCCGAAGGCTCCCAGGAGAGCATGGCCATCCATAACACATCCAAAATGGCCATATGCACATGTGGGAGATCAAATAATCCAATTTCGCTCGCCAGTTTGGGTTTCGTGCCCCTGGAGCAAATCATCAAAGTGTCATTGAATGGCCATGGGGTTCCTAGAAAAAATTCCCATAGCACCAAACCCGTGACTTCGGTCGTGAATCCGTCAATTCTAATGGATTCAGGATGTTGGGTTTCATCCATCCCCCCCCCCCCCCACACCAGTCCTCAAACGCCCCAAAAACTGTGCTATTATGCCATATCAAGAACTAGGGTTTTGCTTAGTGAAGGCCATGCCAATTTTTCTCAAGGGGGGCATTTATAATCCAAAGGCTCCCGGGCGAGCGTTTCCATCATGCACGCATCCAAAATGGCCATATACACATGTGGGAGTTGAAAGCATCCAAGTCCACTCGTCGGTTTGGGTTTCATGCCCCTAGAGAAAATACTCAAAGTGTCCCTAAATGGCCATGGGGTACCTGGAAAAACTGTGAATAGAACCAAAACCGTGACTTTGGTCATGAATCCATCGATTCCTATGGATTCGAGATGCTTGGTTTCAGCTAGGGTTCCCCCCACACCATGCTTCAAACACCCGGAAATGGTGCTATTGTGCCATCTCTAGAACTAGGGTTTTGTTGAGTGAAGGCCATGCCAATTTTACTCAAGGGGGTCATTTATGATCTGATGGCTCTCGGGCATGAGTGACCATCGTGAAAAAATCCACACTGGCCATATGCACATGTGGGAGTTGACAGAACCCCATTCCGCTTGCTGGTTTGGGTTCTGTTCCCTCGGAGCAAATCCTCAAGCTGTCCCTAAATAGCCATGGGGTGCCTAACAAAAATGCTGATAACACCAAAACCGTGACTACGGTAGAGAATCCATTGATTCCGATGGATTCGAGACGTTAGGTTTCATCTAGCCCCCCCCCCCCCCACACCATGCCTCAACCACCTAGAAACGATGCTATTGTGCTATCTCCGGAACTAGGGTTTTGTTGAGTGAAGGCCATGCCAATTTTTCTCAAGGGGGTCATTCCTGATCCTACAGCTCCCTAGAGTGCGTGGCCATTGTAACCACATCCACAATGGCCATATGCACGTGTGGGAGCTGATGGAACCCAATTCTGCTCATCGGTTTGGGTTCTATGCCCCCAGAGCAAATCATCAAAGAGTCCCTGAATGGCCACGGGTTTCCTGAAAAAGCTTCCCATAGCACCAAAACTGTGACTCCGGTCGTGAATCCATCGATTCCAATGGATTTGGGACACTGGTTTTCATCTAGGCCCCCCCCACACCATGCCTCAAACTCCTAGAAACGGTTTTATTGTGTTATCTCTCGAACTAGGGTTTTTCTTAGTGAAGGCCATGCCAATTTTGCTCAAGGGGGTCATTTATGATCTAACAGATCTCGGGCATGTGTGGCCATCATGAATACATCCACACTGGTCATATTCATGTGTGGGAGTTGAGGGATCTTGAGCATGCATGGCCATTGTGAACACATCCACACTGGTCATATTCATGTGTGGGAGCTGACGAAATCCCATTCCACTCGTTGGTTTGGGTTCCGTGACCCCGAAGCAAATCCTCAAAGTGTCCCTCAATGGCCATGGGGTGCCTGGAAAAAATTCTCATAGCACCAAAAATGTGACTCCGGCCGTGAATCCATTGATTCGGATGGATTCAGGACATCGGGTTCTAGCTGTGGGACCACCCCAACCGTGCCTCCAATGCCCGAAAATGGTGCTATCGTGCCATCTCCGGAACTAGGGTTTTTCTCAGTGAAGGTCATGCCAATTTCGCTCAAGGGGGGCATTTATGAGCTGATGGATCCCGGGTGTTCATGGCCATCATGAAAACCTCCACAATGGCCATGTAAATGTGTGGGAGCTAACGGAACCCTGTTCCTCTCACCACTTTGGGTTTTCTTCCCCCGAAGCAAATCCTCAAAGTGTCCCTGAATGACCATGGGGTGCCTAGAAAAAATACCCATAGCACCAAAATCGTGACTTCGATAGTGAAGCCATCAATTCTGATGGATTCAAGACGTGAGGTTCTAGTTGAGGGACCCCCCTCACCATGACCCAAATGCTCGGAAATGGTGCTATTGTGCCATCTCTGGAACTAGGGTTTTGCTCAATGAAGTCCATGCTAGTTTTGCTCAAGGCGGTCATTTCTGATCCGACAGATCATGTTCATGCGTGTCCATCATGAACATCTACACACTAGCCATATGCACGTGTGGGAGCTAATGGAACCTGGCTCCGCTCATCGGTTCGAGTTCCATGCCCTCGGAGCAAATCCTCAAAGCGTCCCTGAATGACCACGGGGTGCCTAGCAAAAATTCCCACAGCACCAAAACCGTGACCGAGATCGCAAAGCCATCGATTCTGTTGGATTCTGGACGTCGGGTCCTAGCCAGGGACCCCCCCACCATGCCTTTAATGCCCGAAAACAGTGTTATTGTTCCATCTCCGGAACTAGGGTTTTGCTTAGTGAAGGCCATGCCAATTTTTCTCAAGGGGTTCATTTTTGATCTGATGACTCTCGGGTGTGCATGGCCATCGTGAACACCTCCACACTGGCCATATGCCCATGTGGGAGCTAACGTAACCCCGTTCTGCTCATTGGTTCAAGTTCCGTTCCCTTGGAGCAACTCCTCAAAACGTCCTTGAATGGCCACAGGGTGCTAGGTGTCTCTAGATTTTTTTTGTCTTGTTTCTAGGGCTAGATCAGGGTCTATAAGCTATATTAGGTTCTATATGGATAGATTATGTCTCTGAGGATAGATTACGTCTCTAGGGATAGATAAGTACTCTAGATTAGGTCTCCATGGTTCTAGGTCCACATTAGTCTTTCCAAGGCTAGATTTTATTTTATTTTTTATTTTATTTTTTCCTAGTTTCTAGGGCTAGATCAGGGTCTATAAGCTAGATTAGGTTCTATATGGCTAGATTAGGTCTCTTGGGATAGGTTACATCTCTAGGGATAGATAATTATTCTATATTAGGTCTCTAGGGTTCTAGGTCCACATTAGGCTTTTGAGGGCTAGAATTGTTTTTGTCTGGTTTCAAGGGCTAGATTAGGGTCTATAAGCTAGATTAGGTTCTATATGGCTAGATTAGGTATCTAGGGCTTGGTTACGTCTCTAGGGATAGATAAGTATTCTAGATTAGGTCTCCATGGTTCTAGGTCCACATTAGGATTTCCAGGGCTAGAATTGTTTTTGTCTAGTATTTAGGGCTAGATTAGGGTCTATAAGCTAGATTATCTTCTATATGGCTAGATTAGGTCTTTGGGGCTAGGTTACTTCTCTAGGGATATATAAGTATTCTAGATTAGGTCTCGACGGTTCTAGGTCCACATTATGATTTCCAGGGATAGAATTGTTTTTGTCTTGTTTTTGGGGCTAGATCAGGGTCTATAAGGTAGATTAAGTTCTATATGGCTAGATTAGGTCTTCGGGGCTAGGTTACATCTTTAGGGATATATACGTATTCTAGATAAGGTCTCCAAGGTTCTAGGTCTACATTAGTATTTCTAGGGCTAGATTTGTTTTTGTCTGGTTTCTAGGGCTAGATAAGGGTCTATTAGCTAGATTAGGTTCTATATGGCTAGATTAGGTATCTAGGGATAAGTTACGTCTCTAGGGATAGATAAGTATTCTAGATTAGGTCTCCAGGGTTCTAGGTCCACATTAGGATTTCCAAGAATATATTTTTTTTCTCTGGTTTCTAGGGCTAGATCAAGGTCTATAAGCTAGATTAGGTTCTATATGGCTAGATTAGGTCTTCGGGTGAGGTTATGTCTCTAGGGCTAGATATGTATTCTAGATTAGGACTCCAGGGTTCTACGTCCACATTAGGCTTTCCAGGGCTAGAATTGTTTTTGTCTGGTTTCTAGGGATAGAGTAGGGCCTGTAAGATAGATTAGGTTCTATATGGATAGATTAGGTCTTTGGGGATAGGTTACGTCTCTAGGGTTAGATGAGTATTCTAGATTATGTCTTTAGGGTTCTAGGTCAACATTTGAATTTACAGGGCTAGAATTGTTTTTGTCTGGTTTTTAGGGATAGATCAGGGTCTATAAGCTATATTAGGTTCTATATGGATAGATTAGGTCTTCGGGGCTAGGTTACATCTCTAGGGATAGATAAGTATTCTAGATTTGGTCTCTAGGGTTCTAGGTCCACATTAGGCTTTCCAGGGCTAGAATTGTTTTTGTCTGGTTTTTAGGGCTCGACCAAGGCCTATAAGCTAGATTACGTTCTCTATAGCTAGATTAGGTCTCTAGGGCTAGGTTACATCTCTAGGGATAGATTAGTATTCTATATTATCTCTCCAAGGTTCTATTTCTACATTAGGATTTCTAGGGCTACATTTGTTTTTGTCTGGTTTCTAGAGATCGATCAAGGTCTATAAGCTACATTAGGTCTCTGGGGATAGGTTACGTCTCTAGGGATAGATAAGTATTCTAGATTAGGTATCCAGGTTTGTACGTCCACATTAGGATTTTCAGTGATGCATTTTTTTGTCTGGTTTCTAGGGCTAGATCAGGGTCTTTAAGCTATATTAGGTTCTATTTATTAGAAGGAACATGTAGATCTAGCTTCTAACCCATAGAGTGTGATTATGAGATATTTCAATTTGTTAGTATTTCCTCTTGTGATCAGGGTGAATTCCAACATTATTGATCTGGTGGCTTAGGAGCATGAGGGGTGATTGTACCTCCCAAGATATTTATATCATTTGTTTCTTTCATCCATGAGACTTCCAATTATATAGCGTAGGAGAGGTGTGATGATGAGATTGACTTCATCCATGCACATTCTACTTATTCATTAGAGAGGTGTGATGCCTTAATGGAGGACGTTGTTTAGGGTGATTCAAGAGTTGTAGATAATGTGTGTTTTACAAAGTATAGAGCCATGGATTATCCGTTGAATGGTTTGAGATGGATTATATCACAAGAGATGGTATGTGATTGATATGCACACTTGTAATAAATTTATCAATGGATGTCAGATGTCAGATTGTCATTGGATTAATGTTATTCCCTTGAGAAATTAATATCTCTAGCCTCAATGGTGGCCACCTGGAGTATTCACTTGGTGGGAGAACACCCTACAAGACACATGGAGCAATGCTTATTGCGGAGGAGGAACACAATCCCTAGATATCATATGGTGCCATGGTTTCCTTTTTGGAGGATTGGATATCGATTGATGGTCTTTCCTTACATATGTACATATGTACTCTACAAGTGGAGCACTTCGCTAGTGTGTGGATCACTTATATTTCTTCCCTAGACTGCTATCATTCGTTATATATATTCTATATAAGATGATTTTTCAATCTTTTTTATGCATGTGAATTTTTCCTAAAGGGATGGAAACTTGAATTGGAGTGATTGGTGTAAAAAAACAAGAAGGGAACTAGGATATGAATTCATAACTCTTTACCTAGTTGTACAAGATCATATATATGATCATATTCATTCGAAATAGAAGACTGGCTTTCCTCTAACTGGATTGTTTCAACAACTGCACGTGGGTCTACTACAAGTGATAGATGATCACATTCATCAACCCAATCCATTGATTCACACTCATCCCACTCACCACTGCTACAAGGCCCACAAAAGCAAGCAATTTTTCGAGTCCATATTTCAAATAAGGGGGGTTTTGAGCTTGAAACCCATTGAAATCCATGAGTGGCTTGTACAATACTACAACTATAAGAACATCATCGATCTATATCAACCACATACCAGAAATTTCTGACAACATTTCCTCTACCTGTTGGTCTGTGTTGCTCTGTGGTTCGATCTGACATTTTTGTAGAGCACCATTGAACTATGGATTTTTCATCCTGAATATGAGGTTTTGTCATGCACCTCATGTCCTCCCTTTGTAGGGAAGTTTTGAGACATGCTCCATCCCCATCATGCTCTCCTTTTCCATGCCCGGTCTCAAAATAGTTCCATATATGCAACACATCATAAGTATTATGAAAAATACTCAATCACTAGAATACACATGCATTTTTGAACTGGCATGCACAACCATCTGACCATATCCAATGTTGATACATCTGTATACCTCTCTCTTTAGTTGATCATAGAAAATTCTGAAGTAATGATGCACATAATGCAGGTCGTGGCACTTGTCATCACTGATGTACAAGTTGGTCTCTTTCAATATTATCCCCATGTCATTGCTGCTCTCTGGTGTGTGCCTATACATGATATGGACCATTATGCTAACTTTGTATGAATGGTAGTATTGAATTTGAATCTCATTATGTGGCTGCAGGGTGTATTTTTCAGCAAAGTCCACAACCAAAAATATTGTGCCATTGGGAAAGGTGTCCTTGCACTGGTTGTACTCTTCATCCTGCCATCGTGATACATGGACATGTTGTACATACTGCTTAGTCTTTTTGTAGAATTCCTTCATGTAATCCAAAATTTGTACCTGGTGCCACAAAACCAAGGGAATTAATACAATGCGACATTTACAATATGAATATATATGTATAAATTCAACATATACAGTATGAAATTATGCAAACTTAGATTACCTATGAATTCATCAATGCATTTTTTTTGCTTTCCTTCGCACTATCTACTTCACTTCTCCCGATATCGACGTTGGATTTTGAGAGGGATCCATTACCCACATCTGTTTCACTTCTCCCGATGAACCCGAGGTAATCATGGCATGGATTGTGCTAGGATATAAGGCACTAACATTTTTATGTCTATGGTTTTCCATGTACATCCTATCCTTTTATTTTATCTCATGGGCCTTTTCAAGGGGAAGCTCCTTTCTTTTAGTATTACGTCGGTTTTCCATCTTCAATACATTTTTTAACAAAACAAAAATATCACCCCTACAAGAATCAATAACAAATAAGATATTATTTTTCAATTATGAAATGAGGAAAACAAATTTTTACCATGATTATGACTTGTATAATGTGCAAAATTATTAAAACTTGATGTAGCAATTGATTGGGTAATTTGCAAACCTATGCGTGTTATCTTCGTAAGTGTACAATGTAAACTATGGTCACAAAAGTATGTTTTGTTTTCTTGACATTGGAAATATAGAGCAAACTAATATGGTAGCAATAAAGAAGGTGGCATGAGGCCATTGCAACTATCACAAAAAATGATCAAAGTGGTGCATCAATTTTTTTTTTTCTCTCAACATCCCATTAGTGTGTACATGCATAGAGCTTGTGTTACTGGTATCGATCATACACTTATTTAATCAAATATTGATGTGGTATTTAATAATGTTTTAGCAATGCACAACCCAACCTAGGTTGGCATCAAGGTCCTCCTATACATCTTACTGACATAGGCTTGTAGTGTGGTGAATTCCCTCATTTTCAGTGCAACTCACTTTTGTCTGCAGATGTGGCTGTGGTTTCCCATTTTATGTCTAATCCCACGGTAGGGTCCTCATTTTACATTTCTACTTAATTGGTCATCATCTTGAAACAATGTATAACAACATCTAGTAATATTTTTTTCTTATAATCTTACAAGCTATTGAGAATTCCCTAGATATAACAACAACATCACCTCTAGGACCTCAATTTGAGATGTTTTCTTGTCATCTTGAAACAATGTAAAATGAGCCTCTTTTTCGTAGCTTGGCACTTGACACATGGAATTTTGACAATATTTTGTGTTAGTAGATGGTATTGGATGGTGGTATGGGATGTTACTAGGAGCACATTTCCTACAAAAGGAGAAGCTCCTACTCACTTCATTTTCATGTTTTGGATGAGGGAAAATTGCCCCTAAAGATTAAGAATTTGACTCTTTTGGTGTTTGTGTGAGTTGTTGTAGTGAAATCATGAGGATTTCAACAATTTTTTGTGTACTGAATGGAGTTATGTGATTTTGAAAGGTTATTGGTGGTGATGCAAGCAAGTTTTTTTTATTATCTTTATGAAAGGTTGAAAGCATTGCTTGGTGCATGTTGTAGTTTTTTTGTGGTAAGATTTTTGTATTGTCTATGTTGAATATTAAGAAGACTAAAATACATTTATCATACAATTCATGAGGAAAAACTAAAATACATAAAATTCAAACAAATTTGAAGACTAAAATGCAATTCATAAGGAAAAATTGTCACCATACCTCAAGGATTGCTCTTTGCTTGAAATGTAAAATGGTCTTTTGATGTATCCACTATATGTAAGAAGATTTCAAGTGTGTCCAAGAAGCATGATGATTTAATACAAAGATCCAAATAGATTCCAACTGTTGTGTATTCAATCTAAAGATCCAAATAGAGTCCAACTGGTGTATAATCAATCCAAAGAGCCAAGTAGAGTCCAACTGGTGTGTATTCAATCCAAATTAATTGTCAAACAAACTTCAAAAGGTGTGTGAATTCAATCCAAAATGTAAGTGATTGTCGAGTTGTGTGTGAGAAGAGCGAAAAATATGCGATATGAGCGAAAACAAATGTGGGAGAAGAGCGCGGGTTATCTGCAAAATTTTATGTTCAAGAGAAGGGAGCACGCGTCAGGAGTGTGTACACTCTAGCAGCACGTGCGTGATTATATAGAACGTTGCTTTGTTTGGTGGGTAATTTTTGGTAAATTTATGTCCCAATAAATATGTATTTTCCTATTTATTCCTAGAGCCCCTCCCCCATAAATTCCTTTAGGCTCTCTTCTAAACAATAATCCCCAAGTGCATAAGTGTTTCTAGGTGTTTAGGGGTTTTGGGGTTAGGGTTATAAGGATTGTAGGTTAAGAGTTGTTAAATTTATGGGGTTAAAGGTTATATATTTTAGTGTTCAAAATTGATAGTCTTTAAGGGTTATAGGGGTAATGAGTTCTCCCTGTAAACCCTAACCCCCGATCTCTCTCTCTGTCCCTTTAAATCTTAACCTCCAATTTTTCTCCATCGCATATTAAACACCTAACCCTAATTTATATCTCTCTTTTAAAACCTCCTTGATCTATTTCTTTCCCTCTAAACCCATAATCCCTAATCTCTCTCTCTCTCTATCTAAACCCCCGAGCCCCAATATCTCTCTCTCTCTGAACCCCTTACCACCAATCTCTCTCTCTCTCCAAACCCCTTACCACCAATCTCTTTCTCTCTAAACCCATATGCTCTAATATCTCTCTCTCTCTCTCATCCCTTAACCTCGAATCTCTCTCTCTCTAAACCTTTAACACATAATCTCTCTCTTTCTATATGTCCCTCTAAACCCCTAAATTCTAATCCACCCTCTCTCTCTCTCTACCCCTAACCACCAATCTCTCTCTATTTAAACCTCTCTCTATCTCTCTCTCTCTATTTAAACCTCTCTCTCTCTCTCTCTCTCTCTCTCTCTCTCTCCTGACACGGAACCATCAATCTCTCACTTTTTCAAACCCTAAACCCATAACCCCCTCTCTCTCTAACCCATTATCCCCCAATATCTATATCTTCCTTCGTAATACCCTAACCACCATTTTCTCTCCCATTATATATCTCTTTAAACAATTAAACCATAATATCTCTCTCTCTCTCTTTATATACCCTTCACCACCAATCTCTCTCTCTCTCTAAACCCTAAACCCCAAATCTTTCTCTCTCTAATCCCCTGGCCACCAATCTCTCTCACTCTAATCCCTTAGTCCCCAATCTCTCTCTCTCTCTAAACACCTAGCCCCCAATCTCTCTCTCTCTATAAATGGGTAACCCCCAATCTCTCTATCTCTCTCTCTGAACCACTAATCTCCAATACATTTTTCTCTCTAAACCCCTAACCACCAATCTCTCTCTCTCCTCCATAATCCCCTAACCTCCAATCTCTCTCTCTCTCCCTCTATAATCCCTTAACCTACAATATCTCTCTCTAAACCCCTAACTTTCAATCTCTCTCTCTCTCTCTCTCTCTCTCTCTCTAAACCCAACCCCCAATATCTCTCTCTCTATACACCTAAACCCCAATATCTCTCTCTCTCTCTCTAAACCTCTACCCCCCAATATCTCCCTCTCTCTCTCTAGATCACTAACCACCAATCTCTCACTTTATCTCTCTCTAGAACCATGACCTCTAGTCTCTCTCTCTCTAAACACCTAGCAACCAATTTCTATATCCCTCTCTAAGCCACTAAGATCCAATATCACTCTCTCCATCATTAAACCCTGGACCACCAGTCTATCACTTTCTCTCCCTCTACCTCCATTCTCTCTCTCTGTCTAAATCTATAACCCTGAATTCCTCTAATTCTCTTTCTCTCTCTCTAAACCTCTAATGTCCAATCTCTCTCTCTCTGAGTTCCTAACCTACACTTTCTCTCTCTATATGCTTAGCCAACAATCTCTTTATGTTTCTCCCTAAACATGTAACCACCAATTTCTTTCCCTCTCTCTCTCTAAGAACCTAAAACCAATTTTCTCTCTCTTTCTAAACCCCTAATCCCAAATATCTATATCACTAAACCCATAACCTCCAATCTCTCTCTCTCTCTATTTCTCTAAACCGCTAACCACCAATCTCTCTCTCTCTTAACCATGAAGCTCCAATCTCTCTCTCTATTCCCCTAACCATCAGTCTATTTATTTCACTCTCTATATCTCTCTCTCTATACCCCTAAGCTCTAATCTCTCTCTCTCTCTCTTTGAATTCCTAGCCCCAAATCTCTCTCCATCTCTCACTCTCTGAACCCCTAACACCCAATCTCTCTCTCTCTCTCTAAAATCCTAACCATCGGTCTCTTTCTTTCTCTCTCTCTAAACCCCTAAGCTCCAATCTCTTTCTCTTTCTCTCTCAATATCCCTCTTCGAACCCCTAATCTCTCTCTCTCTCTCTAAGCCCCTAACCCCTAATCTCTCTCTCTTAAAAAAAATTAACCACCAACCTCTCTCTCTCTCTCAATACATAGCCTCCAATCCCTCTCTCTCTCTAACTATCTCTCTAAACCCCTTACCACCAATCTCTCTCTCTCTAAATCGATATGATCCAATATCTCTCTCTCTCTAAACCCATATGCTCCAATCTCTCTCTCTCTCTCTCTCTCTCTCTCTCTCTCTCTAAACCCCTAAGATACAATCTCTCTCTGTCTATCTTTGTACCCCTAGAAACCAATCTCCCTCCATCTCTCCGTCTCTAATCCCTTAAAACCCAATCTCTCTCTCTCTCTCTCTCTAAACCATTAACCCCCAATCTCTCTCTCTCTCTCTCTAAACCATAAACCCCCAATCTATCTCTCTCTCTCTAACCCCTATCCCCCAATCTCTCTCTTTCTCTCTAAACCCTTAAGCCCCAACATCTCTCTCTCTAAACTTCCAATCTCCAATCTATCTCTCTATCTCTAAACCCCTAACACCCACTCTCTCTTTGTCTCTCACTCTCCCTCTCTAAACCCTTAACCCCTAATTTCCAATCTCTCTCTCTCTCTATACCTCTAACCCCTAATCCTTCTCTCTCTCACTCTCTCAAAAACCCTAAACCCCAATTTGTCTATTTCTCCCTAGACACCTAATCACCAATCTCTCACTTTCTCTCTCTCCCTCTAAAATCCTAATATCTAGCCTCTCTCTCTCTCTAAATTCCTAACCACCAATCTCTCTCTCTCTCTAAACCATTAAGCACCAATCTCTCTCTTTCTCTCCCTCTCTTTCTATAAACCCCTAACCTCTAGTCTCCCCCCCTCTCTCTCTTTCTATCTCTTTCTATAAACCCCTAACGTCTATTCTCTCTCTCTCTCTCTCTCTCTCTCTCTCTCTCTCTCTCTCTCTCTCTCTCTCTCTAAACCCTTAACCCCAATATCTCTCTCTTTCTACCACAACCATCATTCTCTCTCCCTCTATCTATCTCTCTAAACCGTTAACCCACAATCTCTCTCTCTCTCTATACCCCTAAGCTCCAATCTCTCTCTCTCTCTAAACCCTTAGCCCCTAATCTCTCTCCATATCTCACTCATTGAGCCCCTAACACCCAATCTCTATCTCTCTCTAAAATACTAACCACCAGTCTCTTTATTTCTCTCTCTCTAAACCCCTAAGCTTCAATTTTTTTATCTTTCTCTCTCAATATCCCTCTTTGAACCCCTAATCTCCAATCTCTCTATCTCTCTCTCTAAACCCCTAACCCCCAATATCTCTCTCAACTCCTAAAATCCAATCCCTTTCTCTATCTCTAACTATCTCTTTAAACCCCTTACCACCAATATCTCTCTCTCTAAAACCATACGCTTTAATATCTCTCTCTCTCTCTAAACCCCTAAGCTACAATCCCTCTCTATATATCTCTGTACCCCTAGAAACTAATCTCCCTCCATCTATCTCCCTCTAATCCCTTAAAACCCAATTATCTCTCTCTCTAAACCCCTAACCCCCAATCTCTCTCTCTCTCTCTAAGCCCCTATCCCCCAATCTCTCTCTCTCTAAACCTGTCAGCCCCAACATCTCTCTCTCTAAACTCCTAACCTCCAATCTCTCTCTCTCTCTCTATCTCTAAACCCCTAACCTCCATTCTCTCTTTGTATCTCCATCTCCCTCTCTAAATCCTTACCCCTAACTTCCAATCTCTCTCGCTCTCTATACCTCTAACCCCTAATCTCTCTCTCCCTCTCTCACAAAAAACCTAAACCCCAATCTGTCTCTCTCTCCCTAGACACCTAACCACCAATCTCTAACTTTCTCTCTCTCCCTCTAAAATCCTAATATGTATTTTCTCTCTCTCTCTAAATTCCTAACCACCAACCTCTCTCTCTCTCTAAACCGTTAAGCACCAATATATTCTCTCTCTAAACCCCTTACCACCAATCTCTCTCTTTCTCTCCCTCTCTTTCTCTAAACCCCTAACCTCTAGTATCCCCCTCTCTCTCTCTCTAAACCCAAATCCCCCAATCTCTCTGTTTCCATCTCTTTCTCTAAACCCCTAACATCTATTCTCTCTCTCTATCTCTCTCTCTCTCTAAACCCCTAACTCACTCTCTCTCTCTGAAATCTTAACCCCAATATCTCTCTCTTTCTACATAAAACCATAACTTGTAATGTCCCTTTTTAAAAAATTTATTAAAATCCTCAAATTTTCACTTTTTCCCCAATTTCGACCTTTGACTAGTTTTGATGTCTAGGTCTCCAAATTGATCCAAATGCTCCCAAATATTCTGTGAAGGTGTATGACTGATATTAATACTTTAATATGAGGGTCAGGGATGATTTCTGACCCTCCAAATACTTTTTCAAACTTGGTTAACATCCTGGACAAAGTATGGAATTTAACTAGCAATTTGGGAATCAAATCCCCCCAGGGTAAGTACTGAAAATGGCTGTCCAAATGCCTCCAAACCCATTCAAAATTCAAAAAATAGGTAGGGGATGTTTGAGGGACATTAATAAGGTCTCATATGCACCATTAATCAGTTATTAAATCTATTCTAACCTTCTCCCAAACAACAACAAAAATCCTTAATTTGACCCTTGTGGAAATGGCACCAAGTCTCTTCCAAATGCAAATAAACTGAGCAAAATGACTTCAAATAATTAAGTGTTGAACATGAAACTTGTAACACTCATCAATGGATTTCCATTCATCATAAATATATCAGATAAACATTCTTTCATTCGAAATCATCAACATTACAATAGCATACATCAATGTAGTGGGGAAATGGTCATGGTTTTTCATTAATCATCATTTTTACATGCAACCACTTGGTATTTCGAACTGATACTTTCTGAATATGAAGAACATATTACATTAAGCTTATTACAATCTGAAATGGATCATGATAATCTCTCCCAAATAATACAAGAGCTCACCAAAAATGCCCTCCCTCAAGGAGCAAGAATATGCCATCAAATCTGGAAATGGTTGAGGGAAAGTGCTGCACTAGAAGAAACCATGAGCTACCATGTAGCTTACACCTGCAAATACAAAATCCATTAAATATCCATGAAATACTTAAGTGGCCTCTCCAAACACCAACTTGGATGGCAATCTTTCACCCTTGAAATTGGCTAAGGCAAGAAACTAGTCATCCACTAGCTCTCTCTTCACAAATGCATTTTTTCTCAAATGATCAAAAGTTGGTTTCATTATTTGTTCTTGAAATTTATAAATTTTCCAAGCTCTATATGGGTCTAATTCTTTCCAAGATATGCATTCCAACTCAATTTGGGAAGAGATTCCAAAGAATGCCACTTGTGCAACAATTCCTAGTCTCCCATTTCCACCAAATCACATGTGGAAGCATCTTAGTTGCCCTAAATCCCTTGAGCTCCCTCTTGGAGGATATTTTTAGCCCTGACATGTCATATATGTCAGATGGCAGCCTTCAGGTCTGATTTGTGTCATAGGTGTCATAGCATCTTCATCATTGTTGTCATAGAGCTAGGGAATCTAGTCCAGGTGTCTCACTAGCTCCAAAATGTCTCGTCCTCTTCCATGAGAGTTATTGTTCCACTCCAATTCAACCTTAATTGATTAATTCTAAGTATATTTACCTTCCAACTCATCCCAATACCCTTGGGATTCTTATGGATTCGAAATGACAAGAGGAGGATGCCATATGGCACATAAAATCTAGCTTGTGTGGGTCCCACTTCTTCCATGTGTCTTCATGATCAAATGGCAGTTTGATTTTCCATTGTATATATTTATTTATATCCTTTATTAATTATTTATTCTCTTCTAATGTCCACACATCATTTAGTATCCTTCTTATTCCAAATCCCAAAGCTTCCACTCCCAACCTAGGAAACTAGTAATTTTCCTCTTTAGCAAGTATTTAACCCTTAGCATCAATTTGACAAATTCTCATGAATATGACCAATGGGCTTAGGCCATTGTGACCCAATGCAAAATTTGGGACATGAAAAATCCTCCCTTCCCAATATTGTTTTTCCTCAAGCAATTTCAAACATGGGTTTTGAAGAACCTGCTTCCTGTATAATTCTTTGAAGTTGCTACTGAATTTCCCAACCTTGAGTCTTTAAGACTCCATGAAGGTTTTAGAGAGGAACTACCATGGTTTTTGCTGCACTAATATTAGTAAACTCACTTTATTCAGTGGGGAATCCATCCCCCATACTACTTGTTTCCCCCAAAAATTGAACCAATGAGACTAAGAATTATCACAGGGTCCCATTGCTTGTATTGCAGTCCAACAATTAGAAGTGCTCTCCAATTCATAGTTCCTGGATCCCATTTTCTTGTCTTCATTCTTACAAACATCATGAGTAAAAAATATATGTCATCAAAGTACATAACAACATAATAAAAATGAACATCAATAAGATGCTTCATCAAAGAATCATAAAAGTGCTTATACCTCCAAGCAAGTAGACCACCATTTTTCAAGTACATACAAGCATCAAGTAACCAATCAAATCTGCTCCAATGACATAGGTGAGGATCCCACATCCTATCATGTTGCTCCAAAATAATGTGATATGCATCAAAGTATTCATCCATGTATTCCTTCATCCAAGAAGTAAATGAAGAATCTCCCCTAAAATCTGAACCTAATAATGAACAAGAAAAACGAGACTTCAAATGACTCAAAGAAGTCTCACCCATACATCCATGAATGTGATAATCATAAAGATATAAAAAAGTATGTGGTTTTCAACAAAAATGTTCTCCAATCATAAATCTATTCACCCTAGTGTTGGATGAAGTTCCTCCAACATCAAATAAACCAAGTGTTGAGCAAGAAAAACCATGAGTCTTCAAGTGACTCAAATGCATATCATAGGTGCATCCATGTAGATGTGCATCATCATAAAGTAACAAAGGAGGCTGCTGCAAATGTGAATAAGAATGTGCTCCAACCATGTCATCATAAAAGTTAAATCTAGGAGTTCTATACTCCTCATGTGTCACCATCAAGAAGAACCCTTTCACCCATACTTCATTGAGACTAATGCTGCAAAACAGGGAATTGTAGGATGTAGGAGAATGAACTAACTCACCCAAATGATCAAAAAGTGCAGAAGTTTCACCATGGGAAGGATCCATATGGGTATTATCATGCAATGTAGAGGAATCATGCTCTTCTTTAAAAATTGCATAACCTTCATCAAGAGACAATTCAAGTTCCTCTTCCACCACATCAAGTGTTTGGATCTCTTCAAGTTCATCTTAAAACACATCAATAACATTCAAATTTCCACATTTCTCATGATCCACCATGTCATGAGAATCCTCTAAAAAATCTACCATTTGACAATCTGAAACATAGGAGGAAAAATAAGTATCTTGAAACTTTTCAAGAAGTTACTCATTTTGAATTTTGAGTTTATGAATATCCTCACCATTCTTCAAATGTGCATAATGTAACAATTCATTAAGCTCAAACAAATGGTTTCTATCAAAAATCAAAGACATTAAATTACCTTTGATGTGGCACATTGCTCTTGGAATCTTCTCCATGTCTTCAAGGAAGGATGTTTCCTCCAATGAAGTAGCTCTCCAACAAGAATTTGACACTAATGCTTGAGTGTAATGGAGAATTCTAAGGGACTCTTGGATCTTCTTTGCATTCATATTTAAGTACCCTTCAAGAAAATGAGGCTCTTGCAAATGAACCTCCTCATTGGCATCCTTCTTACTTGGACCAACTTCATAAAGCTCAAGTGGTGATGGAGAAGTTGATCTTGTTTCTTCTTCAACTGCTACAAGGTATTCATTTTCATGCTTAAGGAAATTTTGGCTTGCAGCAATAGTGTCAAAAGTGATCTCTATGTCACCAACAAATAGGTGTGAGCACCCATAAGTAGGTACTCCTTTATAGTTCAAGCATCCATCAGTAGATGCTCCTTGATTCATGTCCAAGGTAGAATGTGTCTCGAAATAATCTTCAATATTTTCAGTAGGATCTTCTTCAAGTTCATGGGATGTATCTTCATATTTATCCTTCAAGCAACCTGATGTACTTTTCCCCTTGGTTTCCTTAATATAATACATTTGGAATCTCTTTTAGAAGAGTACCCAAGAAGTCTCCCCCATATGGAAATACCTACATTCCCTGAAGCTTCATATTTCTCATTGCTCTTTTCACTCACACACATGTGATTTTATCTCCAAGGTCTCTTACAACAAGGGCATAAACCTTTATTCACTAACTCCACATCTTAATTTTTGGTCCTATTTGCAAACACCTAATCAACAAAGTCTTCAAAAGGAGGGGGCTTATATTTACTTTTCTTATAAAAATCAAGATATGCCTGATATTGTTAGGGCAAGGTTTTATATGTTGCTCTCCATCTGTGTAACTCATTCATAGAGTTATCCTCTGGTGGTGTGACATACTCATATTTATCATACATAGGGTCATAATAATAATCTCCATTCCTCCTGAAATTGTAAGAAGTGTTGCATGATGGCACCTCTTCCTCATACCATTCACATTCTCCTTCATATTGTTCACAATCATCTGCATATTCCTCATAAGAATGGTATTCATAGGATTCATCATCATAGTAAGACATGGCTGCCAATTATTCTTCAATGTATTGTATTAGCTCATAGGTGCAATGACCATGCTCTGATACTACTGTAATGTCCATTTTTAAATTTTTTATTAAAATGCCCAATTTTTCACTTTTTCCCCAATTTTGACCTTTGACTAGTTTTGATGTCTAGGTCTCCAAATTCATCCAAATGCTCCCAAATATTCTGTGAGGGTGTATGACTGATATTAATACTTTAATATGAGGTTCATGGATTATTTATGACCCTCCAAATACTTCTGCAAACTTTTTTAAGATTATGAACAAAGTATGGGATTTAACTAGCAATTTGGGAATCAAATCCCCCCAGGGTAAGTACTGAAAATGGCTCTCCAAATGCCTCCAAACCCATTCAAAATTAAAAAAAAAAGGTAGGGGATTTTTGAGCGACATTAATAAGGTCTCATATGCACCATTAATCAGTTGTTAAATCTATTCTAACCTTATCCCAAACAACAGCAAAAATCCATAATTCAACTGTTGGGGAAATGGCACCAAATCTCTTCCAAATGCAAATAAACTGAGTAAAATGACTTCAAATACTTAAATGCTGAACATGAAACTTGTAAAAATCATCAATGGGTGTCCATTAATCATAAATATATTATAGAAACATTCTTTCATTCGAAATCATCAACATTACAATGGCATACATCAATGTAGTGGGGAAATGGTCATGGTTTGCTCATTAATCATCATTTTTACATACAACCACTTGGTATTTCAACCTGATACTTTCTGAATATTAATAACATAGTATATTAAGCTTATTAAAATAATAAATGGATCGTGAGAATCTCTCCCAAAGAGTACAAGAGCTCACCAAACCGCCCTCCCTCAAGGAGCAAGAATATGCCATCAAAACTGGAAATGGTTGAGGGAAAGTGTTGCACTAAAAGAAACCATGAACTGCCCTGTAGCTTACACCTACAAATACAAAATCCATTAAATATCCATGAAATACATGAGTGTCCTCTCCAAACACCAACTTGGATGGGAATATTTCACCCTCGAAATTGGCTAAGGCAAGAAACTAGTCATCCACTAGCTCTCTCTTCACAAATGCAATTTTTCTCAAATGATCAAAATATGGTTTCATTATTTGTTCTTGACATTTATAAAGTTTCCAAGCTCTCTATGGGTCTAATTACTTCCAAGATATGCATTCCAACTCAAGTTGGGAAGAGATTCCAAAGAATGCCACTTGTGCAACAATTCCTAGTCTCTCACTTCCACGAAATCACATGTGGAAGCATCTTAGCTTCCCTAAATCCCTTGAGCGCCCCCTTGGAGGATATTTTTAGCCCTAACATGTCATATATGTCAAATTGTCTGATTTTTGTCATAGGTGTCATATCATCTTCATCATTGTTGTCATAGATCTAGGGAATCTAGTCCAAGTGTCTCACTAGCTCCAAAATGCCTCTTCCTCTTCCATGGGAGTTACTCTTCCACTCCAATTCAACCTTAATTTACTCATTCCAAGTATATTGACCTTCCAACTCATCCCAAGACCCTTGGTATTCTTATGGATTCGAAATGACAAGAGGAGGATGCCATGTGGCACATAAAATCTATCTTGTGTGGGCCTCACTTCCTCCATGTGTCTTCATGATAAAATGCCACTTTGATTTTCCATTGTATATATTTATTTAACTCATTTATTAAATATTTGTTCTCTTCTAATGTCCACACATAATTTATTATCCTTCTTATTCCAAATCCCAAAGCTTCCACCTCCAACCTAGGAAACTAGTATTTTTTCTCTTTGGCAATTATTTGACCCTTAGAATCAATTTGACAAATTCTCATGAATATGACAAATGGGCTTAGGCCATTGCGACCCAATGAAAAATTTGGGACATGACATAACCATCATTCTCTCTCCCTCTATCTCTCTTTCTAAACCATTAACCCACAATCTCTCTCTCACTCTCTATACCCCTAAGCTCCAATCTCTCTCTCTCTCTCTCTCTGAACCCCTAACCCCCAATATCTCTCCATATCTCACTCTCTGAGCCCTTAACACCCAATATATCTCTACCTCTTTCTAAAATCCTAACCACCCATCTCTTTCTTCCACTCTCTCTAAACCCCTAAGATCCAATCTCTTTCTCATTCTCTCTCAATCTCTCTCTCTGAACCCATAATATCCAATCTCTCTCTCTCTCTCTCTCTCAAAAACCTTAACCCCCAACCTCTATCTCTCTCTATCTCAAATTCTAACCTCCAATCCCCCTCTCTCTCTAACTATATCTCTAAACCCCTTACTATCAATCTTTCTCTCTAAACCCATATGCTCCAATCTCTCTCTCTATCTTTCTCTCTCTCTAAACCCCAAAGCTACAATCTCTCTCTAACCCCTATCCCCTAATCTCTCTCTCTAAACCCTTAAGCCCCAACATCTCTCTCTAAAATCCTAGCCTCCAATCTCTCCAATACATCTCTCTCTATCTCTAAACCCCTAACCTCCACTCTCTTTGTATCTCACTCTTCCTCTCTAAACCCTTAACCCCTAACTTCCAATCTCTCTCTCTCTCTCTATATATATATATATAACTCTAACCCCTAATCTCTCTCTCTCTCACTCTCTCAAAAACCCTAGACCCCAATCTGTCTCTCTCTCCCGAGACACCTAACCACCAATATCTCACTTTCTCTCTCTCCCTCTAAAATCCTAATATCTAATCTCTCTCTCTCTCTCTCTCTCTCTCTCTAAATTCCTAACCACCAATCTCTCTCTCTCTCTCTCTAAACCATTAAGCACCAATATATTCTCTCTCTAAACCCCTTGCAACCAACCTCTCTCTTTCTACCTCTTTCTCTAAACCTCTAACGTCTATTCTCTCTCTCTCTCTCTCTCTCTCTTTTTCACTAAACCCTTAACCCTCTCTCTCTCTCTAAACCCTTAACCTCAATATTTTTCTATTTCTACCTAAAACCATAACCATCGTTCTCTCTCCCTCCATCTCTCTCTAAACCATTAACCCACAATCTCTCTCTCTCTATACCCCTAAAACCCAATCTCTCTCTCTCTCTCTCTAAACCACTAATCTCTATCTATAAACCCCTAACCCGGAATCTTTTTCTCTCTCTCACTCTCTCCCTCTCTATAAACCACTAAGACCCAATATCTCTATCTCTAAACTCCTAACTACCAATCTCTCTCTCTCTAAACACCTACTCTCCATTCTATCTCTCTCTAATCCTTCAACCACTGATCTGTCTCTTTCTATATCTCTCTCTAAACCCCTAACTTTCAATCTCTCTCACACTATCTCTCTCTTTCTCTAAACCTCTCTCTCTCTCTCTAGACCTCAAGCCACCAATCTCTCACTTTCTCCCTCTCCAAAATCCTGACCTCTTGTCTCTCTATATCTATCTCTCCCTCTCTCTCTCACTCTCTAAACACCTAACCACCAATTTCTCTATCCCTCCCTGTAAACCACAAAACTCCAATCTCTCTCTCTCTCTAAGCCCCTAACAACAAATCCCTTCCTTTCTCTCCCTCTTTTTCTCTAAACCCATAACTTCCATTCTCTCTCTCTCTCTCTCTCTCTCTCTCTCTCTCTAAACCTGTAACCCCCAATACCTCTAATTCTATCTCTCTCTCTCTAAACATGTAACCCCCAATACCTCTAATTATTTCTCTCTCTCTCTAAACCTCTAACCTCCAATCTCTCTTTCTCTCTCTGAATGCCTAACCCCCGTTTTCTCTCTCTAATCACTTAACCCCAAATCTATTAATGTTTCTCCTTAAACCCATAACCACCAATTTCTTTCCCTCTCACTCTCTTTCTTTGATCCCCTAACCCCCAATCCCACTCTCTCTCTCTCTCTGTGTTTCTCTCTAAACCCCAAAACTCCAATCTCTCTCTCTCTTTAAACCTCTAGCCCCCAAACTCTATCTCACTAAACCCATAGACTCCAATCTCTCTCTCTCTCTCTCCGACTATCTCTCTAAACTGGCTATGGTTTATAGGTTTTAAATGTTGGGTGTTTGATGATAGAGTTTAGGGTTGACGAGAATTAGAGGTAATAAGGGTTAGGGGTTAATTTTTATTTGACTAGACACTTTATAGGTTAGGATTAGGTGGTTAGGATTGTAGGGGTTAAGGGATATATATTATTATGTGTTAGGATTTAGGATTTTTAGGGGCTATACTAGTTGAAGATTATAGTGGGCCAAGAGTTATAATGGTTAGTTGTATTAGGGACTAGGATTGCAATGGCTAGGGACTAATAATCAAGGGTTTGGGGATTGAGATATAGGGGTCATGTATTTATGGCTATAAGGATGAAGATTTATATGTACATGAGGATAATGCGAGTTAGTGAATTTGTGTAATAATATATCTCCTAACCCTTGTGGTGAAGGAGAGAGGAGATGGGTGAGGGAGGGAGGAGGGATTGGGCAAAGTGGAAGAGAGGGGGGGGATTGGGTGGATAGGAAGAGAGGGAGGGGGGTTTAGGAAGAGAGAAAAAAATGAAGGTGTCAAAATCGGAATGCGTGCGTGCATCTACAAGTGCGCGCACAACAACATGTGTGCGCATTTGTGCATGTGCACATCTACGTGTGTGTGCATTTGCGTACACATGTGTTTGGATTCAAAAATAAATTGGCACCCTTGCAGGTTTGGTACTAGCTTCGTATTTCCAAACCTTGAGGCTCGGTATGAGTTATGGAAGAACACACCAATTTCTGTAACTTCATGTTTTTCACGCTTAGTTCCGCATATGATCCACTTGTGCACTATTGATGAAATCGTACACACTTGTCGAGCTCTGTGTGCATATTCTAATTATATATTTTTAGAATATATATGTCAAATTTGTAAAAATCATAGGTCGTTTATTTGGGCTATAAATTTTGATTGGATTACATATTTCGAAAACGGAAAAAAACCCGCACAAGAATACAAGAATACCTACAAGCTAAAAAAAAAGATGATTGATTATGTTCAGACCATGATATGGTGGGCCAACACTCGACCATGTCATTTTAAGGCTTCACTAACTTTTATAATTTAAAAAAAATATAAATTAACTTTTTTTTTTTTTAAATAGCCCTACACAAGATCTGTCTATCGTGTATGCCTCTACATATTTGTTTCCTCATAATTTGACAATTTACATAACAAACCGGTGGACCAACGCAGACATATGCATTATGTTTTAGAGAAAAAATAACATACCAATCTTAAAATAATGACATTTTGAGGTGGTTATACCACTTTTCCATAAATAAAAGTTATATATTCCGGAAGGTGATCTGATTTTCTACGTTTCATCTTTTTACACCTAATTCTAAAAAGTTTTGTAGGTACCTCTAATAATTCATTTTAATGATAGGATTTATGTTTTTCCAGCATGCCATTGCAACTAACACGTCGTAAGTGGGTATCATTACGTTGCACCATCCCAATTCTATTATTAACATATCACATCTTCAAAAAAAATTAAGATAATAACAATTATCATGATTATATTTTATAATTTTATACATATTATTTAATATAAAATAAAATAAGCATACAACTTTAATTTTATAATATAATTAAAATATATTAAACAAAATTAAAATGATTTAAATATTTATTTAATAATTAATTATTATTATTATACTTTTTTTTACAATTGTATAATGAAAAATTATATAAATTGTTGTAAATGTGATCTAGCTCCACTTGATGAAGTCATGTATTATATTCCTATATACATCTTTTTTTGTAAGTACCATAAGGATTTGAATTTATGACTTTATATTTACAACTTCTCATCACAATTACTCATTACCAATTGCTCTACTCTCGTTGGCTATATTCATCTATACATCATAAAAAACCCCATATCTAATCATCAACCTCCATGTGTGTGATTTAAATATATTAAAAATACCCCTAAACCCCAGGCAATATATTGCTTTTATTTTGAAAAAGTTGAAACACCCAAATATAAATACTCATGGTATATATTGCACTATTATAACTTTTAAAAATATTCTTATAATTTTTCCATGTGAAATGGTAACAACACATCACATAACACTCACCGCTTTTTTTTGTTAGAAATGCCCGTGCATTTCAACCATTGGCTACGTCACCCGGGGTGGGCCAGACCAACCCTTAACATGGTTGGATTTTTATGTGTCTCCTCTTAACTAAGTCACCCCTAAGGGTATTGAACTCAGGTAGCCTTGCAAAGTAAACTCACACCTTAACTGAGTGAGCTACTGAGAATTAACAACACTCTGACCATTTTAAAATAACTTATAAACATAATAAATAAATCAAACAAATAATTTATAAATTATAATATTTATTAATGATTATCTTTAACTATTAATACTAGCAAGCCATATTAATATTAATAATATGGCTTATATATGCCGATCGTCGTATATCAACCACATTTAAGCCATAATGATAAATATCAACCACATTTAATCCATAATGATATACCCCGATCAACGTATATAAGCCATATTATTAATATTAATATGGCTTGCTAGTTTACGGTCGGCGTGTGGAGAAGAATTATCGATTTATTATTATTATTATTATTGTTTTATAAAAATAAAATAATTAAAAAAATAATAATAAGGCTTGCTAATAATAATAATTATTATAATAAATAATTATGATTATTATAATTATTATAATAAATAATTATGATTATTATAATTATTATAATAATAATTGTTATTGTTATAATTATTATAACAATAATTGTTATTATTATAATAAATAATTGTTATTACAAAAAATAAAAAGAAAATATTTTATAAAAGAAAATATAAATAAAGAAAATATTAATTATAATTAAATAACAATAAATAAAATGATTGATAATAATAATGATATAATGGTTAACCATGGATGACTCTCGTCAAGCAAAGTCAAACATGCTTAACAATGGCCAACCATAGTCAACCATGTTTAACAGTTGCCAACTATAGTAAACCATGACTCACTCTAGTTAACCATGGTTGACTTTGGTTGTCCATGGCTGAACATGATTCACTTTGGTTGACCATGGTTGACTATGATTAACCCTGGTTGACCATGGTTGTCAATGGCTGACTCTGCTTGATACTGGATGATTTTGGTCGACCATGATTGACGATGGTCAACCAGAGTTGACTTTGGTTGACTATTGTTTAACATGGTTGACCATTGTTGCCTTTCGTTGAGGATGGCTGAACATGGTTGACCATGGGTGACTAAGGTTGACCATAGTTGACTTTTGTTTACCATGGCTGACTTTCAATGACCATGGTTAACCATGTTTGACTATGGTTGACTTTGGTTGAGCATGGTTCACCATGGATTACTCTCATTGACCATGGTTGACTTTGATTGACCATGGTTGACTAAGGTTGACCCTAGTTTCCTTTGGTTGACTAAGGTTGACCCTAGTTTCCTTTGGTTGACTATGGTTTATCATGATTGACTTTGGTTGTCCATGGTTGAACATGGTTTACTATGGTTAACCATGGTTGAATTTGGTTAACCACTGTTAATTATAATTTACCATGGTTTTCCCTAGTTGTCTTTGGTTGACTATGGATGATTATGGGTGACCATGGTTGATGATAGCCAACTTTGGTTGGTAGACCATGATTGACTTTGGTTGAACATGGGTGAACATGGTTGACTATAATTGACTTTGGTTGACCATGGTTGACTTCGGCTAACCATGGTTTATCATGGCTAATGATGGTTGACCATCGTTGACTATGGTTGACTTAGGTAGACCATGGGTGACTCTGGTTGACCATGTTTGACTTTGGTTGACCATGGTTAACCATGGTTGATTATGGTTGACAATGCTTGACCAATGTTGACTATCGTTGACCGAGGTTGAATTCAATTGACTATGGTTGAACATGGTTGAATTTTGTTGTCCAAGGTTCAACATGGTTGACTTTGGTTGAGTATGGATTATTATGGTTGATGATGTTGACCATAATTGACTTCCACTGACTAGTGTTTAACATGGTTCACCATCGTTGACTTTAGATGAACATGGCTCAACATGGTTGACCATGAGTGGATATGGTTGACTATAGTTGACTTTGGTTTAAATGGGTGACTTGGCTCACCATGGTCTGCCATGGCTAACTTTGGTTGATAATGGTTGTCTATGGTCCACTTTAGTTAATCGTGGTCGACCATGGCTAACTCTGGTTGACTATGGTTGACTTTGGTTTAGAATGGTTTACTAAGGTTGACCATGGTTACTAAGGTTGACCATGGTTGAGAATGGTTGACCATGGGTTACTATGGCTGATTATGGTTGGATTTGGTTGAACATGGTTGACTATGGCTAACTGTGGTTGACAATGGTTGACTTTGGTTAACCATGGTTAACTTTTGTATACTTTGTTTGACCATGGTTGACTTTTGGTTGACCATGGTTAACCTTGGTTGTTTATGTTTGACTATGGTTGTCATGGTTTACTATGGTTGACCATGGTTGAATTTTGTTGACCATGGGTTACTGTGGTTGACTATGGTTGACTTAATTAACCATTTGTGACTTTTGTAGACTTTGGTTGGCCAAGGTTGACCATGGTCGACTTTTGGTTGACCATGGATGACTATGATTGGATTTGGTTGACCATGGTTGACTTTGGTTAACCATGGTTGACTTTTTCTAGACATTAGTTGTCCATGGTTGACTTTTGGTTGACCATGGTCGACTACGATTGGTCATGGTTGACCATGGTCGACTACGGTTGGCCATGGTTGACTACGGTTCATTATGATTGACCATGGTTGACTACAGTTGGCCATGGTTGACCATGGTTGAATTTGGTCAACCATGGTTGACTATGGTTGACTTAGTTTAGCCATAATTGACTATTGGTTGACCATGGTTGACCATGGCTTACTATGGTTGACCATGGTGGAATATGGTTGAACATGGCTCACTTTGGTTGAACTTGGTTGACCATGGTTGGGTATGGTTGATTATCGTTGAATTTGTTTGATTATGCTTAACTTTGGTTTACTAATAGACTATGGCTGACTATGATTGACCATCGTTGACTATGCAAGACTATGGTTAATTTTGATTTCTCGTAATTGACTTTGTTTGAATAATTGACTATGGTTACCTATGGTTTCCCATGGTTAGGTATGGTTACCTATGGGTGAAATTGTTAGGTCATAAAGACTATTGGTTGACCTTGTTTAAATTTAGACTATGGTTAACTATGACTGATTATGGTTGACCATGGATGACTATGGTAAATATGGTTTACTTTGTCTGACCATAATAGACTATTGGTTGACATTTTTTTAATTTTGACTTTGGTTGACTATAGTTGACATTGGTTAGATATGGTTGACTTTCAATGACTTTAATTGACCATAGTTGACTATGGGTGGTTGTGGTTGACTGTGGTTGATAATGGATGATTATCGTTGGCTATGGCTGACCATGCTTGACTACAGTTGACTATGGTTGAATTTGGTTGAAATTAATATCATATGGCTGACTTCTTGGCTTGATTATTGTTGACAAAAGGGTTGACTTTAAAACCATTTGGTTAATTATAATTCCACTATTGTTTGACTATGGTTGACCTTGGTCGAATATGGTTGACTTTGGTTTACCATGGTTCACCATGATTGACTATGGTTGACTTTGGTATACACAAGGGTTTTAATGCTAAAATCATATGGTTGATTATAATTCCACTATGGTTGACTTTGGTTGAATATGGTTGACTATTGTTGACTTAGTTTGACTATGGTTAACTTTGGTTATGTTATGGTTGACTTTGATTGACTACACTTGACTTTCATAGATTATGGTCGACTTTGGTTGCACTTATGGTTGAGCATGGTTTACTATGGTTGACGCTGGTTATGTTGTGGTTGACCTTGGTTGACTTTGGTTATGTTAAGGTTGACCATGGTTGACTTTAGTTGATTTTAGTTGACCATGGTTGACTTTATTTGACTGAGGTTGAATTTGGTTGATTAATTAACTATGATAGACTATGGTTGACCATGGTTGACTATGATTGAGTATGGTTGGCCATGGTTGACTATGGTTGGCCATGGTTGA
Source organism: Larix kaempferi (assembly GCA_027924585.1). Classification (NCBI taxonomy): domain Eukaryota; kingdom Viridiplantae; phylum Streptophyta; class Pinopsida; order Pinales; family Pinaceae; genus Larix; species Larix kaempferi. Next base: position 178,735 of record BSBM01001243.1, on the reverse strand, counting down.
CGTGGCTAAGTTTGGGATGTGCCTAAGTTTGGTTTACTTTAGTTGAATTTTGTTGGCCATGGTTTAGTATGGTTGGCCATGGTTCAGTATGGTTGGCCACAATTGATTATGATTGACTATGGTTGACTTTCGTTGACCATGATTGTTCATGATTGACTATAGTTGTTCAAGGTTGACCAATTTAACATTAATATTAATAATAATAAAATTAATATTAAAACTATGGTTGACTAATACAATTGATACTTAGTAAAAGTATATACAATGACACATTTGGTTCACGGTGATTGTTCATACTTGTTCATTATTAACCATTGCTTAGTATTGTTAGCTAATAAATCATATAAGAAATTGAAATCATTAAAAAATTTAATAATCATTATCAAGATTATTAATATTAATTTTAAGATTAAGATTATTAATATTAATATTAATATAAAGATTATTAATATTAATATTATTATTATTATTTAGTAACTATAATTAACAATATTACTAATCTTTTTACATCAATAATAATATTAATTTAAATATTGATATTATTATAATTATTTTATATTACAACAGCTACTTATGCAATAATATTAATCTTAAACATTAACATTATTCTGTATTATTAAACATTATTTTTAATATTAAATATTAAATATTAATTTTAATAATATAATTAATGATTTTATTAATATAAATAATAATAACGATTTTATTTTAATAATGTTATTTTAATTTTAATATTTTCATAAATTAATATTAATATTAATGTTATTTTATATTAAAGCAATCAATTCTGTTTTAATTACTAACGTTATTATAATGAAACATTAATAATATTATTTTATATTGAAATAAATGAATTCTTAATATGACCATGTAAAATATTATAATTATAACACTTTTTCAATGCTAATTTTGATTTATTTTATATTTGTATATAAAAATGTTTTATATATGAATATTAAGTGTGTTAAAATTTTAATAAATTATGGAAATATATTTAAATAAAAAATTTATTATTATGTATATAATTAAAGTTAAAAAATGTAAAAACTTGTATATAAATATAAATTAACATAAATTTAAATAAAAATATAAATGAATTTTATATTATTAAAAAATAATATTGTTTGATTCTAAATAGTTGAATAGGATTTATTATGGTTTACTTTATTTATTTTATGGTAGTTTTTTTATAGTTGATTATAGTTATTTATTTAAATAAAAATATAAATGAATTTTATATTATTAAAAAATAATATTGTTTGTTTCTAAATAGTTGAATAGGATTTATTATGGTTTACTTTATTTATTTTATGGTGGTTTTTTTATAGTTGATTATAGTTATTTATGGTTAATTATAGTTAACTATAATTAACTATAATCACATCTTTACAATAATTTTAGTGATTGTCATCTTTCTTTTTCCTTGTAAGTGTGATTCCTTTAGTAAAATGTATAAAATAATAGTAATTGTGTAATTATTAATAGAATGTAATTAAAAAAATATAATATACATATATTTATGTTGAATTAAAATGAATTAAATTGTAATTATTAATATAAAGTAATAAAAACATTTAAATTATATATAAAGAAAGAGTTGAAAGTAATTTGTAAGTCATAATATAAAGTCTTAATTTAATGTAAAAAGCGATTTCTATAATTAAGATTGATAATATAGTTTGCCAAAAAAAATTCACAATATGTTAAATTATTATTATAAATATTTTAATTATTATTATAAATTATTATAGTGTTAGAATGAATTTAAGGATTACCTTCATTTCTTTCTAATTATGAATTTTTATAATTTAGTAATTAAAAAATAATTTATTAATTACTTTAGTAAAATGTTTAAAACAATTTAATGATTAAAACATAATTATTACATTTTTTAATATATAAAATAATTATTAATATAATATAATTAAAAACGTTAAATTATATATAGAGAAAAAGAGAGAATTGAAAATAATTAAATTGTAATTATTAATATAAAGTAATTAAAAACTTTAAATAATATACATATATTTATTTTGAATAGAAAGTAATTTTGTATGTATTAATATAAAGTAATTAAAATATATATATATATATATATATATATATATATATATATCAAATGAGAGGATCATATTTATAACAAAATTATTTTAAAAATATATATGATTTACCAAACTATTTTGATTATAAAGTCAATTTCCATTGAGCTTCAGTGTGATACAACTTAACAAATTTGTTTATGCTTATGGTTAAGCCAGACAATCTCAGTTGTTTCGTTTCTTTTCTTTTCCTTCTATGCAATTTAATATATTTATGTTAACCGCAAGTGATATACTCCTGTAAAATCTTTATGTTAATTGCACAATAAAATCTATATGTTAACCGCAATGATCTATTCTTGCCAAATCTTTATGTTAATTGCAGTGTAAAATATTTATGCAAACCTACAAGTAATTCTAATATAATTTAATTATCAGAAGATGAAAAATAACACATGGATTTAGAGACATAAAAAACCCTTTAGACATCCATGGTAAACTATTTAAGCAAATCTATACCAGCATTCCAACAATGCAATGCAAAAACCAATGGAAAAAAAGCCAAAATTTGCAGAGAAAATTGATCTCAAATGCAATATGGATGTTAATTGAATGCTACATACATTAAAAAAAATAGGACATTATACCTATAATAATTATCAGAACATCCCTGATACAATAGAGTTTTGTGGGAAAAGCCTAAAAAAGTCATATGTAACGCCTTCAATATTTACTGTGATGATCTGGAAGGATTTGCTCTTGCCAGAAATCGAAGAGCTCTCAGCAAACAAGCTATAGGATTCATCCCGATGTATATCCAATAGATAAATTTACAAGAATGGAAATTGAAACTGTAAGAGGAGGGGCCTTTGCTTCTGGTCAGGTAAAATCCTATGGGGAACATGCTATGGTATTTACTTATCCTAAAGGGTTCAAAATCCAATACATATTGAGTCTATTGGGAAAACTGTTAACTTTTCCACAGAGCCAAAATGTAAACATATGATCTGTAACCCCTTTTATCTGAAGGTATACAAACTTTCAAAAAATACTTACATACTGAGAAAATCAGATAAGGTCTAAGACATGAAAATATTTATGTAATTTATAAATGTAATTGATTATATATGTCAATCTAATGTACCTGGCATACAGGTGTGTTTTTAAAATAAAATAAAGTGGCAATGATTATTCTGATGTGTGTTTCTTTATTTACTGTTTATTTTCTGATCTTTTTTCCTTTCCTTCCATATTTTTTCTCTGTTATGCTTTCCATTTTTCATCATTTGTATTTAATAACATTGTTTCATGTTACATAGAATAATGGTTTTAAGTGCTATCTTCTCATGTGTACGCTTTTTTTTTTGAAGTGTTATTTTTCTATTATGCTCACTTTATATCACCATTTCTATTTAACATTTCAATTGTCAGAATGTTTTTATGTTCTGCAAATTCTTTTTTTCTCATGATTTGTATGGGAATACTTTATCAACACTAACCACCGGATATCATAAAAAGGTAAAAAACGCTCCTAAACCTACAAAACACCATATGTAAAATGGCCAGAAATTAGAGTCATGCATATTTAGTAAAAATCTTTATTTTAATCACAATGATCTATTCCTGTGAAAAATTTATGTTAATTGCAATGTAAAATCTTTATGTGAATCTACAGTTAATTCCAATATAATTTAATCATAACAAGATGGAAAATAGCACATGGATTTAGACATATAAAAAAAAACCTTCAGGCATCCATGATAAACCTGGATAAATTAGTTCACCCTCTGCAATCCCCATGGCCAACATGAACCAATAAATTAATTGCATCCTCTCAAACGCAGTATGGATGTGAATTAAAGGCTACATACATTAAAAAAATAGAAGGTCTCTATAACAATTATCAGACCATCACTTATATAATTGAATTTTTTGCAAAAAGCCTGAAAAAGGTCATATGTAACGCCTTCATATTTACTGTGATGATCGAATGATTTGCTTTTGTCGAAAATCAAAGAGCTCTCAGGCATCAACCTATAGGCGTCAATCGATCTGAAACCGCTTAGAGAAATGCCATGCAATCATGTTAAAGCCATGAATTCAGTCTTCAACATACTAACATTCATTTACTATTGGTTTACGAGGCATACTTGATAAAAGAATCATGCTTCTGGATCGATTGTCCCGCAATAAACTGGTACGGAACCACATGCAATAAGCTGCTAATGTATGCCTTTTCCACTTGGAGTAACTGATGCTTGTCCGGACTCAGATAAAGCAGGCCTCTTTGCACAAACATATATGCCATGCCAAATATAGTGATCCCCAGGACCTGCAAAAAAAATAATCCACACATTCCCTTCATCTGCTCGTTTGCTCGTCTGCTGCGATAGCTGGTCTCATAGTGGAGCATGTAGGAGATAATGGAACGGTTACAAATTGGGTGCGGGTGGATTGACAATTGTACAGAAAGCTTCGTTCTTTATCCTGGTTCATTAATAAAACGGATACAGATGTGAAATGGATACAAATACCCAAACGTTTCAATCTTCCATCGGTTACAAGAGGTACAATAGCGCATATCTCACAACACATAAAACAACCAATTAAACAACTACACTACACAGCCTTGCAGTTTGAGATAACTCTAATTTTTTATATGAATTATTGGCGGCGGTTCTATTTAAACATGCACCCAAATTAAGTCATTCAATCTGAATGGTTGATTTGGGCGTAAGAGAAGCATATTCAGGGATCATTCAAATGTGGTCATTCATTATTAAAGTATTAATAAATCACTTACCCAATCCCCACTTCCAAAAAGTTAAAATAAAATGCCTATCGACTTAAAAATTTATTTTCATGTAATAATTATGTTTAATCACTAATAATATTTATTTGTTATATTCCTCATTTAAATTTAAATCTTACTTTGTGACATGTTATATAACCTATAGATATAACTAAAAATTCTTTGATTCTTCTTAAATATCAAAAACCTCTATTTTCCATATAAAAAAAACTTAATAATAAATTATTATTATTAATTTATTCATCATAAAACCACAATAACACGCATTGTCGCACCACTTATTTATCTTAAGAGTACTGCCCAATTATCCCGTCAAAAAGAATGATACCCATATTCAATATCTTCTCTTCCTCTTATTATTTCATTATTCAAGGTAAATGGATAAATAGAAGAGACCTTTTCTAACCTTTTGTGCTTTAGTTAACACCTTACTTTCACTTCCATGGCGTTTTTGAAATTTTAGATCCTTTTCAATTTTGTATTCTTCTATATAAAAACACTCGGATTCCTTTTTGGGTTTTGGTCTTATTTCGTTAATGTTGAAACCATTTACAAAATTGCTCATTCCATGGCGTGTTTGTTTGTTTGTTTTCCACATAAAAAAATCATAACTAATCGCCTAGTGAACCACAATAATATTATAATTAATTTATGTTATTATTTCATGATTACCATAAAAAAATATAATAACCCATTGTTAACGATAATGATGCTATAATGTGATATGATTATTATTTTACAATTAATTTATATTATTATGTCATGGTTTTCATAATAAATATAATAACTCATTAGTAGTATTATATATTTTTTATTTAGGATAAGAAATATTAATTTAATTTTGAATCTTTGAATCATATTATAAACAAGAGTCACAAGGTGGCAATGTCTCTACAGTTAGTCATAAGAAGCTTTTGCAATTTGCTAGTGCTATTAAGCATGTTCGGAGCTAGTACCACATACAAATAAGCTAATTGCAATTAACCATTAAATGCAATTGCCTTCCTCCATTCTTATTCACCCTTTCAACTAATTAGGTTCTATTATAGCCATGGAAATATAACTTCAACGGAACCTCTTTTTGAACTTTGAAATAGCATAAAGGATAGTTTTTGAGACCTACCTATGTAATGGGCCAAATAATACAAATGATAATGTTGTACCCAACTCACAGTTTTAAATGTAAACCCGTGGTCTGTGCAAACTTTAGAGGTATTGTGCACTATATGTGCAAGCCCCATAGATGTATTCATTTACAAATAAAAACCTTGTTCATCATATGACTACAAAAGTTGCTTAAGTAGGGAACAAAAGATCACAATCACTCAAACACTACTGGAATGAAATCTAAGATTTAATAAAAGGGAAAGCTACAAACTACTTCAAAAAAAAGCTAGAAAATAGAATTAAAGTGACCATGTAACCTAGCGATCAATGCTTGCTTTTCTTAATAGCCGAAAGCGAAAATGCAAGACTGAAATAAGAAAAACTCAAGGGTACAATTCCAAGTGAGCTGATATAGGTTGTTGTTCCAAAACAAAGAAATCGTCTTTCTTAACAACAAAGGTGCATTTACCTAAGTCATTCTAAAGAAAACACAACAAATCCTAGAATATCGTGTTCTATTGCAAAGGCTAAAATGAAATATAACAAATAAAACTAATCCATTTTGTGAAAAAGATGAAGAAGTTCATGGATAACATAGTTCTTGTGGTTGTATAAAAAGAACATAAAACTACCTAAAATAGTGTAGTGGAGATGATGCTATTGGAAACATAGTGCCAACACAGGACATGGAATATAATTACAAAAAATGAAATATTGATACAGGAAATGTATAAATATATGCTAAACATAAATGATAGTGCAAATGAAGGAAGTAAAACCAAGGAATATTTCTACAAGAAATAGATTACTGTAACACGAAAGAATTTGCATATATCATAAATGCACAAATCATGCACAATGCAGCCTTTCTGTGAAATGATTTAAAGAGTGATGTAGGTAAAAGAATATTAAAAAAAGAACAAAGGCCTCCTACATAATCTTCAATGTGGCCTACCTAAAGTTGTTGTAAGAAACATTAAAACCTAATAATGGTGGCAAATTTGAAAGTGTGAATTGCAGGGAAATTTTTAAGAACCCTCTAAATTTCTATGAATAATAAATGGGCGAATCACCATGATATATAGGAAAATATGAAGGTTATTTTATCAATGTTATACTATGTATATTTAATTTTTTGGCAAATCTCTCATTGAATTATATAATCTTATAAAATATTGGCGAATCTTTCACTAAATTATAAAACCCTGTAAAATCTTGGCGAATCTTTCACTAAATTATAAAACCTTGTGAAGCCTTGGAGAATATTACATCAAGTTTATCCTTGGCAAGTCATGCCCCTTTGCATGCCCAATTACACGGTTATGAATGAAGTTTTATCCCCTAAGCATGATTTCCCAACTACCCACAAAAAAAGTTATTTCCACATCGTCGATCACAAGATTCAAAATTGCCATGTTTCTTGGGGAAACTTTGGATATAAGGTGATAGGATTTAGAACTCTCCTAGATGCAAATGGGTCACTATAATACCTGGTAGTAAATATCAACTACCCTTCTCATGTGAACATTAAGGAACTTCCAAGAAAAGATTCAATCCATAAAATATGGATGAATGTAACTCCGAATTTGATTTCCATGGAATCGATAGAAGATGAAAGAGCCCCTATCAACTACCATTTATTGATATCAGGGGCGAATGTGAGCTTCCTAGCAATTTTTATGGGCGAATAGAGGTTTAAATCTATTTTTAGAGGGGGCGAAATTGTTTTATATTGGCTCCCTTGTTTAAATTCAATGGGCTAACCTCCTATTCATTAAAAATAAATAAATAAAATGTGGGCTAATCATACATAACGGGTGTTTAAACAAAAATAGCCCATTAGAAATTTAAAACCCCCAAATTTAACCCATGGGCTAAAATTAGACCCTAAAATTTTCCATGGTGAATTGTACATTAACATGCTATCTAAAAACAATAATACATAACAAGGAAATTTGAGATATCTATGAATATTAATTTTTTAACGAAATGAATTAATTTTTGGAGCTATCCCCTAGCTTATATTTATGCGAAGAGGTTACATTATTTATCTCTCCAATTAGTCCTTGGTTGAAGGACTGGCGTATCTAGGGTCCCTATAATTAGGGTCCCAGCTTTGGGAGTCAAGTCATTTGATAAATTGCCTCTTTTAAATCAACAATTAAATAGATTAGGCTAGATATAATGTTTCCTTGAAGGCTTGAGAGCCTATGGAATAGGATGAGCGGGAGCCAATTGCACTTTTTCCTCATGCCATGTTGTAGTAGGAATCCTTCTCTAATTTGATTTGCTTCGAGCATGGGTTAGTAGGCATGAAAATATCCATAATATCGTGAAAACAAGTGATAAAATATGACACGACGCATACTTCATCAATCAACGCATTCCATTCACCAATTAATTGCACAAAATCACATTTTCATATTAATCAAGGCCAAAAAGAGGTTTATCAGTACAAAAGACCGTCAAATTATATCGAAACATAGGCCTTATGGTCTACAATTAAGATTTCGATCCTTAAATCCGATGCAAAAAACATAGTAATTGGCCCTTCGGAATATTGTTATCTTATCGATTTCCTTTGATTCTTTCCTTTATTTTTTCTAATTAAATTCCATTGGTAGTGAAGCTTGCAACAAAAGTGGTAGGTCAAGTCTCAATTGAATCAATTTCATGTTTTGGATCCCTTGCTTCCTATTTAAGCCCTAATCTGCGAACACTAGTGCTAGGGCTCAAAATTCTCAAGCTGCTTAGCTTAAGAAAGGACTAAAGGATGCCAGAATTTGAGCATATGAAATAGACAATATGGAACATTATCTAAAGACCAGCATCTGGGAATTATTTCTTTCTATGCTCTGTAATAAATTTCCAAAGAAGCTCAAGGGTGGCTTCCTTTAATTCTGCAAAATGAATATATATCATCAATACAAGGAAAATAGATTTTAAGGATAAAAGTCCAAAGTATGCATGATATCAATATATTAGAAAACTAGAAAATAGTAGAAGAGGGGAAAATTGGTTTTTTTCCATACCCCGTGACTTGAATTCATAAAGAGTAGAGAATAAAAATCCATCTAGCAGCTAAGCTCTTGGATGGAAAAGTTGATAAAAAGATGAATGCACACAAGCTTCTAGGCACATTTAAACAAATTTCTTCATAATATTAGGTTGATGATTAACTGTTTTAAAACTTAAACAAACCAAATTAAGAAGATAGGACTATTGAAACATGTTATTTGTCTTGAAAATTCCAATTTCATCACAACAACTTACATGGGAAAATGGATATTTTGTGACTACTGAATGAACATAGGAATTGGATAGATTTCCTATGTTCGCACTTTCTTATAGGAAACCTACACGAATAGATATATGAATGTTTTTGGCTCTCTTGGAATTCAAGTTGATGAAATTGCATGAGTAGCAATCATATTGACCTTGTGCAAATAGGATTTTAAATAAAGAAACTTGCGATATGTATAATTCAGATTCATATATTTGATTTTCTCTTTGGTGGGGGTAGCAAGTATTTGAGAAAATAGACAAAACAAACATATATATTCTAAGAAATCCCATAGATATTATGTGCATTCATGTTATCATAGGACATTACGAAATGCATAAGATAGATTTCATAAAGATATGAATTTGATCTTAATGATATTATAAAACTGGTTTACTTCACTTTGAAAAGGAAGCAAACATTCAAAAATATTTATTCAATTACCAAGTGATCAACCGCTAAACAAGACTGCTATGTAACAACATGTCATGGAATATAAAAGTTTGAAATTATGAACAGTGAGTGCAACCAATTGCACCAGCTGAAGATATAAAAAAAATGGAAAACAAGAGCACACAAACATAGGTGGTTTGTCTTACCCTTTTCCTTGAAGCCATAAAGAGCAGAGAAGAATAGGTCATTTGGAAAGTAAGTGTTAGCATCATGCAATCGATCAAGAAATTGGTGCACATAAGCTTCCAACTACATTTAAACAAAGTCCACTATAAAATTAGATCATGGATCATCACTACATACAAATCACCTTCGATTATAGACAATCAACTCAGGGACAAACAAAATTCTTTTGTGGAACATTGCATTTAGCATGCAGAACAATCTAGACACTACATAAAAACAAACAACTGATGAAAACACAACAATGTACACACTGAATGACCCTTCTTCCATTAAAACAATGGATAAGGTGAAGTGCAAGTTGAACACTTCAAAGCCACAAGAATTCTGCTTCATTAGCAATGTATAGAACCCAAAGTGGCTCTCTTCCCATTCATTATAATTATCCTTCCACCACAACGATCTAATGAGTATGTGCCTTGTACCATTGCAACGACATAAAAGACAAGATTAAGAGCATAATACTACTGAAATGTACTAGTTACTTTGAGGATTCCAATTTCATGATTGCCACTAACACAAGCACATTAAAGGTTTGGTGAGTGCCGAAGTAATGTAGGGATAAGTTCAATTGTATATGTTGATGCTTGTTTGTGAAAATCCTATATAAGAGTAGGTATATTAAGGCTATTATCCTTCTTGAAATCAAAGCCAATGAAATTGGATGACTAAGGATCATACTTACCTTTTGTCAATTATGAGCTTTCATACAAGAATAAAAAGTACTATTGAATTTTATCATTTAACATGATAATAAAAAAATTTAGGCATGAGTAGCTAAATTCTATGTTGTTTATCTAGCCTCGGCGAAGTTTGGCTAGGATAGATGCTAAGCTACCAGGGGCAGTTATACACCATGTGGCTGCAAATATGACCTTTCGAGATTGACAACATTCTAAGCAAATGCAACGTATGTTTTGTTGACTTTCAACCTACAATAGATAAATTGATTTTATTAGACAACGGTTCACAAAATGAGAGTTAAATAAAGACATATTTATTAAAACAAGTTACAGATTAGAGCTCAATGAGCAAAATTTGAATTATCATTTTTATTTTTTCTTTGACAATCAAAAGCGAGTTTCAAATATCCAATTGGACTTTGGATACCATTACAAGTGTCTCGCACAATAATTTGTAATAATTATGGGTTGAGTATGATACTAAAAGACATTATTTTATTTTGATTTAATATTTGTGAAAATATTTCAAAAATAATTATTTTTGTTAGAATTATTTAAAAACTCAAAAATAATCACCAGAGGTGTGAGTGACACTTTGCACAACAAATTATTATTTTATTATTAATAAAAGAAAAAGACACTTGGAGAATTCAGGGGACACCACCATGAGACAAAGAACATGTGTAAAGCAAGCAAGGGATATTTTACCAATCAAATCCAACCTAAACTCTCAACTATTAGACAAGATCCTAAATCATAGGGATTGAAGGATTGATTGAGATTTGATTGCCATGGCACAAGACCTGGGAAAAAGTTGTATATTGGTGCATTGAGATAGCACAGGATGATGTGTTGTGCATGGAGAAATTGTGCTAGTGTGCATGTGTTGAGAGTCCATCACTATCTTGTTACACACTCTGAGAGAGTTCTGAGAGAGAGTGCTATGTAGAATCTTTGCTTGTGAGTTCTAGTGTGCATGGTGGTGATCCATATCAGGAGTGGAGACGAGTTAACAGTTGTGCTGCTCACTTATATGGTTGGGAGGTACCAATTCTCCAAGTAATCATTCACAGTGTTCAAGTAAATTTATTGTTGCTGTATGGGATTTTCTTGAATGGCACAAATTTAATTATTGTTGTTTCTCCCTTTTATATTTGTTTAACCGTGAAAGGAATTATCATTATCATTGCTTCTGATATATTATTGGTTATCTGGTTGATTCATACATGTAATAATATAACTCTGTCAAAACTCTACAAAAACAAATGATATATTTACGTTTTTCCTTTCTGTTGTATTCAGTCTTCGGTAGAGTTTTCAAGAAACAGATTTTATTTATGGAAAAAGAAGATAGCGACAACATTATTTCATTGTATACAATATGAGAATATGAAATCGAATTCTGTATAATCCATTATGGGGGTAAATAAACAACATTTGATATCTAAATCGTAGGCTGTGAAGATGATAGGACCGAGATATTTCAAACCTGTGCGAATGTTAATGGGTTAGAATTGTTTTGAAATCATTTAAGTATTAATATGAGATCAAACTCTGGGATTAATAAATATGTTGAGAAATTGATGGTGCTAAGTGTAAAACCATCAGAGTAACGATGGTACCCAGCGACAATTTAACTGTGTGAAGGGAACGTATATATATGAACTGATAATTTATGTAAACGTTGTAAATATCCTATAGAATCTCTGTATTTCATTCGAAATTGATTCTGAGTATAAAATGATTGCTTATAAATTTGAGATAGATCCTGTGTGAACTTTTTTCTTGGTTTGGATCTCTGTCTCTAAGTTTTGTTCATAGATCACATCTCTTCTCTTTTTTTAACCGAGTCTTTAGTTTACTATGCAATCGATGCTTCCCTTCTTGGTAGATCTGTTGTGTTTTATCCCTCTTTTGTGAGACCCGTTTGATTATTTTTTATACTCTGTAAAGCGAGGGTGTCAATCGATCTCAATAGAGAGATTGGAAAACAACCTTGTAGTTATTGCAGTTGAACTCTGACGACCTAAGGAGGGATATCTTCATTCTTTTGTTATGGCCCTCTGTTTTAATTTTTTATCACCCGTGGTAAATCATGTAATTTACAGTGTTGCGATCTCTTTTTCTTTCTTTATTTAATCAGTTGTGATTGTTGCGATCTCTATGTAGTTAGCCAACGATGCTAAGGGTAACGAATACCTCTATGTTTATTTTTCTAAGTTGACTTTATGTCTGAGATCGGTCAATATGATGCGATTTATTCCGGTGCTACCTTGGCTGCATTAGTACTCAACGCTTGGAACTTGAACAACCACAGTAGATGCGAAGGGGTTCATTGTGGTGGGTTAACTTGTAGTAGTCGGATTGTTGTATCCATATTTGACATCTCTTCTTGTGGTATAGTAGAGGTCCGCTTTCAATTATCAATTGACCTGCCTACTATTACTTTTATGATACCTCTGTCGGGAAGGAACACCTAGTTTAATGGCACAAATATTGCAAGTCAAAGTGACCTCTAGTGTTACATTTATGACCCTGTTTCAATAGATTCGAGAAACCAACCCTGTGCCCTTGATAACAACAGAATTGCATTATAAATATGTTTTTTAGTATATGTAAATTCTTTCGATTTTGATTGCCATCTTCCCATAAAATTCTCTTGTATGTTGTCGACTTGGAGAACATAATATCTCAGGCATGGGTGTGTGATGTTATTGTTATTTAAAATATATATAAAAGTCACTAAACTAAGGATTTATAAAATCTAGTTGTAAATATTGAAACTCTTAGTCAACGAAAATCCCTCCTTGAGAACATAAATACTTTCTGAGCTTTAGAAGTAAGCAAATACTTTCTGAGCTTTAGAAGTAAGCAGGTTAAGTTATGGTATAATCGATAATTAAAAGCTTAACTTTAAAGGTAGTTGAATGGAACTTCATCTAATGTTAATGTTTTAATGATAATAAATATATATATATATGATGGATAGAAAGAAACATTACGAAGTCTTTTACATATATAAACATAATTGTGCAAATCAAACACTTATGTGAATTTAGGTATATCTCTCACATTAGAAATTGAAGTTCCATTATCATTGTAGAAACAAAACGAAAACAAGAAGATGTATGCAATCATGTATTGAAATAGTAGAATGTTATACGATAATTACAATCTTAATTAAAAAGGAAAGAAATCAAAATCCTCATATATGTTGAAAGAACATAAGCTAAATAGTTGAAAGGAGATTTTGAAAAATTATGGATAATTAAACAATGGAATAATTAGTCGTATGTAATTACCCCTTATATGTAGTGATTTTGTTAGAGCTATGTAAAAAATACATCATGGAATATATTAAAACATAGATATAATAGAGGTCTATGTTCTCTATGAATATAATTACACATCTTTCAATTAAGAAGCTAATTTTCACCATATTTTTGTCTTGTAAGTAGAAAATGAGATGCGTCCTAATTCTAGGGAAATAAACCACACTTATGTCTGAAGAAATATGTTAAATATATAGAGGTGTGATCTTTGATATTTGCAAGAGTTATGTTGGTGTGTGGACCTCGCTCCTTAACTTTCTTGTATTGACCCAGGTTCTACGTAGTTGTGATCCAACAAAACTCTTCTTCACAGGTCCTTTCGGCAACCGTCTCCAAATACACTGAGGTCTCACCCGAGGCTAAGTTTATGGGGGATTACAGAAGCAGGTTTCTATAATCAAGTGATGCGCAGTTAAGAGACTGGGAACTGCGCGAAGTTATACTGACTTTGCGTCTATCGCTTATACTGTAGCTCACACTAGAACTGTGCACTTCTAAGCGGTCATTTAACAGTATGCCAATGCAACTCTACACTTCGCAAAACATACAGGACTGTGCACTTCACAAACTCATGCAATATGGCAGAATACAATGCAACAATGCACTTTTAGTACTGCGCTTCCAGGGAATCACACTTAACACAGACTTCGTTGACTTAGTGTTTACCCAGATAACTCATGCATTCAACATATTCAGAATTACTGGCATATTCAACATTCAAGCATGTATGTTCGACACTTAACATATTATTCTCACCACTCATCCATGTGAAAAATACATATAAAAGCAAATATACATATAACCATGAGCATGAACTTAACCATAAACAAAAGCAAATGCATAGATTCAAACACATAACACACTTATTTACGTGGTTCACCCCCTCGATGGGAGATACATCTATGGGAACTATTGATTCTATTAATGGGAAGGGTTCAACAGTTCAAGTCTGCACACTCAGTTGCAGACTCTTCTCTCTACAATAGGTCTCTATGCACACAGCTACAGATCCTTTTTCTCTCTTCAGTGGGTCTGCACACACAGCTAGAGAGCCTTTCTACAATACTTAGTCTTTTGAAAGAACCAATAGAGATAAAAAAATCAACCCTTCCCTTACAAAATTGCCCCTTTTATAGATCGTGCCTACAGGTCACATCTTTACAATGAATATAGATCAAAACCCTAGAGTTAACCAAAACTGGTGCATTTACCCCGCTAACCCAGCCTGTCGTATTTGGTAGCTTCTCCACTCACCTTTGGCCACCTTTTCATGCCACTCCTGGCTCTAACGCCCTTTTGACAGCTGCAGACCTTACGTAACAGCTCTAACTGCACAGTGGTGTGTCCCTTTCCACCACTCTGGCTTTCCTGTTGCTATCGACCCGTGGCTTTGCTTCTAACGGTTTCTGCCACTCTGGCTAACAGGTCGCTTTCATTCGCTTCCACGCTTCTCCTTACCCAACTCTTGGGAATCATGGAGTTGCTTACCCAAAATAGGTCGGTATTGGACCTTACTTTACTTATATTCTTTTCCAAAAATAGCTACTGCGCTAGAACTGCGCATCAGCAAAATTGCACCGCTTCTTTGGACTTCGCTTCTCCAACTGCGCATTTCTGAACTTCGCTTCATCAAAATTGTGCCAACTTGGGCCATGCCCAACAAGTTATTATGAAATAATATATATACTATGTAAGGTTAGGCACTACTTTTATTACAAAGCAACATGAAATAAATTATAAGGTTAGTTGTTCCCATTACAATTTCTTTATTGTTGTAACTTTTTTTTTTTGAAATTTTGGGGTTGTTACATTGTGGTATCAGAGCTTAAGTTACGACACTTGGCCTTATGGTATCTATTCACATTATGATAAAAATAATGATGTTTTATGGTTTTCCTCTTATTTGTTTAGAATAAATTTGCTTTTACTAACTAGAGGAAGAAATGGTTGGAAGACGATCTCCTACCCCTCCTTTTTGGGTTGAACAAAATGATGAGGATCAACAAACAATAACAATGTTAATGATAATTCAAATGATATTTTACAAATAGTAAGAGACTTACAAGTTGAACTGATGAACTTTAAAATTGAACATGAGAGGGTAATGAGAACCCAGGAAGACTTAAATGAATCCTTATTGTCTAAACTAAATGAGATAACTAATGATAAATATAAAAAAAAAAACGTAAACAATAAAATTCATACTCTTATTTCCCTTCTTTTGACGAAATACCTATAACTAGTGGAATCAGAATATTCTAGTAGTAATTCTGAGGGTAGGTGAAGGAAGAAGAGAAAATATAAAGATGATATAACAAGATAATTTTAAAAGATAAAACCTCCTACATTTGACGTTGAAGTAAAAAATGGAGAAGAAGCTGAAGCTTGGATATTTGCAATGAAGAAATACTTTACTATGTATAATTATTCCAATTCTATGAAGGGTAAAATGACCATCTTTAATCTAGTCAGGAAGGCTGAGATTTGGTGGAAGGACTTAAAAAAAGCTAAAAGAATTAACGATAGAAAATTTAGTTGGAATTGGTTTAAAAATGAGCTTTAGAAAGAGTACATTTTAGAGTATTATTATGAAGGAAAGGAAAAATATTTCTATGAGTTAAGATTGGGTTCAATGTCAATGCATGATTTTTGCACTAAATTCCTTTCTTCGTTAAGATACGTGCCTTACCTAAATGAAGAAAATCCTAAAATTCAAAGATTCCTAGGTTGATTAACTAGATTTTATAAAGACATATTAGAGTTCGATAATCCAAAAAAATTTAATGAAGCAATGAGGAAGGCCAAATTAACATATGATCAATCTGTGAGATTTTCAATGGCTTAGATCTAGATTCAATAAGACAACTTCACATGGAATATTTATCAGAATGAGAGAAGAAGAATAATTTATGGAAAACACTCTGTATCTTATTCATCAATATGATTACAATATATAATACATCTTCCATGGAGAAAATCAAATTCCTTAGAGGCAAGTTGAAAAGCACAAAAAGAAAAGGCTTACTAAAGGAAAAAAAACCTAGGTGTCAAAAAACACTTTCCTAAACAGTCTAAAGGCTCATGAAATGGATAAATATGGTATGGAAGATCATGAGTGAGGTAAATAGGATTTAATGATGGATTTAGGAGAGAAGAAAATATGTGGAGGTCGAATTTCCCAAGTGGTAAGAGTTTCCAAGTGAACTAGCTTTTCCTTATCCACTAGAAAGTAGAAAAAACAGGATAAAGTTGTCTAAATCAGGAAATTGTCTTTCTAATTCGGGAATACAATAGAATCAAACAAAATCCAAGGAAATCTTATCCAGAATCTATCCAAATTCGTTTTGGTGAATTAGGATAGCATGTGGTCCACGAAAAGACAAAACTGGCCCTATTTACCTAGTCAAAACTTTGGAAATTAATCATAAATTATTAATTAATTATATCCTAAGTCTAAAATGGTATAAGTGGGTTTTTTAATACTCCAACACACCCCTTAATTAGTGAAAAATGACTAGGTTTGACAGGAGACTTGGGTGAACTGACTGGAGATTGTACCAAGGAAGAGGTGGAGGTTTCCGATTCTGATATATCAGAATGTGAATCAAAATCAGAGACATAAGAAGTATTTTTCACTCTAGTACTCAAAGCATAAGCATGATTACCTTGGAGAGAGGCTTGGAGACAGCGTTCTTTCTCTACAACAAGATTGCATTGTTCTTTTCTTGCAAAGTCAGGAAAATCTATGCTATGCTCTTCAAGCATCTTGGCCATGATGACCAATTTATTTTTGAAACAAGATTTCTTAGTATGAGTGCCTTTGCAACAATAACAACACTTGGGATTCTTCTTCTTCATCTTCTTGGCTTTCGGATATTCATCAGATTCCTCTTCATCTGACAACATATTTTGCTTGGATTTGTCATTCTTGAACCTCTATGATCCATGAGAAACAAGTGAAAAGTGCTTGGAGGGTGTTAGATCCCTCATTTGGACCATCTTGTCCTTTTCCTTAGTGAGTGAATCAATGAATGCATCCAATGTTGGCATCTTCCAATTAGAAACTGCAAGTCTTGTAGTATGAAATGTAGACACAAATACTGAGTATTCAGAGCTCAGTTTTGACAAAATGGTAAGGAATAGCTGCTCATCGTTCTTATCTATTCCATATTTCTTGATTTGAAGCACCAGGTTCTTGAATTTTGAGATGATCTCTTCCATTGAAACTAAATTACTTGGACTAAGTGAGATCAGCTCAATCTCCAATAAATACCTCTAAGCTCGTCCTATTTTCCAAAGAGAGACTCTAGATTTGTCCACACTTGATTTGGAGTGGATAGAGTCAATATGGAATAGAATATATGGATATACAGAGAGAAAAAGTAACCCATAATATTCCTCAATCCTATTGAACCAGTTGGATTTTAATGCAACAGCTCTTGGCTCGGTTTCAAGCCCCATAATGACTCTATACAATCCTTTTCTTCGAAGATGGATGATCATATGGGCCTTCCAATCAAAGTAGTTGAAGGGAGTGAGAGTCACAGCTTTAGCTTGATTTTGATCCATGCTGATGCGCTTTTGGTGATGGAAATACCCTGTAAAAAACACACTCGAAATTGTTTTGAATCAATCCAACTCTGATACCATGTGATATTTTCAATGGCTTAGATCTAGATTCAATAAGACAACCTCACATGGAATATTTCTGTGAATGAGAGAAAAACAATAATTTGTGGAAAACAATCTGTATCTTATTCATCAATATGATTACAATATATAATACATCTTCCATGGAGAAAATTGAATTCCTTAGAGGCAATTTGAAAAGAACAAAAATAAAAGGCTTACTAAAGAAAAAACAACCCCTAGGTATCAAAAAACACTTTCCTAAACAGTCTAAAGGATCACGAATTGGATGAATATGTTATGGAAGCTCACAAGTGAGGTAAATTGAATGTAATGATGGATTTAGGAGAGAAGAAAATATGTGGAGGTCAAATTTCCCAAATGGTAAGAGTTTCCAAGTCAACTAGCTTTCCCTTATCCACTAGAAAGTAGAAAAAACAGGATAAAGTTGTCTTAATCAAGCAATTGTCTTTCTAATTCAGGAATAAAATAAAATCAGATAGAATCCAAGGAAATCTTATCCAAAATCTATCTAAATTCGTTTTGGTGAATTAGGATAGCATTTGTTCCACTAAAAGACAAAACTGGCCCTATTTACCTAGTCAAGACTTAGGAAATTAATCATAAATGATTAATT
Source organism: Larix kaempferi (assembly GCA_027924585.1). Classification (NCBI taxonomy): domain Eukaryota; kingdom Viridiplantae; phylum Streptophyta; class Pinopsida; order Pinales; family Pinaceae; genus Larix; species Larix kaempferi. Next base: position 159,577 of record BSBM01001243.1, on the reverse strand, counting down.
AATTATATCCTAAGTCTAAAATGGTATAAGTGGGTTTTTTAATACTCCAGCACAATCTAAAAGTAAGAATGAAAATCCTTATAATTTCAAGAAACGACAATGGAGTAATTTCAAAACAAGAGAATTCAAACCCTTCAATAAACATAAGAATTTTCAGGGGAATACTTTTAAGGATAGACAACAACCAATTAAAACTGAGTATAAAGATAATATATTTAAGAAAAAGAAAGAAATAAAAAGAGAACCATTACAATGTTGGGGATATGGGGATAGTCATTTCTATCAGGATTGTCCTCATAAGAAAGATAATATAAGTATCCATACTATCCGAGAAGAAACAATAGTTCGAGAGGTTGCTTAGAAAATACCGAAGATAAGCACATCCTAGGACAATCATCAAGTAGATTATCAACCTTCTATGATTGAAGTTGAAGGTAAGATCTTTGGAAAACCTATTTCTATATTAATTGATTCTAGATCTACTTTAAGTTACATATCTCCTAAGTTAGTAGTTTTGTGTAAAATGAAAAGTATGATTTTGAAAAGTCATGGTTAGTGCAATTAGCTAGGGGAACAAAAAGAAAGGTAACTAGATTTATTTCAAGTGGTGAAATTTATATGCAAGATCTGATTACAAAAGTAGATTTAAATATTTTTCCATTAGGATCATATGATGTATTAATTGGCATGGATTGTTTAGAAAAGCATAGAGTTGTATTGAATTGCTTTGAGAAAACATTCACTTGTATAGATGAAAAAGGTGAAAATAGACTGGTAAAAGGGGTTCCTAAAAAGTTCTTACTAGGAAAATATCTGCTTCGCAATTGAAAAAGTGTGCTAGGAAAGGATGTAAATTGTTTGTTGTGCATATCACTGAAAATAACGATGATCAAACAAAACCTAGATTGGAATATATTCCTCTTTTGAATGAATTTAAAGACGTGTTTCCATAGGAGATACCTGGATTACCTCCTAGGAGGGATATTGACTTTACCATTGATTTGGTACCAAGAGCAGTTCCTGCTTCAAAGGATCCTTACAGAATGAATACACCTGAGTTGGTGGAATTAAAATTACAATTGCAAGAATTTTTAGATAAAAAATATATAAGACCGAGTGTGTCTCCCTTAGGAGCACCAATGTTGTTTGTTAAAAAGAAAGATGGAACATTAATACTTTGTATTGATTACCGACAATTAAATAAGATGACTATTAAAGATAGATATCCTCTCCCCCACATTGATGACATGTTTGGTCAAGTATGGGGAACTGCGGTATGATCTAAGATTGACTTAAGTTTTGGGTACCATCAAGTAAAAATTAAAGATGAGGACACTCATAAAACAACATTTAGAACACGATACTGACATTACGAGTTCTTGGTTGTACCATTTGGCTTTACCAATGCTCCAGCCACATTCATGTGTTTAATGAACATTTTTCTCCATAAATACTTAGCTAAGTTTGTAATAGTATTTATTGATGATACATTAATATACTCTAAAAATGAACAGGAACATGAAGAACATTTAAAGTTAGTATTGCAAACATTAAGAGAACATAAAATTTATGCAAAGTTTAGTAAATGTCATTTATTTCAAGATAAAATTCAATACCTAGGTCATGTAATATCTAAGGAAGGAATTTCTATAGACCCAGATAAAATCAAGGCAATCATTGATTGGCCAGTTCCTAAGGATGTAACCGGGATTTGATCCTTTATGGGAATTATGGGTTACTATCGCAGGTTCATTGAGGGGTTCTCCAGAATTGCTTACCCAATAAATTTTCTTTAAAAGAAAGGAACTAAATTTATATGGTCTAATACATGTCAAGAAAGTTTTGAAAAGCTTAAACACTTGTTGAACATCGCACCTATTCTAAGAATAGTGGATCCGTACAAGGATTTCATTGTATGTACGAATGCCTACTTAGAGGGATTTCGTGGTGTGTTACTGCAAGAAGATTATGTAATAAGCTATGAGTCAAGAAAAATTAAAGAACATGAACGGAACTAGGCAACACATGACTTGGAACTAGCTGCTATAATACATGCTTTAAGCATGTGGAGGCATTACTTAATAGGAACAAAATTCACTTTAATGTTTGGTAACATAAGCTTAAAATACTTGTTTGATCAACAAAGTTTAAATGCTCACCTGTTGACTCAAACCCTGTCGACAGGGGTTCCCATCACTGTCGACACCAACTCACCGCGATCTCCCTGAGCATTGGCCCAGACATGTTTTACCCTGCCCAGCAACACCTGCAGAGAAGATGAGGTCTCACCTGAGGCGATCAAGGGAGAGTGGACGGAACCATGTTTCCGTCGAATTAAGGAGGATGTTGCGGCATCTGCTAGTTAATATTATTGCAACATTCAACAATAAATCTATATATTCACTTCGACATTATTGTACTCATAGCATCATTTGATGGAAACATTCATCGCTACGACAGAATATAACAGTAAAGAAACTATGGCATCAAAGAAACATTGCATTACCATCAAAAGACAGAAGACACATCAGGATTGCATATGAACAGTTTCGTCACATCATATTATTACTGCAAAAACCCAATACAATGCCTCTGCAGATCGCAAACTTTGGCAATATCCACACCAAAACATACCAAAAACTCTCTGCTTGATCTCTCTCTCTTGATCTATATCTCATTCTACTTCCTGTCTATATATAGGCTTCTGCCTTTACAATGTTTTTCCACTTACTAACAACTTTCTAACTGACTTCTGGACAAATGACCCAAAATCTAACTGACATAGTCCAAATGACCCAAAAAATCTGCCTATTGCGATATACTTAACTCGAAATTACATCTCATATGGTCCAGTGACCCAAAAACCCGCCTATTGTGGTACAAACAACTCAAAAAATACATTAAAAAAAAGAGCCTTCTTCCTTCTGCAACCTCGTCTGACGTGTCACAGCATCGATGATGCTGCGATTCTTCCTTACCAAATTGCCTGCCAACGGGCCCCCAACACAATCTTGTGGCTCGCCCTCGAGCTACGTCAACTGGATGTTGTGAACTCTATGGTCTTTGTTCTACTAGGGATAGACTATAGTTCGCAACTGTTCTTGCTATCTGGACCGCGCGGTGTTGTCCTTCTTATTCCACTACACTAATCATCTGCTCGTTGTCATGTACTTCTTGCCCAAAAGTGGACTCTTCCTAGATTACTGTCGCAGACCTTGCAAACTCATCCTCTAGTCTTGAGAGACTGATTATATACGGAGAGGAATTTTGGAAGCAATGCCAGGGTGTAAAACAGGCCGATGGTTCTGGCACATCTGTTTTGCACTAGTAAGCATACATTACAGGGACCTGGGGGCGATGACCCCCCTCTTTTGTGTGGTCTCAGGGACCACGAGACTTCGAACCATCACCAAATCCCTAGACATCTCGGATAAGACCTCATGCTTGTAACCCCTTAGTGTCTGAGGCACAGCTTGCTCTAACCACTCATGTACACTCGTGGTTCGGGCCCTCAGCGCACCTGGTGTGCTCCCACAGGAAATAAAATGGATAATTTCCACAAGCTCCTTGGAATTCCTAACTTAGCTAGATGCCTGAGCATCTCGTAACATAACCCCTCTTAAATGAACAAACCTCTGTGCTCCTACTATCCTTGGGTCATATATTTATACATCGCATTCAACCGTTCATCTACCTTGGAAATCCTGTGCACCACCTTCTCACACTCCAAGGTAATCATAATATTCCACCGCTCGGACATCAGAGGTGGGCAGAGCGATCATACCCCCGCCTGTCGCCCTGTGTGCAAAAGTGTGCGAAGCAGTCCTTCGGCCATGCTGCTGTGGTGGATGCCTCGTGCCAACCCTGCAAACCATCCCTCCAAGTGCCATCGGCCATGCTGCCTCATGTATTCCTTATTCCAAATGTGTGTTCTTCTGACTAAAGATCATATCTGCCCCAAAAGGAAAAAGTGCCAGTGGCATAATGATTTTTGATTTGACCCAATCGCAATGGTGCCATTTGTCGCAGACCGCTCCAAACTTGTGGCAGAAGCCTCCCTGGTTCCGCATTCCATCCATGTTGGTGTGCCATCCTGCCACCAATCAATCTACACTTTTTTTTTCCCCGATGCAACTCAGGCATCTCGCTGTTCCAAGCCCGACTGATAGGGCTTCAACCTGCTACCATTAATCAACTTGGGGAGCATGGCCCCATCCAACTGCTGCAACTGGACCGCTCCTCCTGAAGTAATGCTACTAATGCGATACAGACCAAGCCAATGCATCTGCAATTTTCCTGGATGTTTCATAAACTTGTTGTCATACAACAATACCAAATCACCCTGTTGAAACTGTTTGTTCTTGATATGGTGATCATGCCAAGATTTCTGGCGATCCTTCTCCACACCCTGATGGAAACCGGCGATGAAGCGATCTTCCTCCAGTTGTACTAACTACGCAAGACGTTCCTCTAATGCTGCTATATCATCCATGCTAGTTGCTGCTTCTATGTGCAGACTTGGAATGATATACTCCATAGGCATAACCGCCTCTTTCCCATACACTAAACTGAATGGTGTCTGCCCTATCAACCGTTTACATGTGGTGCGATAGGCCCACAATACTGCTCGGATTTTTAGATCCCAGTCATCGCGGTTCACATTACACACCTTTGTTAGTGCATGCTCCAATATCTTATTAAAAGCTTCCACCGTGCCATGTAGATGATAGGGTGTACTCTTCTTATGTTGTATATGCATTTCCTCCGTCAATGCGCTAATGGTGCAATTAAGAAAGTGGCTGCCTTGATCGCTCAACAATATCTTGGGGCAGCCAAAGCGAGTGACGATGTGGTTAAAGAAAAACCGCGCTGCTGTGGCTGTAGAACAATCAATGACTGGTGCAGCTTCTGCCCATCGTGTCAAGTAATCTATCACCGTGATGATATACCGAGCACCAGTGCACTTACCCGGGGGATGGATAGGTCCCACAAAATATACTGCCCATTTGTCAAATGGCTGCAATGTCAACTGAGGCATCAACGGCATCTCATCCCATCTGGATGGCTTTCCGGTTCTCTGACAAACGTCGCAGGACCATGCATAATATGTCGATCACTGTGCAGCGTAGGCCACTAGAGCCCCACTTGAAGCACCTTCCTTTCCGTCACACGGCCACCATAGTTCCCTCCACCACTCCTGCATGTGCTTCGAAAAGGATCTTCTCTTGCTCATGTGGCAAAGCACACCGTCGCAATATCTCATCAGCACCCATCTTGTATAGCGCTCCTACGATTAGCTGGAAGTCCGCAGCCTTGACTACCAACTGCTTCTTCTGACTAGTGGTGAATTCTTCTGGTGCAGTACTTATCACCAAAAACTGAATTATTTCTTCAAAATATCCATCAGCGATTCCAACTTTAAATAATTGCGCATCAAGCAACCCATCTTCAATGTTATTTGGCTCCTCCCTCGTTTCAATCTAGGAGAGATGATCTAGGCCAACATTTAACTGCCCCGGCTTCACAATTACTTCAAAATCAAACTCCTGAAATAGAAGTAGCCATCGATAGATCTTCCCCCCCAACACAGGCTTATTGACTAGGTATTTTAATGCAGAATGATCTGTGAACATCTTGAAATGGCCTCCCAGTAAGTAATGGCAAAACTTGTGCAATGTGTAAAGCATTACCAGACCTTCCCTCTTCGTAGTAGTGTAGTTTCTTTCTGCAGATGACAATTTCTGGCTGGAAAAAGCAATGGGGTGATCAAGATCCCCTTCTCCGGGCTGGGCCAACACTACTCCCAGCGCGATCGATGAGGCATCAACATGAACATGGAACTCCTTACTCCAGTCAGGAAATACTAATATCGGTGCCGAAGCCATCTTCGTCTTTAGTGTCTCAAAGCTATCCTAACATTTAGGGATCCACTGGAATATCACATCCTTCTTCAACAACTTCTCCATAGGGGCAGTAATCACAGCATAACCCCTGATGAACTTGCGATAATACCCCGTGTGTCCCAGCGTCGCCGTAACTGCTTAATAGTAGTCGGCGGTGTCAAACTCAGAATAAGCGCAATCTTTGCTGGGTCGACCAACAATCCTTGCTTACACACAATATGACCCAACAATATGTCGAACGGTGCATAGAGGATACACTTCTTTAAGTTCAACCATATCTAGTGCTGCCGACATCGCTCCAACATCAACCGCAGATTCGCCAGATGATCGCGGACCAAACCATAGACTGTCCAATCGTCCATGTATATTTGTAAAAACTTATGAATGAAATATTTGAATGCAGCAACGACAACCCGCGAAAATATCGCATGTGCATTCTTCAAGCCGAACGACATCATGGTGTACTGAAAGCAGCCTCATTCAGTAACAAAAGTTGTCTTATGGTGGTCTTCTTTGGCAATGCGGATCTTATGGTAGAAAAAGAACCGATCTGTGAAAGAGTACATCTCCTGGCCACCCACACCTTCGAGCACTTCGTCAGTAAACGGGGTTGGCAATGGATCGTGCAAACATGCATCGTTTAGATTCCTGAGGTCAACAGAAATGCGCACCTCACCAGTCCTCTTATCTTGTACCACCATAGGACTAATCCATTCTGACTCCTCAACTAGTTCAATGATACCGGCATCCAACATGCGATGCAATTCTACCTTGACCCTCTCCTTATGTCGTGGATTCAATCGATAGGGTCGCTGCCGGATCGGCTTAGCATCTAGTTTTAATGGAATCTTCATCTCCCCTAAGTCGCCTAGAATCCCCTTCATGTCAGAAAACTTTGTGGGAAATACATCCTAAAACTCATGGAGCAAATCAGTGACCTTTCTTATCAGCTCAGCATCCCAGTAATCCCCGACATTTGCGAACTTCAGATTGTCCTCTGCCCCAATGTTAATCTTGTGGATCTTCAGCGGCTGACTAATCGGATCGCTTGGCGCATCAGGTGGTACCACAACATGACTTCTTTTCGATTCTGGGATATTCACATTCCGCGGATCATCACCATCTCCTAGACCACCACTGATATTGAAGCATTCCATGAGAGACTACATCTGGCAATGCATATGTGGATCCACACGATATGCCACCAGGACCACCTGCAGAATTACATCACGGATGAGCTGTAATGCATTATTGACCTCTAGATCGGTTCCCGCAATACTGAATGTATGGGTAAAACACACTGTGAGCTCCAGCCAAGTAGAAATTTCCCCTCGCAACTCGGCTATAGTATACCACGATCATGGCATCTCATCCAATGTATGGATAAAAGCATGGACCCATGCATCTCTTGGGCGTGATACCCATAACCGTTGACACTCCATCAAATGACCACCAAGATCGTTCCGACCATCTTACTTCCCCATGTGGTAAACCTCCATATCACCGAAGCGTACCATCATCAATCTTCTACATTTCGACCATCCATCAATTGATTCCTTGTGTGTCGCCCACCAGTGTGCTGGAGCAGCCTTCAGTGCTTCGTTCAATGCCAGCAACCGCTGTGGTTCGGGAACTCATTCCTCAAAATCTGTTAGGACGCCAGATAAGCCAAGCAGACCTTCATATATTGGTAGCATAACTGTTTCAGTTGCGATACGGCATAATGACTGTGTGATCAACCAGCACTTACAGAGCGATACCTCATGCAAGCGGTTCTGCCAATATTCTAGCGCATCAACAGAGTCGGAAGTCGTAGAGTTGTCATTGCACCATCCCAGCTCACCATTGGCAGTCGGATGGATATAATCTTCAGAGATATTTAATGCATGGTCCCATCTGCTGGGATCATCATCCTTCACTAGCTCTATGTAGTGGCGTCCTTCGGTCGGATCCAACGAGGCAATAACTCTGAGATCGCGATTTTCAAAAGTCATCATCTGTCGCTTGAAGTTGATTACAGCTCCACTATCATTAGCCCATCCAATCCCCAGTAGTGTGGGATAAGAGATTCCTCCCTCGACTATTTCTATTACATCAAAGTCGGCATATGTTTTCATTCCCTCAATGTCCACCACCATTCGTGGAACTCTCCCAATCAGTGTCACCTTAGCGTGATTAGCTAACCGGAGTTGTACAGGAGACCAGCTCAATGGGGGACTCCCCATCTTCTGCCAAGCCTGATTGGTCAAGATGGTTACATCCGAACCAAGGTCCAGAATAACTGAATCAACATCGTAGTCGCCAATTTGAATATTCATCTGCATCTCCTTTCCCATCTTTCTTCGTTGTAGGGAATTAACCGCGAGCTCTTGTCGATCGTGGGCCGTTCGTCGCAACAAATCTTCAATCACAGCAAGAGCGTCGGGATCTCTTGCTAGGGACAGACAATGTTCCAAAAATGCTTGAAGTGTGCTGGACTTCCGTGATGGGCCAACCTCGGAATTAGCATCAAAAGTGGAGGGAATGTCATACACAACAGCCTTACCTCGGTCGTTTTCTAATGCACGTCGTTCTTGAAGAAATGTCTCCCACTCCGCATCAATGTCAAATGATACCTTCTTTTGTACGGCTAACCGGATCATTGAGCTAGCTGCTCCAGTTTTCATTCCTCCGCGAGTACCCACAGCAACGGAAGCATCTTGCGGTCTTGGCTCTGCAGAAATTGCCGCGATGTTCACACCCTGGGTCTGGTTCAGCGGTGGATTCCCGGGTGGGTTCACATTCTGATTCTGATTTGGCTACATATTCTGGTTCTACATTGGTTACTGCACTTGGTTCTAGGCAGGCTGCTATTCCTGGGGATGGTTCTGCAACTGGGGAGTATTTCCTACTTTCCATCGCGCAATCAACTATGGACAATTCTCAACCGTGTGATCATTAACAAAACATAACGTACATTGGTTCTGCAGTAGTGGACAGTCTCGCTAGTAGTGTCCCCATACCGCATAGTGATAGCATTGAATAGGTCCGCGACCACGTCATCCTCCTCCACGACCAAATCCCCTGCCACGTCCTCCCCAGTATCCTCCTCGGAATCCTCCCTACTACTGGTACCGTTGCTGCATTGGTGTCGGTTGCATTCCTTTCCCTTGCTGTGCATACTACGGTTGTTGTACATACTGTGGCTGCTGTGGAGCCATCTGCATCGAAGCATATTGTGGCATGAACTACGGCGGTTGCTGCTGCTGCGGTACAAACTGCATTTGCGATTGAGGTAGCGGCTGGGCTAAATGCGGTTACAGCTATTGTACGACACGTTGGTCATCCTTTACATAGAACGCATCATACATTCTCTCTTGTAGCAACCCATATGCACGACAATCCTTGTCATCGTGACCCACCGACTTGCAAAATGTACAATAAAGATTCCTCGGGGTTGTGACCATTTTCTGCATATATGGGAAATTGTCATGGTTGTTCCCGTATACATGGAAGACGCGACACCACGGCATGCTACCACCATTCAACGGATTTGGTGCTCTTGAAACCAAATAATTGCGGAAGTCAGGGCAATTTTCCTTCATATTCCCTTCTCCTCGACATCACGTACACCATACTTCTTCGCACCGCTCTTTTCCCTTCTTCAAATCTTGCAGCTATATAGTCAAGTTAGCGAGCTGTGTCTATATCTGCGACATCCCGGCTTCATTTTCTCTAATCGGCAATGCCTCCAATCGCATTGCAATCTCTAAAGCTTCACTAGGCGTCGAGATGTTTTGTTGCATCAATGGTAGCCGAATATGTGGTAGCAGTGCCATGATGAACCACTCTTTATGTTGGACGGCGCTCATATCGAAACTAACCCTTGCTATCAGCGTCTTGAATTGCTGGTCAAAATCCCACACCGTCTCATTGGGATACTGCTTAATTTCTTTCAATTTCGTAATATATTGAGCCTCAGACTTGGGATTTCTGAATTATGCAATCATCCCATCCCGAATCTCATCCAGTGACTTCTCTGGGGCTCCTGTAGGGACTAGAACAAACTTCATAAACCAATCTAATGCACGAACTCGAAGGGTTGTTTCTAACTATCCTTTCTTAGCGGCATCATCAGTGATCTATTTTATGGTCCAGACTGCTTCACACAAAAACTAGTACTGTTCTGGGTTGTCTGTCCCACTCCCATGGAACAATGGTAACTTAGCATCATCGCCCTCCATTTTGGGCTTCCTTCCTCCTTTCGTTGTACTACTACCGATTAACTTATGTGGTATTGACGAAATTAGCGGTGTCGAAGTGGTATTTCTTGCTATCTGAGAGATAGTGAGCGGAGGTGTGGGTACGTTGGTGCTGGGGTTTGGTCCTACCTCTATCCTGGGCGTAGCCTAGTTTTGCTTGTCAGGACTGTGAGGTCGCTTCATCCCGTGTGGTCTTCCTTCATGGCCTTGCGGTTCGACCACAGTAGTACCTTCTCCCATCCTCTGCCTCTTTTCCTGTCGGAACCTCGCTCCTCCCCTCGTAAGACCACTTTCTTCCTCAGCTTCACTCACAATCTCATCATGACCTGCACCCATCTACCCCTTATCATTCCATGTACCACCCCCAACTATCACGGTACCCACGGCCTCCGCCCACCAGGCTGTTTATTGATTAAGATGCATCTTCAATATACCCTTTTCACAAATAAGCATCTTAATCGACAATTGAACTGACAGTAGAAACCTACCCCGAGGTTCGCGGAAAAAATATCTTTCGGCTTCACTATAAGATTTCTGAGTATCAACTGCGAACTCTGTGATATATCCCTCTAGGATTCTATCAAACCACACTTCGACAGCCTGCGACGCTTTATTATCGACTTCCTGCAGTTCTTGAATCAACTCAGGGGTCCAGGTCTTCGGTTCACCACCTTGTAAGTTCCTCTTCTGGAAGGTCAACTTCACCAACCACTCAAACAACAAGACCAAGAACTCACATAAGAACCATTCATGCAGACCGTCATGAATATATCTATCTACCCACTGACCTAGTGTCAGTCGAGTGTTCCGGTTTTCTTCTTCAGCAAATTCCTGCAACTTCTAATCAAACCATTCTTGGATCTCTGGTTTCGTCGGGTGCCACAACATATCCTCTTTTCACTTCACACACCATCCTGGCAACGGAACCATTTGTTGACTCAAACCCAGTCGACAGGGGTTCCCATCGCTGTCGACACCAACCCACCGCGATCTCCCTGAGCACTGGCCCAGACAGGTTTTACCCTACCCAGCAACACCTGCAGAGCAGATGAGGTCTCACCCGAGGTGATCAAGGGAGAGTGGATGGAACCATGTTTCCGCCGAATGAAGGAGGATGTTGCAGCATCTGCTAGTTAATATTATTGCAACATTCAACGATAAAGCTATATATTCACTTCAACATTATTGTACTCATAGCATAATTTAAAGGAAACATTTATCATTACGACAGATTATAACAGTAAAGCAACTATGGCATCAAAGAAACATTGCATTACCATCAAAACACAGAAGACACATTAGGATTTCCCAGGAACAGTTTCATCACATCATATTATTACTGCAAAAACCCAATACAATGCCTCTGTAGATCACAGACTTCAGCAATATCCGCACCAAAACATACCAAAAACTCTCTGCTTGATCTCTCTCTCTTGATCTATATCTCATTCTACTTCCTGTCTATATATAGGCTTCCGCCTTTACAATGTTTGTCCACTTACTAACAACTTACTAACTGACTTCTGGACAAATGACCCAAAATCTAACTGGCACGGTCCAAATGACCCAAAAAACCCGCCTATTGCGGTATACTTAACTCGAAATTACATCTCATATGGTCCAATGACCCAAAAACCCGCCTATTGCGGTACAAATGAATCAAAAAATACATAAAATAGTAGAGCCTTCTTCCTTCCGCAACCTCGTCTGACGTGTCGCAGCATCGGCAATGCTGCGATTCTTCCTTACCAAACCACCTACCAACATCACCAACAAAGGTGATTAGCCTTCTTGAGCGAGTATGATTTTGAAATTAACACACATTAAAGGAAAAGAGAAAAAAGTGGTGGATGCCCTGAGTAGGAATGCCATTCCACATTGTTCAACTTCTTTTAGCAGTTATAAGACAAATATTGAAGATTTAATAAAAGATGCAGCTAAAAATGATGAAGAATACTTAAAATTTAAAGAACAATTGGAAAAAGATGTTGGTGGAAGTGAATCCACAGTTTATTCTATAAGCTTTGAAGACTTTCTAGTCTATAAAAACCGATTATATATACCTAATTATGAAGAAGTTAAGTAATTAATCTTGAATGAGTTACATAAGAAACCGTATTCTGGACACTCGGGATATCAAAAGATGATAACCAAGTTAAGAAATATATATTATTGGTCTAACATGAATAATGATGCTGCAAATCACCTAGCTAGATGTATTGAATGTTAGCAAGTAAAAATAGAACATCAACATCCTGTCGGGTTACTTCAACCCTTGCCTATTCTAGAATGGAAATGGGAGATAATAAGCATGGACTTTATAATGGGATTACCTAAAACAAATAAGCAACATGACTCAATAATGGTATTTGTTGATAAATTAAGTAAAGTTGCACACTTCATACCTGTGAAATCTACCTTTAAAGAAATAAACATAGTTGATATTTTTATGAAATAAATTTTTTCGTTTGCATGCTATTCTGAAGGTTTTGAATTCTGATAGAGATGCAAAATTTACAAGTAATTTTTGGAAATATTTGTTTAAGTGTTTAGATACTCAGCTGAATTTCAGTAATGGTTACCATCCTCAAATGGATGGGAAAACATAAAGAACTAACCAAATGTTAGAATATATGTTGAAAATGTATGTAATGGATAAACCAGATAAATGGGAGGACTATTTACATTTAGTAGAATTTGCTTATAATAATGGATATCAAGATTCCTTAAAAATGATTCCATTTGAAGTATTTTATGGTTGAAAATGACACACTCCCGTGTCTTGGGATAACCCTGTTGATATAATTGTTCTAGGACCTGACATGTTAAAGGAGATGGAACATATGGTCAAGGAAGTGAAACAAAACTTGAAAGTTTCTCAAGATTGGCAAAAGAGTTATGCGGATCTAAAAAGAACTCCAAGAGATTTCAACATTGGAGATCATGTGTATCTAAAGGTAAAACCAAAGAAGACTACCTTGTGCTTGGGAAGGTGTTCCAAGCTGGAACCTAGGTACTACGGACCTTTCGAAGTGTTAAAATAGATAGGGTCGATGGCCTATCAGCTTGCACTCCCCCTACTATAAAAGTACACAGTGTATTTCATGTTTCTTTGCTAAAAAAATATAGGCATGATGCTACTAATGTAATTGATTGGAATATAATTAAGGTAGAACCCAAGGGAGAGTTACAGACAGATCCTTTGTGTATCTTAGACAAGAAGGAACACATGCTACGAAATCGAGCCATCATTCAAATAAAAGTGCAATGGAAGCACTTCATCCCTGAAGAGGCAACATGGGAAATGGAGGATAACATCCGAGAGGCATATCCTTCCATGTTCTAGAATGAGCAAGAGAGATTCGAATAAAAACAACATTATTTTATTTTTATTTAATATTTGTGAAAATATTTCAAAAACAATTATTTTTGTAAGAGTTATTTTAAAACTCAAAAATAATCACCAGAGGTGTGAGTGACACTTTGCACAACAAGTTATTATTTATTATTAATAAAATAAAAAGACACTTGGATAATTTAGTTAAATGATGGGACACCACCATGAGACACGAAACATGTGTAAAGCAAGCAAGGGATATTTTACCAATCAGATCCAATCTAAAATCTCAACTACCAGACAAGATCCTAAATCATAGGGGTTGAAGGATTGATTGAGATTTGATTGGGATGGATCAAGACCTAGGAAAAATCTATATATTGGTGCACTAAAATAGCCCATGATATTGTGTTCTACATGGCGAAATTGTGCTGGTGTACATGTTTTGAGTATTTCTCTATTTCATAAGTCCATCACTAGCTTGTTACAGACTTTGAGAGAGAGTGTTGCATGGAATCTTTGCCTGTGATCTTTGCTCTTTTTTTTTAACCGAGTCTGTAGTTTCCTGTGAAATCGATGCTTCCCTTATTGGTATATATGTTGTGTTTTATCCCTCTTTTGTGAGATCCGTTTGTTGTGAGGAAAATACACCTAGAGTTTAGGGGAGAAACTACCAACTTACACGGATGAAAGATAGACCTACAAATGTTCTACAAGTACAACAAGTAAGCAAAGAGATAAAGGTTAAAGAGGATGTGTACCTTATTCAGAAGGTTGATCCAAGCCTTCCTTTCCTTGCTCTTCAATGCCATTCAGTGTCGCAATGCCCACACCTGCAAAACAACTTCATACCTTTCTCAAATACATTTGACTACATATATAAGACTGATATTCATGACAATGAAAGACATCAAACTATAATCAAACTATAATCAAATCTAAGACACACATGAATAGGTCATATTTGGAAAGGGAAGAACGTTTGATCTTTATTAATGAATGAAGCAAGTACATGAAGTTATACCTTCCTTCAAGCTTGGAACTTCATGAAACCTAGATTCAAGGTCTCCTGCTTCTGTTCTCCAAGGATCCCAAACTCTAATCAGCTGTGCTAGGGTTTATTAGAAACTGAGGCACAAGAGAGGGGGATGAGGGTCTCCATTCCTCCATCATAACATTGTTATGGGCTTGGTCCCTTCTACCTTCCTTATATAGTCAATGAAGGAGAGTAAAAGCAGTTATAACCAATCAGGAGGTTCCCCAACTAACTCAAATTGACCAAAATTCAAGATTTTGATTGTTTCAGGAAAATACCCTACTTTTCTACTACAAACCAACATATGTACTCTACTTTTATGAAGCAGAGTTGCATATTTTTTAAGGAAAACGCCCCTCTTATGCTTATAGAGTAGCGTTTTTGTGGAAAAATGGCTAAAAACAGGGTTTTTTGATGATTTTCAGGAGGTGGTTTGGTCTGCAAAAGTGTTCCTAAGGGTTATAACCATCAAATGGGCTAAGAGTGAGATAATTTCAACCATATTCAGTGTCCCTAATGACCCTTCAATCCACAAGTGTCCTTTTGTGTGACTAAACTTGATCTCAAGAAGTATCGTCATGCGACTAAGCGATGCAAGTGTTGTCACGGACGGAGAAGTGTCATTTTAAGCTATAATAGATGCCCCCTAATGTATGAGGTCAGAGGGAGTAAGGGAAACGATGGCCGAAATATATTATAAATAACAAAGAGTTGAATCATGGAAGCAGAGGAACCAGAGAAACCAAGAATCATAGGCTCAATTGAAGTACCTGAAAGCAAAGGCAATGTCAGACAAACTCATCCTTGGGGTAACTGCCCATGTTCAAATAGTGGAACATGACCTCCAAAAGGATACAATAATGATCCAAAATACTGATGCATATATCATAGCCACTAGAATACAAGCGTGTATCCATGATGAACATAATTGTAAACACAACCACATAAATACATGGTGGATCTATGTCAAAACTGGAGAACATAGCCATAGAGAACAAGCTGGATCTATGTCTCATCAAGAGCCAAAAAGAGTGTGGCTTAGTCTTGCGCAACTTGGGCGATAACATAAATAAGGTGATGCTATCGAGGATCACAAGGTCTTCATCCAAAAACAACCCAAGGTACAAACCTATCCATGCGAATAAATGAGTTGATGTCGAACATGGGAGGTATCATTTGATTACCGATCATTGATGTATACTGTTAACAAACGTGAGGGTGTCCACCAATAATGAAAATGGAACCCAAGGTACCTAGTACATTCAAACAAGTGTGAATAAGTGGTCTTTCCATCGAACACTTGAAGAATCTATCAGATAGGAGACATTGATGTATTCCCATCTATCCAATAGCGAGGGAAACTACCACTAATGAATGCAATCCCCAAGGTACTAACCAAAACTCTAAACTTCATTCCCAGAGCACAATGAGTTGAAGTCGATGGGAAGAAGTACGTTGGAAGGGAGGCCTTAAGGCATCCTCCATCATCCAACATGAGGGACACTCAACAAGTATGAGGTGATTTGGAGTAGGATTGAACACATTATGAAACATACCAACACCAAGGAATGGCCAACGCATGAGGTCAAGGCAACTGCAGAATGGCCGACACAAGTTATATCTTTGAACAGTGAGCACGACACAAGAGTGACTTAGGCAGCTTTTAACACAAAGAGACCACAATGCAAATCTACAATGTAGGAGACATTAACAGATTCTCCATATGATTGGAAGACTAACCAAACGAAGGAGTAAGAACTCTGAGATCAGGTTTATCCTAAGGCCAACACTAGAACCCAACTTGTTTGATAGACTCAAAACAGGTGCTTTGTTCAAGGAGGTAGTTGACTTGCTGCCATCATATTAAAAGATATTTTAACATTCTTCCTTTCCCTTACCTTTTTCATTTTTTAACGAGCTTGACAAAGAACTAAAGCATGCTCGACGGTATTTTCATATTTAGGGAGTCTGAAAAACCTAGAAGAAAACTCCATACACCTATCCATGGATTTTATATCGAGCCCGGATTGGTCTGTGCTCGGCGATGTTTTCTTGCTTATAGAGTTGAAAAACTCAAACAATCCTCTATCAACCATCTCATGGATTTCACATCGAGCCCGAGTAGGTGAATGCTCGCTTGGTGTTTTCACATTTCGAGAGTCTGAAAACCCTAAAGACGACTCCAAAGGTTCTTTTTTGTAAAGTTAGTCTCCTTCCCCGAAAAAGTGTAAAATAATGGAAGAAGAACTCTTCTAGTGCATACCAGAGTATACCTAGAGTATACCTTTTCCGTAAATTATCCACCAATTCCCGGAAAAGGGATAATTCTATACGTAAGTGGATGCCGGTTCAGTTATTTTAACGAGCCCAAAAAGAAAACTATGCTCGGAAAACTTTTCTTATTTAAGGAGTCTGAGAAGGGCTTAAAAGAAATCCATAGGGATATTTTCCGTAAAGGTTTAACAAGCTCGAAAAAGTAAACTCGTGACCTCCTTACTATTTTTAATGAGCTCAAAGGAGAGACGAAAGAATGCTCAAAACCTACTTATTGTTTTTAATGAGCTCGAAGTCAAGGTGGAAGAATGCTTGTAACCTACTTACTGTTTTTAACAAGCTCGAAGTAAAGGTGAAAGAATGCTCATAATGGGAGGAGACAAGTGTCAGGGACATGCGAAACTAGCTCCAAGCGCATGGAACAAAGCTATTCCTAATGCAAGGAACATGATCAAGATAAGGACACTCAGGGTGTGTCTCCTCCAGGTAAAAGGTGTCAAATTGTGAAGGCAAAATGATATAGGGCTTAGTGGAAATGAGATCAAAGATGGAGGCTTATATAACGAGTTAAAAGCGTGGAAGCTGACATCAAGCTCACAAGTGCAAGCAGGATCATAACAGATGCATATGCAACTTGAACACAAAGATGGGAGGCTTATCAGGGATGGCCAGAAATATATGAGAAAGAAAGATATGAGGATTCTTCTCAAAGTCATGGTAAATCTAAATAGGCTCTCGAGCCTATGAGAAAAAATTAGCATGGGCACCAAAATGGCATAAGGGTGCTGACTAGGGTGACTCATGTTAGGTAGGTTCTGCTATCAGACTGGTGCACAATGCATAAAGAGAGGGCTAACACACCAATATCCAACAGGTTCGACCCTATGGTGAATTCAGATGGCAAAAGGTTCTAATGCAACATAACAACGGGGAAGCCTAAACCTATATGCAAGGTTCCGAATATACCTGACATGGTCGCACAAGGTGTCGAAAAGGACCAATAAGCAAGTATAAATCCAGCTAAGAATCCTATCTCCAAGAAACATTAGTACCAAGATCATATCTAAAACGTATGTAAAGAAAGATCCGATACAAGTCACTGTGGTAGAAATACTTTCAACTTCACTATCATCAACAATAGGCATAGACAAGCCAGAGTTTTCAAATGAAGACTCTATGGTACCCAAGCCCAAGGATTTACAATCAACAAGATCGACTTCAAGATGAAGATCAGAGCTGAAGGACATGATGGAATCTGCAGAAGAAAAAAAATTCATCATCACGGGAGTTGAAAATTCTAGAAGCAGAATCAAACACATCAGGAACACCGATTTGTGGATCTATAGGAGATTCCAAAGACTCAATAGTAGGAAGATCAGACTTTAAAGTCAAACCAGGGATAGACATAACTACGACTGGCTCAACATCCAAATGAATGGCAGACTGTACTATGGACTCTAGGAAAAACTCATCATAAGGAAGTATATCATCCTAGATAGAACACATATCTAAACATTCAGATGGAGGTGTCACTTGGTCAAAAGCTGGGACTAAGTCCCAAGAAGGTAAGCATGAACTCAGAGACTTCTTCTCAGTAGCAGTTGAACTCAAGGAACAATATGCCACATAAGTCCCATATGACACAGTAGTGCCTAATGACGATGTTGATGTATATGTAACTTCGGAATGTATTTCATATATATTTATTGTACCCTTATTAGAGATGTGTTATTCCTCTATAAGGAAGTGTCGTCATGTGGATTGACAAGTGTCGTAAGTGTGTGTACTTTCCGATGGGTTATTAGACCACCATGTGTGGGTCGGCCATGAAATATATATTACATTGTGGATGTATCTAGATAGACAAGTCGGCCCCATAGTGTAACTGGGCAAATAGGTTAAGTATAAATAGAGATCGGGAGATCTCTATTTGGATCATTCGGAAACTCATACTTCTCTCACTCAGAAAGTGGCGCACTAGTGAGGAGGAGGATCATCTGCTACTAGGAGACTATCTCAGTGTATTTTGGTTGTACTTTGGTTGAGCCATTGCTCTCTCTATCTCTGAGGAAGTTGTGAGGTTTTTCACCTTAGGGTTTTCCCCACGGAAACTCTGTGTCTCTTGTCTCTCATGCTTTTGATTCTTGTGATGCTTGTGATGCTTATTGTGATTGTTATGCATTGATATACTGTATATGTTATTCTCTCAGTGAAGATCCTAGAGTATTGTGAATTAATGCTCAAAATTTAACATGGTATCAGAGCTAACCTGAGAAGAAGACATTTTGCAGTGAGGGAAACTTGAGTTTCTTATTTATTGGGTTTCTCTCCACAGATTTTGGAAAAGCAGTATAGTAGATTGACTCTACTCATCAAGGAGAATCTATCTGTCCAATTAGAATTCAATTCTGAGCATTTTCAGATTTGGCCCTAAAAATTAGGGTTTCCACAAAAATAGGAATTTCTGAAATCTGAAGACATAGCTGGAAGCTCCTTGCAAAAATCGAAGTTTAGAGCTTTGGATTGATATTTTTGGCTGTGTAGATCTCTAGGAAATGTAAACCCTAATTCAGGGCTCTCCCTAGCGAACCCGGGAGGACAAAAAGTCAAATATGAAGGGTAAAAATTTGCTGATCTCAAATTCTGAATGCACCAGGATGATCAGCTCATCAAGGCGCATCTTTCTATCCTTTCAGAAAGTTGAAATTCACATTTTGAATTTTTAGGGTTTTTTCGACAAACCCTAATCCGGGACCAGATCCAGTTTTCAGCATTTCAAGTGGTAAGACCTAAATATTTTCTATTTCCATTTGAAGTACTCTTTAAGATGTCTCACCACACCAAGCTTGAGGATAAGCTTGAAGGGGCTGATAACTTCTAAGCTTGGAAGTATAGGATTGGGTTAATCCTGGAAGAGAATGAGTTGGACTCATATATAAAAGAAGACATCCCTATCCCAGAGGATGAAGAGGCCAAGGTATTGCATAAGAAGAACTTGGTCAAGGAAAAGAGAATCATTTTTTATTCTATTAAATACCATCTCATACCCCATGTGTCTTCTCTAAAGACACCCAAGGAGATGTTTGACTCTTTGACCAAGCTATTTGAAGGGAAGAACATAAATCGAAAGATGACCCTGCAGAACCAATTGAAAGGAGTAAAGTTTCAGAATGGAGAAACCATTCAATCTTATTTTTCTAGGGTCTCCCAGATTAAGGAACAACTAGAAGCAGTAGATGAAATGGTGGAGAATGGTGAAGTTGTCATGACCACTCTGAATGGCCTACCTAGGTCATGGGACTCCTTCATTCAAGGAATCTGTGCAAGAAAGAAGTTGGTATCCTTCAACAGATTGCGGGAAGAATGCTCTCAAGAAGAAGCTAGACTTGTAGCTCGTGAGGAAAAGATGGGAGGTGAAGATCAAGCTCTTGCAGCTCACACCAAAAGAAGCAATCCCAAGAAGGAGCACTCTCGCTACAAGAGATCCTATCAAAAGAATAAGAAGGATCTAAGATGCTTCACATGCAATGAGAAGGGTCACTTTGCTTCATATTGTCCCAAGAACAAAAGGGATAATAACAACAACTCCAGCAAGAAGAAGAAGGGCAACAAAAGAAAGTTCCATGCTCATGCTGCCGAGGATGATGAACCTCCAAAGAAGAAGGCTAGGGCAGAAAGTGATGATAGTGATGATGACTCATCAAGTGAAGAAGAGTATGTTCTAATCTCTGCTCTCACAGGTACTATCTCCCATGGTTGTAATGATTGGTTGACTGATAGTGGGGCTTCCAAACACATGACTGGGTTTAAGGAATCTTTAGTGAATCTATCTGAACATGAATCACCCCATAAGGTGAAAATTGGGGATGATTATCAATACCCAATCAAAGGAAGTGGTGAAGCCTCCTACAACCTAGATTCTGGAAAATCTTTGAAGATGAAAGAAGTCCTTTATGTACCTGGGCTCAAGAAGAACTTACTCTCCATCTCTACATTGGATGCAAAAGGTATGAGGGTTGCATTTGTGGATGGCCAAGTCCTAATGTGGCCAAAGGGTAAAACAATCGATGATGAAGTAGTGATTGGAGAGCAAGAGGGAGGTTTGTATAAATTGAAGGGTCAAGCTGAACATGCCATGATACATGAATCCATGGAGCCAAGTGAACTTTGGCATAGAAGACTTGCTCATATGAACTATAGGGCACTTCCATTTGCAAGCAAGGCTGTAGAGGGTCTTCCTGAAATCAAGACCAAACATGAAGGTGTTTGCAAAGGATGTGCAAAAGGTAAGAACATTAAGAAGGCTTTCCCAAGCAGTGAAAGCAAGGCAAAAGATATCCTGGAAATCATCCACTCAAATGTATGTGGTCCTATGTCATCCAGTTCTCTGAGTGGGTATGTTTATTATGTCTCATTTATTGATGAATTCTCCAGGAAGACTTGGGTATACTTCTTGAAGAATAAAGATGAGGTGCTTGATAAGTTCAAGGAGTTCAAAACCTTGGTGGAGAATCAAACTGACAAGAAGATCAAAACATTCAGATCTAACAATGGTGGAGAATTCACCTCAGGTGACTTTAAGAAGCTTTGCAATGATTCAGGGATTAAGAGGGAGTTGACTGCTCCTTATAATCCTCAACAGAATGGAGTTGCAGAAAGGAAGAATAGAACAATCATGGAAGCAGCAAGGACAATGCTGCATGACCAGGATCTACCTATGCATCTATGGGCAGAAGCAGCTAGAACAACTATATATGTGCAGAACAGAACACCCCACAAGATATTGGACAACAAGACACCAGAAGAGGTCTTTTCTGGTAAGAAACCTGAAGTCAGTCATCTCAGAATATTTGGTTTTTCAGTATACACTCATGTCCCAAAGGAAAAGAGGACTAAACTAGATCCTTCAGGAAAGAAGGGTATCTTTGTGGGTTACAGTGAAATCTTGAAGGCTTACAAAATATACTTTCCAGGGTTCAAGAAGATTGATGTCAGCAGAAATGTAACATTTGATGAAAACTCAGCATTCATCAAATCAAGGAAGGCACCTATAGAATTTTATGAAGAACCTAAGGAAACTAGATTTCAAGACACTACCATGACTGAAGCAGTTCTAGAAGTTGTTCGTGAGTTTGAAGATCCACAAGAACCTGTAGATCCACCCCGTGAGGATGACTCTCACAAGAGGAAACCTGCATGGGCTAGAGAGCTCATTCAAGATGCAGAAAGATTTGGCATTCCGGAAGAAGAACACAGAGCAAAGAAGAGAACTAGATCACATACCAGCTATGTTGTTTTACTTTGTGACATTTTGAACAAAGAGCCTTCCAATAATGAAGAAGTAGCAGAAAATAAAGAATGGAAGGATGCCATGGTTGAGGAATACCAATCAATAATGAAGAATGATGTTTGGGATGTTGTCCCAAGACCTAAAGAGAAGTCTGTTGTGACTTCCAAATGGATCTACAAAATCAAGCATGCTGCAGATGGCAGTGTAGAGAAATACAAGGCAAGATTCGTAGCTCGTGGCTTCTCTCAGAAAGAGGGAATAGATTATGAAGAAACTTTTGCACCTGTAGCCAGGTATACTTCCATCAAAGCAGTACTTGCCCTGGCTACAACAATGAAATGGAAAATACACCAGATGAATGTCAAGACTGCTTTCTTGAATGGTGTAGTTGAAGAGGAAGTATATGTGGAGCAGCCACTCAGTTTTGAAATACATGACAGGGAGTCATATGTGTGTAGATTGAAGAAAGCCTTGTATGGCTTGAAACAAGCTCCCAGAACCTGGTATGGTAGGATGGACAGTTTCCTATCTAGTTTGGGATTTACCAAGAGTAAAGTAGATTCCAGCCTCTACTACATGGTTGAGGAAGGGAATCCTATGATTCTACTCCTGTATGTGGATGACTTATTTGTAACAGGAGATGATAGACTGATTGCAGATACTAAGAGGAAGCTTGCTGCTGAGTTCAATATGAAATATTTGGGAATAATGCATTATTTCCTAGGTTCTGAGGTGTGGCAGAGTGTAGGTGGGATCTTCCTTGGTCAAGGAAAGTACACAGTAGATATCCTGAAGAGATTCGGGATGATGGATTGCAAGGCCATGGCCACACCTATGGCATCGAATCTGAAGCTTCTATGTGATGCTTCATCTGAGCCGGTTGATGTCTCTATGTATCGTCAGATGATTGGGTCCTTGATGTAACTGATGAACACGAGACCAGATATTTGCTTTGCTGTGAACACATTGAGCCAGTTCCTGACGGATCTGAGGAGTGTTCACCTGGTTGCTGTAAAACATGTTCTGAGGTACCTGAAGGGTACAGTGGATTATGGGCTCAAGTATGAAGCGAATCAAAAGTTTAACCTGCCGGGTTATGTTCATTCAGATTGGGTTGGCAGTGATGCAGATAGGAAGAGCACATCTGGGTGCTGCTTCAGTATGGGATCGGGTGTGATCTCTTGGTTTAGCAGGAAGCAGTCCTGCATAGCACTGAGTACAACTAAGGCAGAGTATGTTGCATCCTGTTCAGCTAGTTGTGAGGAAGTATGGCTACGGAAGCTACTGTCTGAGTTATTTTATATCCCATTGGATGCTACTGGTATCTTTTGTGATAACTAGATTTATGTGAAGCTGTCCGAGAACCCAGTGTTTCATGACAGGTCGAAACACATAGAGATCAAATATCGCTATATCAGGGATATGGTGCAGAGAGGAGCTGTGAAGCTCCTGTATGTTGCGACGGACCAGCAAATTACAGATGTGCTGACAAAGCCACTAGCCAGGGTGAAGTTCGAGTACTTCAAAGAGAGGCTTGGTGTTCTTCGGATTGATGACAATTCGAGGTAGAAGTGATAGACACATTTGCTGAAGCCATTCCAAGCATGTTGGAAGGAGGATCCTTCACATGGCTATGGATGTAAGCGTTGGATGATGAGCATCAGGATGATATTCTGGTTTCTGCTTTGTTCGATCAATTGGATCATTTATATATGTATGTATGCATCATGTTGGATGTTGGATATGATCAGTTGGATCATTTATATGTATATACGCATCATGTTGGATGCTGGATATGATCAGTTGGATCATTTATATGTATATACGCATCATGTTGTATGCTGGATATGATCAGTTTGATCATTTATATGTATATGTATGTACGCATCATGTTGGATGCTGGATATGATCAGTAGGATCATTTGTATGTATTTTGTATATGCATCATGTTGGATGCTTGGACCATGTATCTGTATATGTATTAGGTGGATACATTGTATGATCAAGTGATCATGTATGGTGATATGTATCATGTATTTGTATTTGTATTAGGTGGATACACTGTATGATCAGGTGGATCATGTATGATGATATGTATTAGGTAGATAATTGGTATGCATCAGGTAGATGCATGATATGATCAGCATGATCATGGATGACGAGCTTCAAGATGTTGCTCCATATGACTTGCAGCAAGATGTTGCAGTGATGATGATCAGGATGATCATGTGTACATCAGGATGATGTATTATGAGTATCAGGTTGATACTCTATGGCCGTGGATCAGGTTGCGCAGATGAGCATATAATTTGGCCCTGGGATATCTGGCAAATGCTCTTTCGAGGTTTTTCTCTGGGAGGACATATAATTTGGCCCTGGGAGATCTGCAGATAGTGTTTCGAGGTTTTTCCTATGGCATATAATCTGGCCCTGGGATATCTGGCAGATGCTCTTTCGAGATTTTGTCCTATGGCATATAATATGTCCCTGGGAGATCCGATAGGTTGGGATGTGTGCCCGTAATAAGTCCTGGGATGCTCTTGCGAGGTTTTTCCATGACCACATATAATTTGTCCCTGGGAGATCCTATAGGTAGAGCTGTGTGCTCGTAACAGCCTGGGATGCTCTTGCGAGGTTTTGTGGTGACCACATGTAATCTGTCCCTGGGAGATCCTATAGGTAGAGTTGTGTGCTCGTAACAGCCTGGGATGCTCTTGCGAGGTTTTGTGGTGAGGTCACATATAATATGGCCCTGGGAGATCCTATAGGTAGAGCCATGTGCTCGTAACAGCCTGGGATGCTCTTTCGAGGTTTTGTGACGCACGTAATAAGTCCTGAGGATTCCACAGTATGGCTAGTGATGATGAAGACCTGCAGGTGGTGGGCCTACATCTAGTATGAAAAAGGACTGGCTCTGTAGAACTTCCTATGACAAGTAGAGTCAGAGATTGGTTTTGATAGTAGCAGCAGTGACGCTGATAATGACGATGCATCGATGACGATGATCCCGAGAAGAAGACTTGTCTAGCAGATCTATGTCGAGAAATACCTTCCTAGTTAAGAGGGAGTGTTGATGTATATGTAACTTCAAAATGTATTTCATCTATGTATTTCATATATATTTATTGTACCCTTATTAGAGATGTGTTATTCCTCTATAAGGAAGTGTCGTCATGTGGATTGACAAGTGTCGCAAGTGTGTGTACTTGCCGATGGGTTATTAGAACACCATGTGTGGGGTCGGCCCTAAAATATATATTATATTGTGGATGTATCTAGATAGACAAGTCGGCCCCATAGTGTAACTGGGCAAACAAGTTAAGTATAAATAGAGATCGAGAGATCTCTATTTGGATCATTGGGAAAGTCATACTTCTCTCACTCAGAAAGTGGCGCACTAGTGAGGAGGAGGATCATCTGCTACTAGGAGACTATCTCAGTGTATTTTGGTTGTACTTTGGTTGAGCCATTGCTCTCTCTATCTCTGAGGAAGTTGTGGGGTTTTTCACCTTAGGGTTTTCCCCACGGAAAACCTGTGTCTCTTGTCTCTCATGCTTTTGATTCTTGTGATGCTTGTGATGCTTATTGTGATTGTTATGCATTGATATACTGTATATGTTATTCTCTCAGTGAAGATCCTAGAGTATTGTGAATTAATGCTCAAAATTTAACAGACGAGGGATCTGACTGGTCTACAGTTGGGTAATAAGGAGGATCAACGAATGCAAGCTGGTCGATAGTGACGATGCTTTTGTTATGAGGAAAATACATCACACAAAAAAGCGTAGACACCACAACATGCATAGCATAAACGTAATCACACCCGAGGATCATATCAAAGTCCACAGGGTCCTTTAAAACCATAAAATCAATTAAGACTGTTTTTCCACCCAAATTAACAGGTACCTGATGGGGGAATCTGAACGGTTCACTAGGTCTTTTATCGAAGGTCAACGACCAATTAATAGCTGGAATAACATTAGGGAAACCCAAATCTCTCTAAGCATAAGCGGATAAGATACTAACAGAAGCTCATTCATCTACAATGCATCGATCAACCGTATGGTTCCCGATATCAACCTTTATTTGGAAAGTTGTCGAAGAAGGAAGACAAGGTTCGGCTAGACTATTCCAATCAAAGGAAACAATCCTAGGGATTGGTAGGGGTTCACATGGCACAGATGAAGTGCCCCCTTTTTCAGGAACATCCAAACTAGTAATGTAGAAGACTTCTGCAGTAGGTGCATCAATCTTTGCAGGACTGATGGGATCAGTCAAAGATTGCATCGATTCGATCACTTCACTCTCCGAAGGAAGAGTGGGGTTGACCAAGAACTCTTCTGGTTCAACCACTTTATCAACCAAAGGTTGATTTGACTATAGGGAATCTATAGACAACTCAGGAATAGAGGTTCCTTCAGACATGGACCACACTCTTTGTGCCTCTGGAATGACAGGGCATCGGTGAGTAAGGTGATCTCCCTTACAAAGTTTACAAGGGAACTTTGGTTTCCATCCTATAGGTTGAGACTCCTTTACAACTTCAGTACTCTCAACATGACTAGCATTGGCTGACAGCTTGCCCCCAGCATGACTTGCAGTGGCTGGTTGCTCAGAAGTAGAAGACTTTTGAGCTAAGGACCACACTTTTTGCACTTCTGGAAGTACAGGGCACAAGTAAGTAAGGTGGTCTCCCTCACAAAACTTGCAAGGGAACTTATACTTATGTTTATTGGGTTTGTCGACAATGTCAACTCTCTCAGCATGACTTGCAGTGGTTGATCTGGTGTCTCCAGTATGACTCACAGGAACTGGTGACTTGTCATTAATATGACTAGTAGTGATCAATGACGTGTCCTCAACATGACTGACAATGGTTGAAGACAAACTTTTAGTGTGATTTTCAATGACTAAAATGTTTCTCCCAGCATGACCTCCAGAGGCTGGGTAGGTGCCCCCTGCATGATTTGCAGAGGCAGGGTGCTTGCCCCCAGCATGACTTGCAATGGCTGGGTTGGTGCCTCCTTGTTTTGGCATCTTCTTCCCATTCTTCCTCCATCTATTACTTTTAGACTGCTGGTTACTAGTATTGCTACTTTCGCCACATGAGGTAGAAGGAGGAGGAGAAGATGTTACTGGAAAAGAAGGCACAGGGTTCTGATGCTCTAGATTTGAGGTGATTATGAAAGAAGCATCAGGAGCATGCAAGGCATTCAGAGTGGAGAACAACCAAATCGGCAGCCCTATAGTGAATCCAGGAAGATTCAGAATAGCGATTAAGGGAGTACCAATGTTTCCAATGAATGGAACAACACAAAGATCCTCCGGAACAGGGGTACCTTGATTAGCACTCACTGAAATGCTAGACATAGTTTCCTGCTCAAATGAGCAAGAATTTATCTAAGGAAAACTAAGAAAAGTAGCACAAAGAGCACACCACTAAAAAAGGTCCTAAGTAAATCAAACCAAGCAAACAGATGCCTTTCGGAGAAGAGTTTGGGATGATGAGGGCCCAAAACAGATCAACGAAGGAAGAAGGACAGTTACCCAGGGTCCATAATACAATGAATAAGGGTGCAAGCGCTAGAATCACCCAACCGCCCTCCCAAAGACCTGCAAGGGATTTCCTCCCACGTCTGTCCTAGGTACAATAGATATAACCCTCCGCTGTAACCTGTGTATGATCTTATGGTCAGATACTAAGGATACCACCACACTGAAAAATCCTGGGGGAACAGTCTCTAGTCGAATCAGAAGGCGTGGGCAGGGTAAATGAGCCTGAAACTCAAAAGAGTCCCCAAACACGATCCGATCCTAGTATATGGTCGAAACAGAAAGTAGGAGGTTTATTCCCAACAATCTAATCTCACAAGACCTACTGCATAGATCCCAGGCAAGTTTTGAATGAGGTGGGTTTACCTGTGATAGTCGAATTATGATTTTTGCGTAATGTGTGATCTCGGGTGGTTTAAGGTGTTTTAAACCCAAGATCCTAACCAAGACTAGTTGGTGAATAATGTAACCTAGAAATGTAAATGTTACTAGTACATTTTATTAGGGTTCATTTTAAAGGTTACTTGCTTACTCAAAAAGGTAGTGGGTGTGTGAGAGTGGTTATAATAGAGATACAATACTGAAATGAAATGTTTACCATTAAAAAAATCTTTTCTTTTCAATGCAAGTCCTAAAGATACAATCTAGAATGCATGTGCAAATGCAATTTTAGTCTTTTCGAATGAAAAAAGGTAAAAATAAAGTCCAAATGTACAAAATTAAACTCAAAACCTAAGAATGTAGCTACTCAAACAAATAAGTATGCAAAACAAACTACTTATTTTTTATGCAAAGCACTCTTAAATCCTTTAAGCCACTTGCAAGGTAGTCCACTCAGAAAATAAAAAAAAAATTTAATGCTTTTCAAAGGTGAGAAACAAAAACTGAAATTGAAGGTAACCTACTATCAAAGCAAAAGCAAAGAACTTTCAAGTTTCCTTATTGAAACAGTAAAAGATACCAATATGACTTTCAGATTCTTATTGATGTAAGCATGCCAACCATTAGGAAAAGCGCATGAAAACTACTTTTAGACCCAAACAAAGCAAATGACCTACAAAGAAGTATGGTTTGGTAAAGTCAGGTCTGCACATAAACAGTGCAGTCAAGGTCCTGAACAATAGCAAATACACTTGAGCTTTCACTACAAAAAGAAAACTAAAAGCATAAGGGAGGATAAGAAGCCAATTTAAAGATAAATTTCACTCAAATAGATACAAACAGGGTCAAGTAGACTCAGTAGGTTTCAAATCCAGTGGAAATGGTGCAAGCAGGTTCAGTCAGACTCAAATTAGGGTATAAAACACCAAACTGGTCCACAACCCCCCAACTTGGGTCAACAAGCCCCAAAACTTTCCAAACAAGCCCAAATTGATCAAAGAGGGTCCAAATCATGAACATAGGATCAGTACAAGGATAGGAGACCACTTAAAGTGGTTTAACGCAGACCTAGGGTCATTAGGGACCCAAACAAATGCAGCCACATCCCCCCCAAATAGGTCAAAACCCAAAAAACTCAGTTCCAGGATGTGTGCGCTACTGTCTATGAGGAAGACCAGCACCCGCACAGGGGAATGCACTACTTTGCCTCACAACAGTAGTGCACATGTGGGAAAAGTTGAAAAAATAGGGCAAAAACCCCCCACACCTGAGCCAGTAAGGGTTTGTAAGGGCTAGGAAGGGTCTGTAAGAGCCAAGGAGGGTCAAAAAGAGCCTAATAACTGATTATAAACAATAAATTGAACAAATACCTTCAAACAAAATTGAAGAGATGACCTTGGATACCCCTAAGCAGATAGGATTTCCCCAGCAGAGTCGCCATTCTGTTGTGAGAAAAATACACCTATAGTTCAGGGGAGAAACTACCAACTTACACGAATGAAAGATAGACCTACAAATGTTCTGCAAGTACAACAAGTAATCAAAGAGATAAAGGTTAAAGAGGATGTGTACCTTATTCAGAAGGTTGATCTAAGCCTTCCTTTCCTTTCTCTTCAATTCCATTCAGTGTCGCAATTCCCACACCTGCAAAACAACTTCATACCTTTCTCAAATACATTTGACTACATATATAAGACTGATATTCATGACAGTAAAAGACATCAAACTATAATCAAATATAAGACACACATGAATACGTCATATTTGGAAAGGGAAGAACGTCTAATTTTTATTAATTAATGAAGCAAGTACATGAAGTTATACCTTCCTTCAAGCTTGGCACTTCACGAAACCTAGATTCAAGGTCTCCTGCTTCTGTTCTCCAAGGATCACAAACTCTAATCAGTTGTGCTAGGGTTTATTAGAAACTGAGGCACAAGAGAGGGGGATGAGGGTCTCCATTCCTCCATCATAACATTGTTATGGGCTTGGTCCCTCCTCATGGCCCTTCTACCTTCCTTATACAGTCAATGAAGGAGAGGAAAAGCAGTTATAACCGATCAGGAGGTTCCCCAACTATCTCAAATTGACCAAAATTCAAGATTTTGATTGTTTCAGGAAAATACCCTACTTTTCTACTACAAACTAGCGTATGTACTCTACTTTTATGAAGTAGAGTTTCATATTTTTGAAGGAAAACACCCCTCTTATGCTTATAGAGTAGCGTTTTTGTGGGAAAATGGCCAAAAATAGGGTTTTCTAATGATTTTCAGGAGGTGGTTTGGTCTGGAAAAGTTTTCCTAAGGGTTATAACCATCAAATGGGACAAGAGTGAGGTAATTTCAACCATATTCGGTGTCCCTAATGACCCTTCAATCCACAAGTGTCATGTTGTGTGACTAAACTTGATCTCAAGAAGTATCATCATGTGACCAAGCGATGCAAGTGTCATCACGGACGGAGAAGTGTCATTTTAAGCTATAACACCATTCGATTATTTTTATACTCTGTAAAGTGAGGGTGTCAATCTATCTCATTAGAGAGATTGGAAAACAAATTAGTAGTTATTGCAGTTGAATTCTGATGACCTAAGGAGGGATATATTCATTCTTTTGTTATGGCCCTGTGTTTTTATTTTTGATCGCCTATGGTAAATCATGTAATTTACAATGATGCAATTTTTTTTCTTTCTTTATTTAATCAGTTGTGATTGTTGTGATCTCTGTTTAGTTAACCAATGATGCTAATGGTAGAGAAAACCTCTGTGTTTCTTTTTCTAAGTCAACTTTATGTCTTAGATCGGTCAATATGTTGTGATTTATTCCATTGTTACATTGGCTTCGTTAGTACTCAATGCTTAGAACTTGGAAAACCACAATAGATGCGAAGGGGTTCATCGTGGTGGGTTAACATGTCGTAATATAATTGATGTTTCCATATTTGATATCTCTTCTTATGTGATAGTAAAGGTCAGGTGTCAATTATTAATTGACCTCACTACTATTACTTTCACAGTACCTCCACCGGGAATTAACACCTAGTTTAATGGAACAGACAGTGCAAGTCAAAGTCACCACCAACGTTACATTTATGACCCTATTTTGATAGCTTCGAGAAGCCAACCCTAAGCCTTTGATAACAACATAATTGTATTATAAATATTTTTTTTAGTATATGTAAATTCTTTCGATTTTGATTGCCATCATCCCGTAAAATTCTCTTGTATGTTGTCGACTTGGAGAACATAATATCTCGGGCAATGGTGTGTTATGTTATTGTTGTTTAAAAATATATAATAGTCACTAAACTAAATTTAAGTATTTATAAAATCTAGTTGTAAATATTGAAACTCTTAGTCAACGAAAAATCCCTCCTTGAGAACATAAATACTTTCTGAGCTTTAGAAGTAAGCAGGTTAAGTTATGGTATAATCGATATTTAAAAGCTTGACTTTAAAGGTAGTTGAACGAAACTTCATCTTATGTTAATGCTTTTAATGATAATATATATATATATGATGGATAGAAAGAAACATTACGAAGTCTTTTGCACATATAAACATAATTGTGCAAGTCAAACACTTATGTGAATTTAGGTATATCTCTCATGTTAGAAATTGAAGTTCCAATATCATTGTAGAAACAAAACGAAAAAAAGGAAGATGTATGCAATCATGTATTGAAATAGTAGAATGGTATACGATAATTACAATCTGAATTAAAAAGGAAAGAAATCAAAATCTTCATATATGTTGAAAGAACATAAGCTAAATAATTGGAAGGAGATTTTGAAAAACTATGGATAATTAAACAATGGAATAATTAGTCGTATGTAGTTACAACTTATATGTAGTGATTTTGTTAGAGCTATGTAAAAATATACATTATGGAATATATTAAAACATAGATATAATAGAGGTCTATGTTCTCTATGACTACAATTACACATCTTTCAATTAAGAAGCTGATTTGTGTCGTATTTTTGTCATGTAAGTAGACAATGAGATGCATCATAATTCTAGGGAAATACACCACACCTATGTGTTAAGAAATATGTTAAATATAGAGGTGTGATCTTTTATAGTTGCAAGAGTTATTATGAAATAATAGATATACTATGTAAGGTTAGGTATTACTTTTATTACAAACCAACATGAAAGAAATTATAAGGTTAGTTGTTCCCATTATAGTTTCTTTATTGTTTTAACTTTTTTTTTTTTTTAATTTTGGGGTTGTTACATTGTGGTATCAGAGCTTAAGTTACGACACTTGGCCTTATGGTGTCCATTCAAATTATAATAAAACTAATGGTTTTTTAATGGTTTTCTTCTTACTTGTATAGAATAAATTTGTTTTTACTAACTGCAAGAAGAAATGGCTAGAAGACGATCTGCTACCCCCCTCTGTTTGGGTTGAACTAATACCCCCTCTGTTTGGGTTGAACTAAATGATGAGAAATCAAACAATAACAATGTTAATGGTAATTCAAATGATATTTTACAAATAGTAAGAGACTTACAAGTTGAAATGATGAACTTTAAAATTGAACATGAGAGGGTAATGAGAACCCAGGAAGACTTAAATGAATCCTTATTGTCTAAACTAAATGAGATAACTAATGATAAATATAAAAAGAAACGTAAACGATAAAACTCATACTCTTATTTCCCTTCTTTTGACGAAATCCATATAACTAGTGAATCAAAAGATTCTAGTAGTAATTCTGAGGGTAGGCGAAGGAAGAAGAGAAAATATAAAGATGAGATAACAAGATAATTTTAAAAGATAAAAGCTCCTACATTTGACGTTGAAGTAAAAAATGGAGAAGAAGTTGAATCTTGGATATTTGTGATGAAGAAATACTTTACTATGTATAATTATTCCAATTCTATGAAGGGTAAAATTGTCATCTTTACTCTAGTCAGGAAGGCTGAGATTTGTTGGCAGGACTTAACAAGAACTAAAAGAATTAACGATAGAAAATTTAGTTGGAATTGGTTTAAAAAGGAGTTTAAAAAAGAGTATATTTAAAAGAGTTTTATGAGTTAAGATTGGGTTCAATGTCAATGCATGATTTTTGCACTAAATCACTTTCTTTGTTAAGATATGTGCCTTACCTAAATGAAGAAAATCCTAAAATTCAAATACTCCTAGGTTGCTTAACTAGCTTTTATAAAGACAGATTAGAGTTCAATAACCCAAAAAAATTATATGAAGCAATGAGGAAGGCCAAATTAACATATGATCAATCTAAAAGTAAGAATGAAAATTTTTATAATTTCAAGAAAAGACAAGTCTCTAACAAGAGAATTCAAACCCTTCAATAAACATAAGAATTTTCAGAGGAATACTTTTAAGGATATACAACAACCAATTAAAACTGAGTATAAAGATAATATCTTTAAGAAAAATGAAGAAATAAAAAGAGAACCGTTACAATGTTGGGGATACTCATTTCTATCAGGATTGTCCTCATAAGAAGGATAATCGAAGTATCCATACTTTCCAAGAAGCAACCATAGTTGGAGAGGTTGCTCGAAACATACCGAAGATAAGCACAGCCTTGGACAATCATTAAGCGGATTATCAACCTTCTATGATTGAAGTTGAAGGTAAGATATTGGACAAACCTATTTATATCTTAATTGATTATGGATCTACTTTAAGCTACATATATCCTAAGTTAGTAGTTTTCTCTAAAATGAAAAAGTATGATTTTGAAAAGTCGTGGTTAGTGCAATTAGCTAGAGGAACAAAAAGAAAGGTAACTAGATTTATTTCAAGTGGTGAAATTTATATGCAAGATCTGATTACAAAAGTAGATTTAAAGATTTTTCCATTAGGATCATATGATGTATTAATTGGCATGGATTGGTTAGAAAAACATAGACTTGTATTGAATTGCTTTGAGAAAAATTTGATTTGTATAGATGAAAAAGGTGAAAATAGATTTGATTGGTAAAAGGGATTCCTAAAAGAGTTCTTACTAGGAAAATATCTGCTTTGCAATTGAAAAAGTGTGCTAGGAAAGGATGTAAATTGTTTTCTATGCATATCACTGAAAATAACGATGATCAAACAAAAACTAGTTTGGAATATTTTCCTCGTTTAAAATAATTTAAAGATGTGTTTCCAGAGTAGATACCTGGATTACCTCCTAGGAGGGATATTGACTTTACCATTGATTTGGTACCAGTAGCACTTCCTGCTCCAAAGGATCTTTACAAAATGAATACACTTGAGTTGGTGGAATTAAAATTAAAATTGCAAGAATTGTTAGATAAGAAATATATAAGACCGAGTGTGTCTCCCTGAGGAGCATCAATGTTGTTTGTTAAAAAGACAGATGGAACATTGATACTTTGTATTGATTACCAACAATTAAATAAGATGACGATTAAAAATAGATATCCTCTCCCCCACATTGGTTACATGTTTGATCAAGTACGGGGAATTGTGGTTTTATCTAAGATTGAATTAAGTTATGGGTACCATCAAGTAAGAATTAAAGATGAGGATGTTCATAAAAAAACATTTAGAACATGGTACTAACATTACGAGTTCTTGGTTGTACCATTTGGATTGACCAATGCTCCAGCCACGTTCATGTGTTTAATTAACAGTGTTCTCCATAAATACTTAGATAAGTTTGTAATAGTATTTATTGATGATAGATTAATATACTCTAAAAATGAACAGGAACATGAAGAACATTTAAAGTTAGTATTGAAAACATTAAGAAAACATAAAATTTATGCAAAGTTTAGTAAATGTGATTTATTTCAAGATAAAATTCAATACCTAGGTCATGTAATATCTAAGGAAGGAATTTCTATACACCTAGATAAAATCAAGGCAATCATTGGTTGGCCAGTTCCTAAGGATGTAACTGGGATTCGATCCTCTATGGGAATCATGGGTTACTATCGCGGGTTCATTGAGGGGTTCTCCAGAATTGCTTACCCAATAAATTTGCTCCAAAAGAAAGGAAATAAATTTATATGGTCTATTAAATGTCAAGAAAGTTTTGAAAAGCTTAAACACTTGTTGACCACCGCACCTATTCTAAGAATAGTGGATCTGTACAAGGATTTCATTGTATGTATGAATACCTACTTAGAGGGATTGTGTGGTGTGTTACTGCAAGAATATTATGTAATAAGTTACGAGTCAAGAAAAATTAAAGAACATGAACGAAACTAGGCAACACATGAATTGGAACAAGCTGCTATAATACATGCATTAAGAATGTGGAGGCATTACTTAATAGGAAGAAAATTCACTTTAATGTTTGGTAACATAAGCTTAAAATACTTGTTTGATCAACAAAGTTTAAATGCTCACCAAGAAATGTGGTTAGCCTTCTTGAGAGAGTATGATTTTGAAATTAAACACATTAAAGGAAAAGAGAACAAAGTGGTGGATTCCTTGAAGTGGGAATGCCATTCCACATTTTTCAGCTGCTTTTAGCATTTATAAGACGAATCTTGAAGATTTAATAAAAGATGTAGCTAAAAATGATGAAGAATACTTAAAATTTAAAGAATAATTGGAAAAAGATGTTGGTGGAAGTGAATCAACAGTTTATTTTATAAGCTTAAAAGACTTGCTAGTCTATAAAGATCGATTATATATACCTAATTATGAAGAAGTTAAGCAATTAATATTGAATGAGTTACATTAGAAACCATATTCTGGACATTTGGGATATCAAAAGATGATAATCAAGTTAAGAAAAAGATATTATTGGCCTAACATGAAGAATGATGCTGCAAATTACCTAGCTAGATGTATTGAATGTCAGCAAGTAAAAACAGAACATCAACATCCTGCCGGGTTACTTCAACCCTTTCCTATTATAGAATGGAAATGGGAGATAATAAGCATGAAATTTATAATGGGATTACCCAAAACAAATAAGCAACATGACTCAATAATGGTAGTTGTTGATAAATTAAGTAAAGTTGCACACTTCATACCTGTGAAATCTACCTTTAACGCAATAAACATAGCTGATATTTTTATGAAATAATTTTTTTTGTTTGCATGGTATTCCGAAGGTTGTGATTTCTGATAGAGATGCAAAATTTACAAGTAATTTTTGGAAATATTTGCTTAAGAGTTTAGATACTCAGTTGAATTCCAGTACTGGTTACCAACCTCAAACGGATGGGAAAACTTAAAAAACTAATCAAATGTTAGAATATATGTTGCGAATGTATGTAATGGATAAACCAAGTAAATGGGAGGACTATCTACATTTAGTAGAATTTTCTTATAATAATGGATATCAAGATTCCTTAAAAATTATTCCATTTGAAGTATTGTATGGTCGAAAATGACACACTCCTGTGTCTTGGGATAACCTGGTTGATAGAATTGTTCTAGGACCTGACGTGTTAAAGGATATGGAACATATGGTCAAGGAAGTGAAACAAAACTTTAAATTTTCCCAAGATCGTAAAAAGAGTTATGCGGATTTAAAAAGAACTCCAAGAGAGTTCAACATTGGAGATCATGTGTATCTAAAGGTAAAACCAAAGAAGACTACCTTGATCTTGGGAAGGTGTTCCAAGATGGAACCTAGGTACTACGGACCTTTCGAAGTGTTAGCTAAGATAGGGTCGATGGCCTATCAGCTTGCACTCCCCCTACTATAAAAGTACACAGTGTAATTCATGTTTCTTTGTTAAAAAAATATGTGCATGATGCTACTCATGTAATTGATTGGAATATGATTCAGGTAGAACCCAAGGGAGAGTTCCATATAAATCCTTTGCATATCCTAGACAGGAAGGAACGCATGCTACGGAATCGAGCCATCATTCAAATAAAAATGTAATGGAAGCACTTCATCCTTGAAGAGACAACATGGGGAATGGAGGATAACATGTGAGAGGCATATCCTTCTATGTTCTAGAATTATAAAAAGAGCTCCGAATAAAAATAAAACTGAGGATGCTGTTAAGAATAAGGGGGGGGAATGTGATACCCACAGGACATTATTTTATTTTTATTTAATATATGTGAAAATATTTCAAAAACAATTATTTTTGTAAGAGTTATTTTAAAACTCAAAAAAAATCACGAGAGGTGTGAGCAAAACTTTGCACAACAATTTATTATTTTATTTTTAATAAAAGAAAAATACCCTTGGAGACTTTAGTTAAATGAGGGGACACCACCATGTGACACATAACATGTGTAAAGCCAGCAATGGATATTTTACCAATCAAATCCAATCTAAAATCTCAACTACGAGACAAGATCATAAATCATAGGGTTTGAAGGATTGATTGAGATTTGATTGGGATGGAACAAGACTTGGAAAAAATATATATATTGGTGCATTGAAATAGTACATGACGTTGTGTTTTACATGGAGAAACTGTGCTAGTGTGCATGTTTTGATTATTTCTCTATTTCAAAAGTCCATCACTAGCTTGTTACAGACTCTGAGAGAGAGTGTTTCATGGAATATTTGATTGTGAGTTCTAGTGTGCATGGTGGTGATCTAGATAGGGTTTGGAATCGAGTTAGTGGTTGTACTGCTCACTTATATGGTTGGGATGAACCGATTCTCCAAGTAGTCATTTACAGTGTTCAAGTAAGTTTATTATTGTTGTATGGGATTTTCTTGAATGGTGGAAATTTATTTATTGTTGTTTCTCCCTTTTATATATGTTTAACCATGAACAAAATGCTCATTATCGTTGTTATGCTTCTGATATATTGTTGGTTATCTGGTCAATTCATATGTAAACATTTTTTATCATTATAAAATATTATAGCTCTATCAGAACTCTATGAAAACAAATGATATATTTACGTTTTTCCTTTCTATTGTATATCACAGTTTCATAAAGTGTCGTGTTATGTTATAATTTCTTTATATAGAGTTCAGTATTCGGTAGATTTTTCAAGAAACAGAGTTTATTTATGGAAAAAGGAGATAGCGAAATCAATATTTCATTGTATACAATATAAGAGTATGAAATCTAATTCTGTACAATCCATTGTGGGGGTAAATAAATAACATAAGATATCTAAATCAGAGGCTGTTAAGATGATAGGACCGAGATATTTCAAACCTGTGTGAATGTTAATGAGTTAGAATTTTTTTGAAATCATTTAAGTATTAATATGAGATCAAACTATGGGATTAAATAATATGTTGAGAAATTTATGGTGCTAATTGTAAAACAATCAAAGTAACGATTGTACCCAGCGACAATTTAACTGTGTGAAGGGAACGTATATATATATGAACTCATAATTTATGTAAACATTGTACAACATCCTATAGAATCTCTGCATTTCATTCGAAATTGATTCTCAGAGTATAAAAGGATTGCTCATAAATTTTAGATAGATCCTGTGTGAACTTTGTTCTTGGTTTGGATCTCTATCGCTAATCTTTGTTCATAGATCACATCTCTGCTCTTTTTTTTTTAACCAAGTCTGTAGTTTCCTGTGCAATCGATGCTTCCCTTATTGGTATATATGTTGTGTTTTATTCCTCTTTTGTGAGACCCATTTGATTATTTTTATACTCTGTAAAGTGAGGGTGTCAATCTATCTCATTAGAGAGATTGGAAAACAACCTTGTAGTTATTGCTGTTGAACTCTGATGAACTAAGGAGGGATATATTCATTCTTTTGTTATGGCCCTGTGTTTTTATTTTTTATTGCCTATGGTAAATCATGTAATTTACAGTGCTGCAATATTTTTTTCTTTCTTTATTTAATCAGTTGTGATTGTTGCGATCTCTGTGTAGTTAACCAACGATGCTAATGGTAGTGAATACCTCTGTGTTTATTTTTCTAAGTCGACTTTCTATCTGAGGTCGGTCAATATGATGCGATTTATTCCAATGTCACATTGGTTGCATTAGTAGTCAATGCTTGGAACTTGGAAAACCACAGTAGATGTGAAGGGGTTCATCATGGTGTGTTAACATGTAGTAATCTGATTGATGTTTCCATATTTAACAGCTCTTCTTACGGGATAGTAAAGGTCAGGTACCAATTATCAATTGACCTCAGTACTATTACTTTCACAATACCTCCACTGGGAATGAACACCTAGTTTAATGACACAGACAGTGCAAGTCAAAGTCACCTCCAGCATTACATTTATGACCGTATTTCGATAGCTTCAAGAAACCAACCCTAAGCCTTTGATAGCAACAGAATTGTGTTATAAATTATTATTATTAGTTTATGTAAGTTCTTTCGATTTTGATTACCATCTTCCTGTAAAATTCTCTTGTATGTTGTCGACTTGGCGAACATAATATCTCGAGCATGGGTGTGTCATGATGTTATTGTTGTTTAAAAATATATAAAAGTCACTAAAATAACTCTAAGGATTTATAAAATCTAGTTGTAGATATTGAAACTCTTAGTCAACGAAAATCCCTCCTTGAGAACATAAAAACTTTCTGAGCTTTACAAGTAAGCAGGTTAAGTTATGATATAATCGATAATTAAAATATTGACTTTAAAGGTAGTTGAATGGAACTTAATCTTATGTTAATGTTTTTAATGATAATATATATATGTGTGTGTGTGTGTGTGTGTGTGTGTGTGAATGATATCATTGTACGAAGAAAAAAAAATGTATGCAGTCCTGTATTGAAATAGTAGAGTTTTATACGATAATTACAGTCTAAAGTGAAAAGGAAAGAAATCAAATCCTCATATATGTTGAAAGAACATAAGCTAAATAATTGGAAGGAAATTTTGAAAATTATGGATAATTAAACAATGGAATAAGTATTCATATGCAATTACACCTGATATGTAGTGATTTTGTTAGATCTATGTAAAAATATACATCATGGAATTTATTAAAACATAGATATAATGGATTTTTATGTTCTCTATCACTAAAATTATACATCTTGCAATTAGGAAGGTGATTTGTGTCATATTTTTGTCTTGTAAGTATACAATGAGATGCATCATAATTCTAGGGAAATACACCACACCTACGTGTTAAGAAATATGTTAAATATATAGAGGTGTGAGATTTGATAGTTGAAAAAGTTATTATGAAATAATATATATACTGTGTAAGGTTAGGCACTACTTTGATTACAAAGCAAGATGAAAGAAATTATAAGGTTAGTTGTTCCCATTAAAGTTTCTTTATTGTTTTAATTTTTTTATTTTTTTATTTTGGGGTTGTTACATCGAGATACCAATTTTCTTTAATAAATTCAATATATTTAGAGCACAATAGAAAGAAAAATTGTTGTACAATAACATGAATTTTTTAGATCTACCTATGCTTAGATCCTAATTTGTGGTTCAATGAAAATTAGATCTAAAAATTCAGCAATAAGAAATTGGAAAGTAAGATAGAGTAGAAGAAGTAATGTTTACCTGATTTTCAAATCAAAATACAAGTCGGCCTATGTATGATGAATAGAGCAGTGTCACGTCCCCACTTTGACCCTTGTAATATTTTGGGTTATAATATAAGTATTGTATGCATATTATGTATGATTCCTAGCGTGGAGCTCAAGGCCAAGGCCCCGCTAGCGAATGCTCGACCTAGAAGAGGCAAGTATTTGATATTATGCTACCCATGTGCTAATGAACCATGGGAATTTTAAATATGCATTTTAATATAAAAGCCCACAACTAGCTATGCAATGCAACAAGAGATGGGGGCATGATGTTATAAGGAAATTGGGAGGGAAAACATTCAAACCCTTGGATCCAATCAAGCCAAGCTAAGTGTCAATGAGAGAACCAATCCAACCCTCAACTACTCATGTTGACTTTTGTACCCAATCATTGATTTCTCCCAAGAGTTGGTTGAGGTAGTTAATGCCTTGGGGAATGGGAGGTATGGCTATCCAAATTTGAGTATGGGCAAGCCACCCTTCCTAGATTTTCGTGTTTGGCTTCTTGGGCAAGAAAGGAGCCACGAAATTGCCCCCAAGCCATTATTCAACCATCAGTCTTGCTCTCTGACGAGTGGAGAGCTACCTGGGCATTTCCCTCCATGGTTTTGTTGTGTTTACCTTCATTTTCCTAGCTGGGAAGGGCGTTTTTGCTGTGGCTAACAGTGGGAAGAAGGGAAAACAATTTGGGGGTTTTATTGAGGCCGTTTTGCCCACTGTTCTGTGGGAGAAATCAGTTTTCTTCCCTGGGATTGATTCCCTCTTCCCACAAATCTGTTTTTGGTGTGCCTACATTTTTGGGAAAACCCATGTCCATCTAGCTTCTATGTCCCATTGCTGAAAGTGTGTTTCCAAGCCCATATCTGAGTTTTTTGTTCAAGAGAATTCTGGGGTTGAGTTGAGTATCCATTGCTTTGGGCTGTGCTATGCTTGAGGGTTCCCTTTTCCTTGTAGATATCATGCCCAGCTCGGGGGTGGTCTCTGAGTGCTGAAAGAACATAGGCTGGGCAGAGACCTATGGTTCGGAGGAATGTTGCAGCGACATAGCTAGTTGTTTGGGACAATTGCACAAGAAAGATAAGTGTTTTCTATCTATGTGTTTTACCTCTGCAATGTTTAAATTAATGATTGTTATTGATATATTGAGTGCATATGAAAACATGTGTGTGGATTGTTGAATATTGTAACTTCTAAGAATATTATATTTGTACATTATTTATTCCGGAGATGTTTATTCCTCCAGGGTTTGGTATTAACTAGGGTTATTAGACCCACCATGTGTGGGTCGGCCCTGTAGTTATATTTTAGGGGTTATTAGACTTCTCCAGGTGAGGTCGGCCCCAACAAGTCTTTTAGTCAGTTGAGAGTCAAGTATAAATAGAGGAGGTGAACTCCTCATTAGATCACTCACTCACTTGTGGAAGAGTGCGCACTTGTCTGGGAGATCAGCTTAGGAGACAAAGGAAGGAGGAGCACATCTTGTATTTTGGTTGATCATCTTATTGAGGAAAGATTTACTGGGTTTTCTACCCCATGAGGGTTTCCCAGGATATATTGTGTGTCTATCTTGTGATTATGCTTCTTTCAGTGATCTTGCTTGGTTATTTGGTTTAAACTTAACATGGTATCAGAGCTAGACTGAATAGGACATCTTTCACAAG
Source organism: Larix kaempferi (assembly GCA_027924585.1). Taxonomy (NCBI): domain Eukaryota; kingdom Viridiplantae; phylum Streptophyta; class Pinopsida; order Pinales; family Pinaceae; genus Larix; species Larix kaempferi. The sequence continues at coordinate 117,486 of BSBM01001243.1, read as the reverse complement.
GTAAGATTATCTCTCTCTCTCTCTCTCTTTGGTGAAGTTAGGGTTTCATCCCAAAGTTGGTATTATTGATTTTTGGTTGCATGGCTAGATATCCCTCCTCAATACCTTTCTTTTAAGCCCTAGATCGAACTTTTTGGTTGGGTAGAACTCCAGGAATTGCAAACCCTAATTCTACCAAAAGTGCGATACGTCAGATTTTGGTTTCAGAAAAAAGTTGGAATTTTTGATTTCTGATTACATGGTTGGATAGCCCTTATCAAGAGCATTCCTTTAAGCTATAGATCGAACTTTTTGGTTAAGTAGAACTCCGGGAAAGTCAAACCCTAATTCTACCAAAAGTGCGATAAAATTATGTTTCAGTTTCTGGAAAAGTGAAAAGTAACTTTCCAAGTAAGTCTACTCTGTCTCTTGGACTCCCCCAAGAGAAGATGGCTCCAAATACTAAGCTTGAAGACAAGCTAGAAGGCATAGAGAATTTCCGGGCATGGAAATACAGAATTGGTCTCATTCTTGAAGAGAATGATCTTGCTCAGCTTATCAAGGAAGAAGTTGCAGAACCAGAAGGAGATGAAGCCAAAGAGAAGCATAGGAAAGATTTGATTAGGGCAAAGAGAATCATAGCTGATTCCATCAAAGACCACTTGATTCCCCAAGTGGCCTCCAAGAAGACTCCAAAGGAAATGTATGATGCCCTAGGAAGAATGTATGAAGGGAAGAACATCAATAGGAAGATGAATCTGAGGACTAAATTGAAGAGCACCAAGATGCACAAAGGAGAATCCATTCAAGACTACTTCTCAAGGGTTTCACAAATCAAGGAACAACTAGATGCAATTGGTGATACCCTTGATGAGGATGAACTTGTGATGACTGCCCTCAATGGTCTCACTAGATCTTGGGAGTCATTTATACAAACCATGTGTGCCAGGAAAGAGAGCATGAAGTTTGATGTAGTATGGGAGGATTGTGTTCAAGAAGAAGCTAGGGTTGCAAATAGAGAAGCCCTTCTCAAAGAGGATGACCAAGCCTTAGCCACTCATACCAAAAGAAGAAGAATGAGTCATCTCAAGAGAGTTGACCACAAAGGATCTCAACACTTCTCTAGATCTAACAAGAGAAGAGGACCCAATTCAGCAAGAGATCTTTCTACGGTAGAATGCTACAATTGTCATATATTGGGACACATCTCCAGATTTTGTCCTTATCCAAGGAAGAAAGTCTTCCACAAAAGACATCATGCACATATGGCAGAAAATGATAGTGAAGAAGAAGAAGAGGTAGAGGTAAAACCCAAAAGGAAAAGATGTAAGGTGAAGAAAGAAGATCCAGAAGAATATGTTCTATTCTCTGCACTCTCTGGATCTGTATCTCCTGGAGAAGATACATGGCTCATTGATAGTGGTGCTTCCAAGCACATGACAGTTCAAAGGAAGACATTCTCAAATCTTGAAGAAAAGTCTTCTTCACAGAAAGTATCTCTAGGAGATGACTACCAATATCCTATCAAAGGAATTGGTGAAGCTAGCTATAAGCTAGATTCTGGAACACCCTTGAAGATGAAAGACATCTTATATGTTCCAGGTTTAAAGAAGAACATTCTCTCTATTTCAGCTCTAGATAAGAAAGGCTTCAGAGTAGCCTTCATAGATGGACAAGTACTCATGTGGTCCAAAGGGAAGACAATTAAAGATGCAGTTGTTATTGGTGAAGAAGAAGGAGGTCTCTATAAACTCAAGGGTCATCCAGAAGCTGCCCTTGCACATGAGATCTCTAGCCCCAGTGAGCTATGGCATAGAAGATTAGCCCACATCAACTTTAAAGCCTTACCCTATGTAAGCAAGGTAGTCATAGGATTACCAGATTTAAAAGCTGATCATGATGGCTCATGTAAAGGATGTAAGAAAGGGAAAAATATCAAGAACCCCTTTCCAAAGAGTGAAACAAAGACTAAGAACATTTTAGAGCTTATACACTCAGATGTATGTGGTCCAATGCCCACCACTTCCTTAAGTGGGTTTGAATACTATCTTTCATTCATAGATGACTATTCAAGGAAAACTTGGATATACTTCCTGAAAGGTAAGAATGAAGTCTTTGGAAAATTCAAAGAGTTCAAGGCTCTAATAGAAAATCTATCAGACAAGAAAATCAAAACTCTCAGAACAGATAATGGCGGAGAATTCACCTCAAAGGAATTTGAGGACTTTTGCAAAGAAGCTGGAATTAAAAGGGAACTAACTACTCCCTACAATCCCCAACAGAATGGGGTGGCTGAAAGGAAAAATAGAACAATCATGGAAGCTTTGAAGACCATGATACATGACCAAGATCTTCCCATGTACTTATGGGCTGAAGCAGCCAAGACAGCAGTTTATGTGCAAAATAGATTATCTCACAGTGCTCTTGAATTCAAAACTCCAGAAGAAGTGTTTACAGGTAAGAAGCCTGAGGTAAGTCATCTTAAAATATTTGGGTGTCCTGTGTATATCCACATTCCAAAAGAAAAGAGAACCAAGTTGGATCCCTCAGGTAAGAAGGGAATGTTTGTTGGTTATTGTGAAACTTCCAAAGCCTTCAGAATCTACATACCAGGTTTCCATCATATAGAAATAAGTAGAGATGTAACCTTTGATGAGGAAGCAGCTCTCAAGAAATCCAGAAAGTGTCAACTTGAAGAAGTTTATGAAGAAGATTCATCACCCAGAAATTCAGAGACTGTTCACATCCCTGAAGAAGCTACACAAGAGGATCATGACATGCTGGAACCTCAAGAACCCCCTGTTGCAGAACTATCCAGGAAAAGAAGACCAGCATGGGCTAGAGATATTATTCAAGGAGCTGAAAGATATGGAGCTCCTGAAGGCTCCACTAGAGAAAGAAAGAAACCAAAGCTAGTATCCAACTATATGGCCTTAATGTGTGATCTTGTGGATCAACTACCTACTAGCTATGAAGAGGCAGCTCAGAAGAAAGAATGGGTAGAAGCAATGACAAAAGAATATCAGTTAATAATGAAAAATGATGTTTGGGATATAGTTCCCAAGCCAAAAGATAAAAGTGTGGTTTCTTCCAAATGGATTTTCAAAATAAAACATGCCGCAGATGGAAGCATTGAAAAATACAAAGCAAGATTTGTAGCCAGAGGATTCCCTCAGAAGGAGGGAATTGACTACGAAGAAACATTTGCACCAGTTGCCAGGTATACTTCAATTAGAACTATTATGGCTCTTGCATCCATGATGAAGTGGAAATTACACCAAATGGATGTTAAGACAGCTTTTCTGAATGGTGTAATTGAAGAAGAAGTATACATAGAGCAACCTCAAGGGTTTGAGGTTAATGATGGAAGAACTCATGTATGCAAATTAAAGAAGGCATTATATCGGTTAAAACAAGCTCCAAGGGCTTGGTACGGAAGGATTGACAATTTCTTAACTAGCATGGGCTTTACCAAAAGTAAAGCTGACCCAAATCTTTATCTCAAGGTGATGGATGATGAACCAGTTATATTGCTGTTGTATGTAGATGATCTTTTCCTAACTGGAGATGAGAAACAGATTATTGAAAGCAAGAAGAAGCTTTCTTCAGAATTCGAGATGAAAGATCTCGGATTAATGCACTACTTCTTAGGTCTAGAAGTATGGCAAGAACCAAAAGGGATCTTTCTAAATCAAGGTAAGTACACTGTGGAGATTCTCAAAAGATTTGATATGTTGGAGTGTAAAGCCATGGCCACTCCCATGGACTCCAACTTAAAGTTATTAGCTAATGATTCATCAGAACTAGTGGACATAACTCTATATAGACAAATCATTGGATCATTGATGTATTTAACAAATAATAGACCTGACATATGCTTTGCTGTAAATACCCTAAGTTAGTATCTAGTAGAACCTAGAAAGGTTCATTTAATAGCTGCAAAGCATATAATGAGGTACCTAAAAGGTACATTAGATTTTGGCCTATTTTATCTTGGAGGTCATGAACTCAGATTACATGGTTACTCAGATTCTGATTGGGCAGGTAGTGTCTCAGATAGAAAAAGTACCTCAGGTGGATGTTATGGTCTTGGATCTGCCATGATCTCATGGTTCAGCAAGAAACAATCAAGTGTGGCCCTCAGTACTGCTGAAGCTGAATACATAGCTACCTGTTCTGCTAGCTGTGAAGCAGTATGGCTTCGGAAACTTTTATCTAGAGTGTTTGACTTAGAAATGGAACCCACTGTGATTATGTGTGATAATCAAAGCTGCATCAAGATGACTGAAAATCCTGTGTTTCATGATAAGTCAAAACACATAGAGATCCGTTACTTTTATATTCGAGATATGGTGCAGAAAGGAGCTATCAAGCTAGAGTATATAAGCACTGAGGATCAAATTGCTGATATCCTGACCAAGCCTCTGTCTCGAGTAAAGTTTGAACACTTCCGAGACAAGCTTGGTGTAGTTCAGAAGAACCCTCCTCGAAAGGGGGAGTAGCACAGTATGAGACAGACAAGCCTATCTCATCAATGATGAGGTTACTTATTTTTCTTTGCACTTACTCACCTAGAATTATTTAGATTTAGGACTCTTATATTCTTTATTTTGATGGTTAGATGTATACATGCTCTTGATGATAGATGTATACATGCTAGATACTTTTGATGATAGATGCTTTTGATGATTAGATGTATACATGCTTTTGATGATAGATGCTTTTGATGATAGATGTATACATGCTTTTGATGTTAGATGCTTTTGATGGTTAGATGTATACATGCTCTTGATGATAGATGTATACATGCTAGATACTTTTGATGATAGATGCTTTTGATGATTAGATGTATAGATGCTTTTGATGATAGATGTATACATGCTTTTGATGTTAGATGCTTTTGATGGTTAGATGTATACATGTTTTGATGATGATGATACATGTTGTGGTTATACATGTTTTTATGATAATGATACATGTTGATACATGTCTTGATAATGATGATACATGTTATGGTTATACATGTTTTGATGATAATGATACATGTTGTGGTTATACATGTTTTGATGATGATGATACATGTTGTAGTTATACATGTTTTTATGATAATGATACATGTTGATACATGTCTTGATGATGATGATACATGTTATGGTTATACATGTTTTGATGATGATGATACATGTTGTGATTATACATGCTTTTGATGTTGATGATACATGTTGTAGTGATACATGTTATGATGATGAGGATACATGTTCTTAATGAACATGTGAAGGGATTGGATCATTCCTGGACTTCAGTCCGAAAGAAGAGCCGTAGACGTATGTCTTCGATAATGAAGTTCTTGATGAACATGAGAAGGGATTGGATCATTCCTGGACTTCAGTCCGAAAGAAGAGCCGTAGACGTATGTCTTCGATAATGAAGTTCTTGATGAACATGTGAAGGGATTGGATCATTCCTGGACTTCAGTCCGAAAGAAGAGCCGTAGACATATGTATTCGATAATGAAGTTCTTGATGAACATGTGAAGGGATTGGATCATTCCTGGACTTCAGTCCGAAAGAAGAGCCGTAGACGTATGTCTTCGAGAATGAAGTCCTTAGTGGACGGTTGAGGATTAAGTCATCCTTGGACATAGGTCCTAAATGTATGGTTAAGGATTAAGTCATCCTTGGACATAGGTCCTAAATGTACGGTTAAGGATTAAGTCATCCTTGGACATGGCCCTAAAAGACGGTGGAGGATTAAGTCATCCTTGGACATGGTCCTAAAAGACGGTGGAGGATTAAGTCATCCTTGGACGTGGTCCTAAAAGACGGTGGAGGATTAAGTCATCCTTGGACGTGGTCCTAAAAGACGGTGGAGGATTAAGTCATCCTTGGACATGGTCCTAAAAGACGGTGGAGGATTAAGTCATCCTTGGACGTGGTCCTAAAAGACGGTGGAGGATTAAGTCATCCTTGGACGTGGTCCTAAAAGAGGGTGGAGGATTAAGTCATCCTTGGACGTGGTCCTAAAAGATGGTGGAGGATTAAGTCATCCTTGGACATGGTCCTAAAAGACGGTGGAGGATTAAGTCATCCTTGGACGTGGTCCTAAAAGACGGTGGAGGATTAAGTCATCCTTGGACGCTGTCCTAAATGTACGGTAAGGATTGGATCATCCTTGGACTTTGGTCCTGTAAATTGAGCCGTAGACGTGAGGTCTCCGAGAACATGATAGGACTGGATCGTCCCTGGACTTCGGTTCAAAATGTACATGACTGGTTTACATCATCCTTTGATGATGCTGATGATCGTGCGATGACGATGCTGATGATCGTGTGATGACGATGCTGATGATCGTGCGATGACGATGCTGATGATCGTGCGATGACGATGCTGATGATCGTGCGATGACGATGCTGATGATCGTGTGACGATGATGATGATGATCATACGACGATGCTGATGACGATGTTGATGTTCCAGTAACTAGTCAAGTTACTGATGATGATGAATTGAAGAAAGCTTCCGATGATATATAGATGATGTAGTAAATGACTCCTTGCTCCTACACATGTTGTTATAATATCCTTCTCGTTAAGGGGGAGTGTTGAATATTGTAACTTCTAAGAATATTATATTTGTACATTATTTATTCCGGAGATGTTTCATTCCTTCGAGGTAATCCTACTATGTATCTGGAGATGTTTATTCCTCCAGGGTTTGGTATTAACTAGGGCTATTAGACCCACCATGTGTGGGTCGGCCCTGTAGTTATATTTTAGGGGTTATTAGACTTCTCCAGGTGAGGTCGGCCCCAACAGGTCTTTTAGTCAGTTGAGAGTCAAGTATAAATAGAGGAGGTGAACTCCTCATTATATCACTCACTCACTTGTGGAAGAGTGCGCACTTGTCTGGGAGATCAGCTTAGGAGACAAAGGAAGGAGGAGCACATCTTGTATTTTGGTTGATCATCTTATTGAGGAAAGCTTTACTAGGTTTTTTACCCCATGAGGGTTTCCCAGGATATATTGTGTGTCTATCTTGTGATTATGCTTCTTTCAGTGATCTTGCTTGGTTATTTGGTTTAAACTTAACATGGATGAGTTTATTTCCACTGTGCATATTTGTTTGATTTACATCTACACACATCTGTTTTATGGCTGTGAATCTAATGAACTAGATGAGTTTTATGAAAATCCCCATAGAATGGCATAATGTTCCCTTCCTTGCATTGGGTCCAAGGGTGGGTATGTGACAAATGGTATCAGAGCGAAGGTTTCAACATTTGGGCCTTCATGGGCTACCTATCACAGCTTGCAAGGGTAAGTATGCTTCCTGCCCAACACAGATCGTTAAGAAAAGTTTCAAAATTTCAAAAAATTTCTAAGTGTTTTGCCTAACTAATTCGGCAAGTCTCGTGGAGTTGAGCCGATGTGTTTCGGCGAACCTCATTAAGTTGCGCCGAAGTTTTCGGATAGAACTGGCGAGTTTGCACCGAATTCGGTGGCGAAACTCAGCGAGTTCATCCGCAACAACGGAAAACGTTGGCAAGTGTGCACCGAAGTTAGCGGCGAAACTTGGCGAGTTGTCTCGTAACGTGGCAGAAAATCAATAAGTTCGCCGAAAAATGAAGGAAAATTCCAGCGAGAAAAGTTATGAGTTTTGGTCCGCAATGACGGAAGGACTCGACAAATTGGTCTGCAACAGCAGAAGAACTCAGTGAGTTCGTCCGCAATGGCGGAAAAAGTTGGCTAGTTTGTGCCGCAATGTCGGAGGAAGCTGGCGAGTTTGCGCCACAACGGTGGAAAAAGTTGGTGAGTTTCCGCTGCAGTGTTGGAAGAAATTGGCGATTTTCCGCCGCAGTGTCGGAAGGAATTGGCAAGTTTGCACCGCAGTGTCGGAAGGAATTGGAGAGTTTCCACTGTAGTGTCGGAAGGAATTGGCAAGTTTCTGCCGCAGTGTCGAAAGGAATTGGCGAGTTTCCGCTGCAGTGACGGAAGGAAAAGCTGAGTTTTCGATCGGAAGAACTCAGCAAGTTTGTCCGCAGTGTCGGAAGAGAATTGCCAAGTCTGCCAAAACAGAGAATTTCAACTGTTTTCCAGGGTGAATTTCTAGTACCGAAAGTTGAAAAAATGGCTTTGAACTCATGCGCCAGCAGGGGAGCCATAAGGGGGAAAGCCCCCTTGACCCCCATCATTCCTCTTGAGACGTTGTCAATGGTGAGAAAGATTCTATGGGAGCTAAGTAAGACAATGCTGATAAAGAGGGAAGCTTCTCACCTTAACTATTTCTGTTATAGCATAGGAATTGCATGTTTGGAAAATAGTAAGAATGAATGTTATACACGTATGTATATATTGAATTTCTATTTCTTGAGAAGATCATAGCTAATGATGGTGTGCTTGGTAGGAAAGCCCATGAAATTGGATAAGCTATGATGGGGAAGAGGAAACCCCATGCTACAATGAGGAAATTAGAAAAGGGGAATTCCTTAACTCCTCTCTTGTTATTGTATTTATATTTCCTAAGTTTCATAAGTTGAAAATTATGGCATAGGGATGTTGGAAATGCAAGAGAGTAATGCATATGAATTAATGGGCATGATTAAGGAGTCATTGCACAGTGCATGTAAAAATACTTGTGTATATATATGATATTGCATATTGATAGAATAGTGAGGTTTTGCATATGCAATGAGCCACTTAAAGATGATTATGGTGGTTGTTAAATAACTAGTCGTGTTTGCAATGGTTATAGGACCAAAGACAATCAAAGCATGGCTAAATATGTGGACGATGATTGTTGCATATGACCAACAACCTTATGAAGAAAGGATGGTGCAACAAATCTAGGATCACGAGGTTGGAAAAAGGACTGTGTAACCTTGGTGAGAGGCCAACTGATCAGGTAACATCAAATGACGTTAATGACAGCCATGAAGGTAATGGAAATTTGTGCTTGAGTGCATGGATGTTGAAAGAGGATTTAGTAAGATCCATTCCACTATGATTAAACTATGTTGATTTAATTGCATGCAGTATCAAGTGCTTGAATGTGAATATTAGTCTACCGAGTATGATGAGGTGTGGGTAAGTGAGGGAAAGGATCCTTACACCCTATAATTGCTTAGAAACCTCAATGCATTCATATGAAATTATAGCATGCCATTGTGTATGCTAGATTATAAGTTTAAATAACCAAAGAAATTAAAGACCTATATTCATGTTGTGGTAGTATATGCCATATGAAGTAGGCATGGTTAGGCCATAATATGTTGGAATGCATAGTATCCGCGGATTGATGCAAAGTTGTATTGAGGGATTATGCATTGAGTGAATGCACATTAAAATATTATGTGAATGTTGTGAATGTGCATGCATATGTGTAAGTGCACGTGTTGAGATGCATTGCGAGAATGCACGGTTGTGATATGTATAGGTTTCAATGCATTTAGATAATAGACGAAATGGTGAACCATTGTTAATACTGAGAGAATTTCATGAGTTGCTATGAATTTAGGAGAAAGATTGCATGAAGAAGATAGACATGATGATGGGCTACCAGAGTGCTCTATGGAAGGATAGAGATTGCATGGAATGTGAAATAATGAGTACTTACAATTTATTTAAATTGCACGGATAGTGTACCCATGTCTTGCAATTTTATTGATGATAACAATGCATATATACATATATACATATATCTAATTGCACCTCAAATGCTAACAGTTGAAGGTGTTTGAATTATTGAGTGTTATAATTCTAAGATCACTTCAGTGACTGTTGTAGCAATGAAAGGATTATATGCATAGACACTCACAACATGTTTGGTTGATTGAAGTTTCAGATTTCAGGTAGATTGTTTTGGGAATGGAAAATGTGGGTAAGCCCATGACGAAGATTGGAATCTACCATGGGCAAGAGCCAAACGATATGAGAACATACTCATGGCTAAGCAAATCGATTCTGTAGAGGACAGAATTGCAAATTCATACTTGAATTTAATTATTAATGCCATTGAACGATTATTGTTAAATGCTGCTGATTGTTTGGCTATTCGATAAATGTGCCAGGAAGACACATTGCAGGGAGACCATGTGTGATGACCTGTAGAAGCCAAACTCCATGGGAAGGACCCCATGCTTTGGAAATGGGTTTCGGGTGAAACACCATTACAATTAAGGATGACATCTTAGCTGAGTTGAATGTTGGAAAACCATGAGAGCGAGATGGTAAAGCTATGCCAAGAAGGAATGTGTGGATTATGGAACATGGAAAGATTGGGGTGGAAAACCGAAGAACTGTTGACTTAGAGAAGGGAGCCCCCATTCTTCGCAAATGAAGAAAAGATACACCTGCAAAAATGAATGAGTATTCTGTGACCCTAGATAAGAACATGCATGTCTAAATTATTAGGGTTAATATGCAGAGCATGCTCTATTTTATTTATATCATTTCAGACTGCTTGAGTATGATTAGGGCCTACATGGCTCACATTGGAAAGGGGGTGCACACCTTTTCTGGTGCCGGGTCATGATAGGGTTGTCAATATTGACTAAACCCTAAGGGAATGGACGCATTCCTGGTGTTTCAATACTTGATAGTGAATGTTATGGAATGTGGTTGCGATTTTGAGAAGCAATACTGATAAGCCTGCTTATCCTTCTTTTGTGTTGTTAGCCTACACAGATGCAAATTGGTACTACAAATTATGAGGCAAAGTAAAGAAGGGTACGCAGAAGGACTGTATAGGAATTGGTAACCTTTCTATGCTCACACTAAATAATACTGGAAGGGATGTACAAACCCAGGGAGCTGTGTAGTGAAAAGGGGTATCATCCTTATGTGAGTGGGGCCATGTTAACCTGCAGTCAAGAAAGTCACCTATAAAATTCCTAAAAGGAACCACCGATTTGCACAATAGGAGAGGCATCCTTGTATGAATGAAGAGTTGATGTGTGTGTGAAGGGTTATGGTGCAAGAAGGTGTGGTGACATTGGTGAAGGCATAAAATATCTATTGGGTCAGCAATAGGAGGGCGGGCTCCAAGACTGACTAAAAAACCTGAGATGCCTATTGGGTCAACAGTAGAAGGGCGGGCGCCAAGACTAACTGAAAACTTTGAGATTCCTATTGGGTCAGTAGTAGGAGGGCAGGCGCCAAGACTGACTGAAAACCCTGAGATGCTTATTGCGTCAGCAATAGGAGGGCGGGTGCCAAGATTGACTGAAAACCCTGAGATTCCTATGGCTCCATAGTAGATCCTTGACCAATAATGGTCAGGTAGCGCAGTTTGATTCCATTGGTCGATGACCCAGACGAATGTGCTGGCTCGGCACTGGAGAGGGCCAACCAGGTATGGGACTGGTTGGGCACCACCAAATGCTTGGTAAATTCAACCGATAAGGAGGTGTACTAGTTAAGCATTAACTATATCCAAGTCCATAGGTGATTTCAAGGCTTGCAAAGCGAAGCAGGACCCTGTGGACCAGAGGGGAAATGCACAATACAGATAAGTATTCGTTTTCATTTATGTTTTGTTTGGAATAATGAAGATTTCAGGTATAAGTCTTCTAACAGCTAAGCTGATACACTATTGTTTATTTGTTGGAAACCTTGGTCATTGCAGGAAAGCAAGACCCTGAAAGAACTATAAGTTACTGGTAAATCCAGAGAGTAAATGAGTGGGGGATATAAATTACTGGTAAAATCTTGAGAGTAAATGAGTGGGCGATATAAATTACTGGTAAAATCCAGAGAGTAAATGAGTGGGCGATATAAATTATGGATAAATCCAGGGAGTAACTGGTTGAACGCTATAAAGTTCTTGATAAGTCCAAAGAGTGACTAGTTGGGCATTAACTACTTGATATGGTAAAGTAGCGTGTATGCTGGCCCAACACCCCTTAAACAATTGATAAAACCAGTCGGAGTACTGGCCTAGCATATTGCTAAAGGAAATGATTGATAAACCCAGTCGGCGTACTGGTCTGGCATTTCCTATTCGAATGATTGTGGAGTAGCCTACGTGCTAACCCAACATTCATAATTGTGTCCACGGGAAATCCAAGGCTTGCAAAGCAAAGAAGGATCTCGTGGAATAAAGTGAAGACATCCAATACAGATAAGTATTTGGTTACCTTGCAGCTTCTTGCTTATGAATATACGTGTGTATACGATTTGGTTATGATTTCCTAAACTCTTGTTTAGAGATAAACCCTATGAAAATGAATTGAACATGTGAATTGATTCAATGTTTGAGTGTAGGTATTGCTGGAAGCAAGGATTATGAAGGCATCCTAGAGATGCATGTGGACATGTGACTGTCCTAAAGAGCTCAGTATGAGCAGTAATGAAAGATGGTGCTAGTGGACACAAGTGGATCCTAGTAGCCAAAGGTTTTGTAGGCAATAATGGGGAGGGGTGCCATAGTTGAAAATCCATATACAAACCTTAGACACTAAGTGCCATAGCCAAGAAAGGAAAGTCAAATCATTCACATTGAAGTGAAAGAGACTAAGGAGCATGAAACCACAGCGATGGTGTAGCTCCATAATAGAACAAGACTAAGAGGGAGAAACTCCTACTCTTCTCTTTCCTTTCGATTGATGCATATATAAAACAAAAGATTGTTGAGTGCATGTCATGGCTGAAAATAGATTGTGTTTAATTACTTGAAATGAATTGTGAATGCTGAAATAGTAAATTTCCTGTGAAAGGATGAACATGAATGAGTTCATGTGTATGTTGGGAAAGCATGAAAGGTGTGGAAGTCCCATGAATAAAGCGTGGACATTCCATGTCAATTGGGAAAATAATTGACTAATTTTAATGTTCATGTTATGCTTGTCCTAACAAAGAATTTCCATGATGAATTTCATAGGTAAGAAATTGAAACAATTGGTTGCAGTCGGCACAAGAAAGTGTTGATAGTAAGCAGAGTGTGGTCAGTTGTGCCCATTAACCATGGCAGCAGACCAAGGGCTATTAGAGTTGGATGAAATTCTTCTTCAAACAATTGCCAAGACTGTTGGCTTGGTTTTGCAACCAATCTTAGTGCTATGGGTACTTGCTAACTAGTAGCAGCAGTTTCAATATTAAGCGAAAACAATAAACTAAATCTAAACTAAAACTAAACTAGCATGTGCATCTTTGAATTAAAAAACAAGAACAAGAAATATAAGAAATAATTTTGTATTGAAAATGGGGGCAAGCAAGTGCTTGCAATAATAATACCTCCAAGTGATGAAGATAGTTGAGAAGCTCCAAGGGTGAGCAACTCCAAACTCCAAAGGGTCCTTTCTCCAAGGTTGCTACAATGGCCAAAAGCTCAAGGGAGATTTTGGCAGCATGAGGATAGGAAGATGGATGGATGTGAAATGAGGAGCCCCTACCACCTTTTTATAGGTTTTGGTGGTGGGGAATACCATTATGGTTTTGTGGAAACTAATGGTATTGACCAACATGGTTTAGGTACTTTTCCCTCCTTTTTCCTTTTTTGAATAAAATTAATATTTTTATTCCCTTTTTAATATTTTTGGGAATTTTGGACCCTTTTTGAGGGTTTTTTATGCTTTTTTAGGAAAAATCATCATTTTGAGTGGGAAAAGGGGTGTATTAAGGTCTTTTGGTGACCTTTTGTTGGCTTTAGAGGCTCAGATGGTGGAAAAGTGGACAAATGGGTCATGTGAATAAGGGAATGAGCTAGTGAGCACTTTTTAGGTGTTAACAAAGACCCAAGAAAATCTTGGGGAGATGCTCAAGCTACAGAGGCAACAGAATGAGATGAACCACAAGGTTTTGCAGGACTCTACTCGTCTGCAAAAAGAGGTAAAAAGCATTCTGGGAGCAATCAGTAAGGGAAAGGAAAGTGGATCCATGAAGAAGCATTCATCCAATCGACCGATTAAGAAACGTTCCAGGTGGGAAGACTCAAAGGAATTTGAGCAGGAAAGGGTAAAGCAACCAATGAAATGTTGGGGATGTGGAGGAAATCATTGCCTCTGTGATTTCCCAACAATGAAACATGAAGAGGGTAGCCGCCATAAAGTTTCCAGAATTGTAGATCAGCGGAAAGGTAAAGAAAGGAAAGGGATTGTTTTGGAACAATGCCCTCATGCAGAGCTGGAAGGTCCCAGCCAGCAAGAGCAGTTTGTGAGGACCAAAGGACTTGGTACCGAAAACCCAAGTAAAGGGTGAAATGCAGGACAAACCTGCCATGTTTTGAAAATTTTGGACATGTATATAGTGTGTATGTATTCCTAGGTATTGGAACACTGAGGACGGTGTTATTCCAAGGGGAGGGGATTGTCACGTCCCCACTTTGACCCTTGTAATATTTTGGGTTATAATGTAAGTATTGTATGCATATTATGTATGATTCCTAGCGTGGAGCTCAAGGCCAAGGCCCCGCTAGCGAACGCTCGACCTAGAAGAGGCAAGTATTTGATATTATGCTACCCATGTGCTAATGAACCATGGGAATTGTAAATATGCATTTTAATATAAAAGCCCGCAACTAGCTATGCAATGCAACAAGAGATGGGGGCATGATGTTATAAGGAAATTGGGAGGGAAAACATTCAAACCCTTGGAGCCAATCAGGCCAAGCCAAGTGTCAATGAGAGAACCAATCAAACCCTCAACTACTCATGTTGACTTTTGTACCCAATCATTGATTTCTCCCAAGAGTTGGTTGAGGTAGTTAATGCCTTGGGGAATGGGAGGTATGGTTTTTCAAATTCGAGTATGGGCAAGCCACCCTTCCTAGATTTTTGTGCTTGGATTCTTGGGAAAGAAAGGAGCCACGAAATTGCCCCCAAGCCATTATTCAACCATCAGTCTTGCTCCCTCACGAGTGGAGAGCTACCTGGGCGTTTTCCTCCATGGTTTTGTTGTGTTTACCTTCATTTTCCTAGCTGGGAAGGGCGTCTTTGCTGTGGATAACAGTGGGGAAGAAGGAAAAATGATTTGGGGGTTTTATTGAGGCCATTTTCCCCACTGTTCTATGGGAGAAATCGGTTTTCTTCCCTGGGATTGATTCCCTCTTCCCACAAATCCGTTTTTGGTGTGCCTACGTTTTTGGGAAAACCCATGTCCATCTAGCTTCTATGTCCCATTGCTGAAAGTGTGTTTCCAAGCCCATATCTGAGTTTTGTGTTCAAGAGAATTCTGGGGTTGAGTTGGGTATCCATTGCTTTGGGTTGTGTTGTGCTTGAGGGTTCCCTTTTCCTTGTAGATATCATGCCCAGCTCGAGGGTGGTCTCTGAGTGCTGAAAGAATACAGGCTGGGCAGAGACCTATGGTTGGGAGAAACATTGCAGTGACATAGCTAGTTGTTTGGGATAATTGCACAAGAAAGATAAGTGTTTTCTATCTATGTGTTTTACCTCTACAATGTTTAAATTAATGATTGTTATTGATATATTGAGTGCATATGAAAACATGTGTGTGGATGAGTTTATTTCCACTGTGCATATTTGTTTGATTTACATCTACACACATCTGTTTTATGGCTGTGAATCTAATGAACTGGCTGAGTTTTATGAAAATCCCCATAGAATGGCATCATGTTCCCTTCTTTGCATTGGGTCCAAGGGTGGGTATGTGACAAGCAAACTCTAAAATAACCTATAAGAATCTTCCACACTTCAAAACAAAACTGGTAGTTATAAGTCACAATGGAAAAAGAGTCTCTTATCATTACTTTGATCTCACTAGGGATGAATTTAAGAACCCCCCCAAAATTTATATGTATAAAAAATGGGTGAATCTCCTCAATATATAGGAAAACTTGAAGGTGATTTTATCAATAATATAATATGTATTTATAATTTTTTTGGCAAATCTTTCATTTCATTATATAATGTTGTAAAATATTAGTGAATATTTCACTAAATTATAAGATATTGTAAAATCTTGGTGAATATTTCACTTAATTATAAAAAATTGTAAAAACTTGGCAAATCTTTTATTGATTTATAAAATAGAGTAAAAAATTGGCGAATCTTTTGCCAATAAGACTCAAGCTTTTGATTATGTAGATTACTAAGGTATTTCAACAGAATAACATACACCGTAGCTCAACTATGGACTCTCTCGACTCCTAGAATCTCGAATGAACAAGTGTATGAATGAGGAGAGGATGGATTTATTTATACATTTCACAAGCAATATTTGATCACTCACAACTAGAAGGTATTGACGAAACACGACTGCACTAACTAGATTCAAGGCAAGTAGGGAATCTACTTGTTATCTTGTCCCTTAATGGTCCAATGGACATGTGGGGTCATGAATCTTGACAAGCCAACAAACTGATAGAATTAAGTGAATATCCTAGTAGCGGTCCACTTCCTTTATATAGAGAGATATTTCTTGGACCAATTCCATGCTTCCAACCAATCCTCTCACCAAAATTTCTTCTCTTTGCTTTCGAAAGGTAGGAGAGTTGCATATTTTTCAGTGAATACTTAAAATGGCTCAATACACACAAATTTTCCTCAGATATTGATAACTTCGCCCATCACTATTTTAAAATGTCCCAACACTATAAAAACATCCATAAATTGATAAATAACAACCCCATGCACTTCTAAATTCACCTAGTGATGAGAATAACGCCCCATGCACTTCTAAATTTATCTAGTGATGAGAAACACGCCCCAAACACTTCAATACTTGCCTCGGGAACTTCAAAATTCTCCCAAAGATGATAAAAATTCCCTAAGCACTTCAACATTTTCCTAGGCACTTCTAAATTCTCCCAAGGATGATAAAAAATCCCCATGCACTTCAAAATTCCCTCGAGGCACTTCAATACTTACCCCATGCACTTCTAAATTGATCGAATGATGATAGAAATGCACCATGCACTTCAATACTTGCCTCATCCATTTCAAAATTCTCCCAACGATAATAAAATCACCCAGACACTTCAATACTTTCCACAGGCACTTCAAAATTATCCCAGCAAAGATAAAAACGATTCCATCCACTTCCATGATTTCCCAGGCACTTCATTACTTTCCCTATACACTTCAAAATTCATCCAATGATGATAAATATGCCCTATGCACTTCAATAGTTTCCATAGGCAAGGGAGAAAAACACCCAACAATGATATAATCACCTAGGAAATCACAAAAATGCCTCAATCTACACAAATTTGCCCCGGCAAGTGATAAATTTGTCCATTATTGTTTTAAAATGTTCCAACACTATAAAATCATTCTTGCATCAATCAATAATATCCCCAAGCACTTCTAAATTCACGCGTTGAGGAGAAAAATGACCCATGCACTTCTAAATTCACCCGGTGATGCGAAAAATGCCCCATCCACTTCTAAACTCACCCAATGACGAGAAAAAATCCCCAGGCACTTCAATACTTGCCTCAGGCACATCAAACTTTTGTGAAAGATGATAAAATTTCCCTAAGAACTTCAATATTTTCCCAAGCACTTCTAAATTCTCCCAAGGATGATAATAACTCCCCATGCACTTCAATATTTTCCCAAAGCACTTCAAAATTCCCCCGAGTCACTTCAATACTTGCCACATGCACTTCTAAATTGACCCAATGATTATAGAAACGCCCCATGCACTTGAATACTTACCTCGATCACTTCAAAATTCTCCCAATGGTGATAAAAATGCCCAAACACTTCAATATTTTCCCCAAGCACTTCAAAATTCTCGCAGCGGAGATAAAAACTCTCCCATCCACTTCTAAATTCACCCAGTGATGAGAAAAATGCACCATACACTTTTAAATCCACCCAGTGATGATAAAAATGCCCCATGCACTTCTAAATCCACCTGGTGATGAGAAAAACACCCCATTCACTTATAAATTCACCCAATGAGGAGAAAAACACCCCAAGCACTTCAATACTTGCCTTGGGAACTTGTACTTCAAAATTCTCCCAGAGATGATAAAATGCCCTTAGCACTTCAGTATTTTCCAAGGCACTTCAAAATTATTCCAAGGATGATATAAAATCCCCATGCACTTCAATATTTTCCCCAATGACATCAAAATCCCCACAAGGCACTTCAATACTTTCCCCATGCACTTCTAAATTCACCAAGTGATGAGAAAAATTCCCTACGAACTTCAATACTTTCCTCGGCCACTTCAAAATTATCCCAACGATGATAAAAACACACATACACTTCAATAGTTTCCCTAAGCACTTCAAAATTCTCACGGCGAAGATAAAAACGCCCCCATCCACTTCCATGTTTTCCCAGACACTTCATTACTTGCCCTAGACACTTCAAAATTCATCCAATGATGATAAAGATTCCCTAGGAACTTCAATACTTTCCCTAGGAAAGGGAGAAAAACACCTGACAATGATATAATCACCTAGGCAATCACAAAAATGCCTCAATCCACACAAATTTACCTCGACAAGTGATAAATTTTCCCATCATTGTTTTAAAAGGTCCCAACACTATACAAGAATCCATACATTGATAAACAACAACCCCAGGAACTTCTAAATTCACCTAGTGATGAGAAACATTCCCCATGCACTTCTAAATTCACAAAGTGACGAGAAAAATGCCCCATGCACTTCAATACTTGCCCTAGGCACTTCAAAATTCTCTTAAAGATGATAAAAATTCCCTAAGAACTTCAATATTTTCCTAGGCACTTCTAAATTTTCCCAAGGATGATAAAAAATCCCCATGCACTTCAATATTTTCCCCAAGCACTTCAAAATTTTCCCCAGGCACTTCAATACATGCCCCATGCACTTCTAAATTGACCCAATAATTATAGAAATGCCCCATCCACTTCAATACTTTCCTTAGCCACTTCAAAATTCTCCCAACGATGATAAAAACATCCATACACTTCAATATTTTCCCAGGCACTTCAAAATTGCACCCAAGCACTTCAATACTTGCCCCATGCACTTCTAAATTGATCCAATGATGATAGAAAAGCCCCATGCACTTCAATACTTGCCTCGACCACTTCAAAATTCTCCCAACGATAATAAAAATGCCTTGACACTTCAATATTTTCCCCAGTCACTTCAAAATTCTCATAACGAAGATAAAAACACCCTCGTCCACTTCCATATTTGCCCAGGCACTCCATTACTTTCGCTAGACACTTCAAAATTCGTCCAATGATGATAAATTTTCCCTATGCACTTCAATACTTTCCCTATGCAAGGGAGAAAAACACCCAACAATGATATAATCACCCAGGAAATCACAAAGATGCCCCAATCCACAAAAAAATTCCTCAACATGTGATAACTTTGGCCATCACCGTTTTAAAACGTCCCAACACTATAAAAGCATCCTTACATTGATAATCAACAACCCCATGCACTTCTAAATTCACCCAATGATAAGAAAAACGCCCCATGCACTTCAAAATTCACCCATTGACAAGAAAAAATCCCTAGGCACTTCAATACTTTCCCTGGGTACTTCAAAATTCTCCAACAGATGATAAAAATGCCCTAAGCACTTCAATATTTTCTGAGGCACTTCTAAATTCTCCCAAGGATGATAAAACTCTCCATGCACTTCAATATTTTCCCCAATCACTTGAAAATTGCCCCCAGACACTTCAATACTTGCCCCATGCACTTCTAAATTGACCCAATGATGATAGAAATGCCCCATGCACTAGAATACTTCCCCCGACCACTTCAAAATTCTCCAAACGATGATAAAAACGCCCATACACTTCAATATTTTCCCCAGGCACTTGAAAATTCTCGCAACGAAGATAAAAACGCCCCTGTCCACTTATATGTTTTCCCAGGCACTTCATTACTTGCCCTAGACACTTCAAAAATTTTCCAATGATGATAAATATGCCCTAGGCAAGGGGAAATCACACTCATGCTATTATCTAGCATTTATCAAACACTATAATTTATGGAAGTGAAAGAAATCATGCTAACTCTCCATCAAATCCTTTCTCTCATGGTGATCTATAACCTAGACAACTCTTCAAGCTACCATTTGAGAGTTTATACTCTGTCATTATGAGAATCTTGTTGATATTTTATTTGTTATGTTATGAATCCTTACTTCATCCATCCATTGGACTCATTCCAATGGATCCTTTAATATAATAATCTACATCCCTAAAGGACCCCTGCAAAAATAATTTGCATCCCTAAAGGACCCCTGTAGCAATCATTTGCAGCCCTAAAGGACCCCTGTAGCAACCAATGGTCCAGATAAGAAGAAGGGAATCCTTTGTTTTGAGTACTCTAGGAATTAAGAAGACAAATATGGGCAGCCTAATCAACATAATGAACAACTATAGCAGTTAGTAGAGAAGAATGAACAACCCTAGAAAGTAATTCATAGCAGTATGGACAACAAGCTAAGAACACTTAAACTCAGGTATGGGCACATCCAACCATCAAAAGATAACAACAAGCAACAATATAGTTAACAGTGGACTAAGAGCAATATTTTAAGCTCGGTTTCACTAATAATATCTTTTACCTATAATCATGTATAGATCCATTCTGACTCAACATATCAAATCAAAAGACAAATTTCCACAGTAATGGAGGAGGGGGGGTCATAAATTTGAGTAAAAATTACCTTGAAGGTTGTGTAGAAATGCACCCTAGTAAAGGATTATTTATACTACACCCTCCAACCCCCAAATATATCCTATCTCAAGTTAGATCTGTGGTCCCAGATGAGAAATATCATTGAGAATTTTATAAATCAACCTTTTCCAAGGCTAATTGTGCTCATTGTTATGTACTAAGTTGGTTGACTTAGCCTTGAAATGATGTATTTATTTTCAATCTAAACCACATGCTGAGTTTAGGAGCAACCAAAACTACTAATATGAATTAGTTCATGTGAGCCTGTTGGATATTGTCATAAGTGTACACTAAATGGGTTAGTACCTTTGTAATCACAACAGTGTAGAAAGGTAACAAAGAATGAATAGGTTGAATAATGATATTTTATTACTGCAAAGAAATTCCATAGATGGATGGTATGAGAACTTGGGCCAATTACAAAGCTTTGTCTCAAGCTCTTGAAGATCCTATAAGACTCACTATTTCATAACAAAGGCTCTGAGGACCTTTTATAACTAGTTAAATTGTCAAGGAAGTTACAAAGTCACATAATAGATCAAACAATTTGTTTCATCTTCGTCATCTTCTTTCATATTTGGAAAATTGTGAGATCCTTTAATTGTCTTCTTGCAACATCATGTTGTGTGTCTCCTTGTTGTTGTGGATCCTCTTTCCATGTTGATGTCTTTTGCATAGTTTCATAGTTTTCGGTTTATGTAATAATGTATTTTTTATTCTTTATGGCTACAATGTTGTGTTGGAAACATATAATCACTGCAATGTTGAGTTGCAAATTCCACAACTTTGAGTTGCAGGTCATCGATTCCCACAATTGTATGTTGCTTGGGTTCTAGTTCCTGCAATTTTGGTTTTTCCACATGTAAATTTGTGCACTTCCTAGGTTATAATTTGTTGAAATTTGATTGAGCTCTGATCTTTAATTCTTTTAGATGCAGAGACTTGAAGCAATGAGACAATTCAATCCATGAAATTCATACAACCATAACACAAGATATACCCTGGGGAAAATCCTCAAAATTATGAGAACAAAAACCCCAACAATTCTTCTCAGTATAATATAATGGATAGAAAATAATGATTTCTTTTACAACATAGCAGATTGCTTTCAGAAGATAAGATATCACCAAAATTCTTGGTGAAGATACGAAAGCAATAGAGAAGAGAGATCAATCGGATGTGTTCCCAACACAACAATAATTAGCATGAACAATACCCTACACCAAGAGAAGCACATTGCCTTCAGTGAAGAAGAGAATTCACTTCACACTGGATTCAACAATCCTATAAAACATATTTATACATTCTTCTCTTCTATTTTTAACTTCTAAATTCAGGATGAACTCGCCCTCAAACTGGATGTATTAATCTTGCATGGAGTGGTGCGCCCCACTTCTCATGCATTGCTTCGTCTCACTGAGCTGTCACTTAGGATGAACTTGCCTCTTAACTGAAAGCTTGCCCCTTAGTTAGGTGGCTAACTTAAGTTTCGACATGCAAGTGTCACAACTCACGTGTCATCTTTTAGTTTATAATAAGTGTCATCATGCAGTAACACTTAGTTAACTAGATCTTCTCTTTAACTGAAGTGTTGTCTTTTAGTTTAACTAAAGTGTAAATACTTTAGTTAACTGGTCCCTTTTATTTAACACTTAGTTAACTGAATCATGTTGATGGATTTACTTGAAGTGACCACTGTGAGTTCTTTAGTTAATTGAGACATATATTTAACTGTTTCTTTAACTGAAGCATTGATACTTAACTGAAGCTTTATAACCGAAGATTTAATAATTCGAGTTCTTTTTCATTAGCTGAAGTGTCTACATGGGAAATTTTGAATTCTCTTGATCTCTATGCTTTATCTTTTATTTATTTATCTCTTACTGCATGGTCAATATGTGCTAAATTTAATTATCCATCACATTACATTATACTAAGAACAATTATCGGATGTTGTGATCATATTATATTATTATGGACCAAATGATCATATGCTAAAGTAATTCACTTTAGAGGTGATCAATCTCTAAAGGAGACTTAATAGAAATATGGTGATCCTCGTTAATAATATATCACACAAAATTAAATTTTTTTAACCAGCATAGATCCATCTTAAACTTGTATCTATCAAGCATCGAGAGGGATCCAATTTCTTGAGGTGTATTTATTTTTTTAAATTTAAACTCAAGAAATTTGATCCATCTTGATTGATAGTTTAAGTTTTAAGTTTTTATTTTTTATTTTTTCCTCGAAAAAAAGCGTAATTTTATTTCAGCAGAGGTGAAAAAATTACATTCTGTATATGCGTAGAAGCATACGGTTATCCAATTAAGGATCAAAAAACAGTCCAAAAAAGATTGTTTCAGTACACCCGTCCAGTATGATCATTGTCATAAGACCATGTCTGTATAATCCAAAAATGTAAAACCACGATAGAAAGATACAAGGATAAAAACTACAAAAAATTCTGGTGGCTCCCCGAGCCTCCTGAAGTGTCCACAGTAATAACATTACAGCTTTGTAAGAACCTCAAAAAAAACGTCACAGCCAACAAAGTAGCAAAAAAAAAAAAACAGTTCCATAGTTTTTTAGTAAACATGACCATTATGTTTGTTCCTGTTCCATTCCATGCCCATGTAAAATCATTCCATCAATGAAGGGTCTATGATAGTATTCATAGAGTGTTCCATTCCTGTATTCCTTTACTTTCCACATCCCCATTGCCAAGTCCCTGCCAATCTTAGAAGCCTTGTCCACCTCCTTGTTGTTCTCCCTAAAAACATGTCTGCAAGAAAAATGTAAAAAGGAAAGTTTAAGTTGCAGAATGTCCTGAAGAATGTTTTCGAGTCTAATATCCCTGCATTGTTGAGTGCCACTAGTCCAATTTGTGACATTCATTGAATCACCATACACATTTATCTGTTGACAACCCTTTTCCCTTGCATAGATGAGAAGAAGTTTTAGGCTCATGATTTCAGCATAATTATTCCCACCCTCCCCCAGTCCCCAGAAAAGGTGGTATGAGTGGGTTAATGATAGATGAAGGATAGCCCCACCCCCGCAGTTGTTTCCCAAAGCAGATCCATCATAAAAACCCCAAGGCATAGACTCGTCAATTTCCAGAGCAAGGACCTCTCTTTGTTTTTCCACTTTGATGTGATGTGGGAAAGCCTCACGGTAACCACATATTTGTACAACAGTGACCACCGGGGTACTGTATTTTTCATTGAATATCATTCCATTCCGAGCCAACCAAATGCCCCATGCCACCCGTAATGGAAGATTCCTGTAGGTTTTTCCGATAGGGTCCAAAACCCACTGTGTCCAGGCCGACAGCACCGAAACCCCTTCCCAATTAAATAAGGTATTATAAATTCTGGAGCATTCTGCCCATACATGCACCGTGTATGGAAAGTGGAGGAGTAAGTGACAACATGTTTCCTCGCTTGCTTTGCATAAAATGCACCAGCCCGGCCCAGTCCTGTTCTTCCTCTATAAAAAATCCCAGGTGGGTATAGTATTTTCGAGGACATTCCACATAAAAAGACTATGTTTCAATGGGTAGTTTATCTTCCAGAATTTTTTTCCACCACCCTACCAACTCACGGTGATTCATGAAGTGACTCAGGCTAATATATCCATCCTTTGGTGTGTACAGGCCATTTGGGGCTCCTTCCCATATCAAGCAGTCATCCCTGTCCCGGATGTGTATATGTGATCGAGTTAGTGCACCGTAATATGACCTCAATTCCACCTGCTCAACCATAGATAGTGCCAATGATTCTGCATCAACCCATGACTGATTCCACGAGTGGATCCTATCCTAAACAGCCAGTTGAGATAGGTAAGTAATACCCAAATCCCGCAGAGAAATAATCAATTCACCTGATAAGATGTGACGACCAGCACTCCCAAACCAGGGATCCTCCCCAACACAAAGAGCCTGTCCATTCCCAACTTTCCAAGCAAGTAGATCTCCTACCACCAGGAAAGAATTGATGACATCTTTCCAAATAACAGAACAACCAATATGTGACTTATCCACCCACCGCACCCATTCCACAATTGATACAGGGGCAATATACTTCCGAATGACAACTTTAGTCCAAAGGCTCTCAGATTTTAACAGTCTCCACACCCCTTTTGCTGCCAGATCCTTTGCGAAAAGATGAATATTTTTTAGACCCCACCCCCCTAAGGCTTTTGGAATAGCGATCTTCTGCCATCGAACCCATGGGGAAACATAGTCTCCTTTACCGCTCCATAGGAAACGAAAGCATAATTTTCAAGCTTTCTCCAGCGTTCCTTTTGGAATCCATGAGAGGGACATCCAGTAGACCGGGATGGCCTCTAAAACCGATTTCACTAGGACCAGCCTTCCTGCACGCGATAGCCACCTGTGACTCCAAACCTTCAACCACTTGTGTATTTTTTCAATAAGCCATTGCCAATCCTGTTTTGTATAGGCATTTGGTTTTAAATGAAACCCAAGGTAGCAGAAACCATCTTCAAGGTGTAAGAAGGTATATGGGAAGATCCTACGGATAGCCACAATCTCACATTCCCTTAGCAAGTGAGTCGATAGAGTGGATTTCCTCTCATTGATCTCCATACCCGTAGCATTCGAGAAAAGTTGAAAAATGTCCTGTAGGGTTTCCATGTCCTTAGCCGAACCAGTACAAAAGATGAGTATATCATCCACGAACAGCAGATGTGTAATAAAAAATTCTGGAGCCACTTGGATACCATGGAGAGTGCCATCCCTACATGCTTTTTTCAGTGCTTTACTAAGCCCTTCAGCAACCAGCAGGAAAAGTAAAGGGAATAGTGGGCATCCCTGTCGCAGGCCTCTTTCAGACCGGAAAAAAGGAGAGGCTGCACCATTGATGAGAACCACGAAGGATACCATAGAAATACAACTCATAATCCACCTAATAAAATCCACAGCAAAACCCAGATGAGTGAGGAGTAAATGAATATACAGCCAACTCACCTTATCATATGCTTTTGACAAATCAATCTTGATAATGGCTCCTTTGATTTTCCGAGCTTTCATACTATGGATGCCCTCCTGTGCTACACCAATAGCCTCGTGTATTTGTCGTCCTTCCAGAAACCCAAATTTTTCCTCCGAAATATGTTTGGACAGAATACCCTTAAGCCGTCCGACGATGATTTTTGACACCACCTTATATACACATTTACACAAAGAGATGGGTCTGAAGTCACTTAAAGAAGAGGAGTTGTCAATTTTTGGTATAAGGGCAATAAAGGTGGAGTTCAGGGCAGCTGGAATTCTCCCCGATCTTCGAGTGTCATCAACCATCTGCAACAGATCATTCCCAATAAGTTCAAAGAGTGCCAGTATGAATTCCACCGTCCATCCATCTGGTCCCGGGCTTTTGTCTTTTTGGAAGCTCTGTAAAACACCCCTCAATTCTTCTTTAGTGACAACAGCCATCAAGGTGTGATTGTCTTCCTCTTCCACAAACCGAGGAAAAAATTGAGCCATCCTGACCACATCCAAAATGTTTGCCTGTGCAATGGATTTGAAGAGTGTTTTGAAATGATTTACCCCAACCCCAGCCATACTATCAAAAGACGTCTAGGTATTCCCCAAAGAGTCTTCCAAACTCCAAATGGTATTGGCCACCTTCCTTCCTTTGGCAGATGCATGGAAAAATTTTGTGTTCTCATCCCCAGCCAATAGCCATATAGCCCTGCTCTTTAAATGCCACGTTTCCTCTTTTTCCAATAATAGCTTATTTCTCCTACCTTCCAGTGAAACCAAATGGACTTTCTCTTCCGATGTTCCCAAACCCCCAGATCCAAAATCATAAATGGACTGCAGCTCCAATTCAATTGACTTTAATTCTCTATCATCTCTATTGTTCTTTTCATATGCCCAAGCCTTCACCGGCCTTTTTATTCTTTTGATATTGTCAGAGAACTGTTGAGAGGCAGAGAGGCCCTCCCTGGGGTTGAAGGGTACCCAAAGAGATCCAACAAGGTTAGTAAAGGTCTCATCATTAAACCAGATCTTATTAAACTTAAGCGGCCCAGCTAGTTTCGAAGGTCCATCCCGCATCTCCAGGAAAATAGGGAAGTGATCTGAAGAGCCCCCCAAGCCAACCCACTGCCTCAGTAGATAATTCCTATCTACAAAAAGGTCAGACACCAGAAAACGATCCAAACGTTTTTCAACTCTGTTTGCTCCGGTTCTGTTATTTCTCCAGGTAGGTTTAAGGAGAGTTGGCTCAATATCTAGCAAATTTCGTGTGACCAACTGGTGTGTGAAGAAGTCAGTCAAAGGGTCTGGCCGAGCTCTGCTGCCCCATACTTCTGCCGACCCAAGAGAGAAATTCAGATCCCCTCCAAGAATAAGGTTCCCTTCTTGTAACAAGGGGTGAGAGAAAAGTGATTCCCAGAAAGGAACCCGGTTCAAATATGGTCCATATATATTAACCACCGTGAAAGTATCACCAAAATCCAGAGACGAGCAGGTCATCCCCAAAGCCGCTTCCACTCCCCAAAGATTATGGCATTGAACTGAACGGGTATTCTAACCAATAGCCTGACCACCAGACCGGCCCCGAGCATCCAAGGTGGCAAAGGACCAGCCACCAAACCAAATTTCAAGTAGAGTTTTAATAGTCTCACCAACACCCATAGTTTCCTGAAGCAGAATGATATCCAGGTGTTCAATAGATACCACTCTGCGGAGTGCTGATCTTTTGTGGGGACCAGCAAGACCCCGACAATTAAAAGACATTACTTTCATTAACATCCCCTCTTCTGGGCACGCACCGCTCTAAGCGCCTGATCAATAGTAACTTGTTTTCCTTCCATGAGGTCCAACTTGGCCTTGGTTTGTGCTTTTGAAAGATGGGATTTCCTGCCCCGACCCTTACCATTATTGCCAGTTTTGTTTACCCCATCACCCAACCTGCCCGGGGAGATTTTTGAAAGGGAACGCAGGAAATATCCAGAGTCTGATGAGGTGGTAGGGGAGGAGGAGGAGGGGGCTTCAATAGGCCCAGGATCGACATCAAGGGGGGGTCAAGCAGCATCACCCCAGGATATGGCTTTGTAGATGAGCAAGAGGGGAGGTCAGGGTCTATACAGGTAGAATCTACCAACTCCATTGCCGAAGAGATATTCAAATTTTTCAAAGCCTCTATCCAGTACGGATTTTCGAAAGACAAATTCTTTAAAACAAAATGAAAGGAGAGGGGTTTAATGGAATGAGTTATACCCGCAGACGATGTCCCAGGTTCCGAGATAGCTGCCGGTTGTGTAGGGTCAATAGCAGTAGTTCCAGGTAATGATTCCCCAGTATGTGGCGCATCCAATCCCAGTTCATGTTGAATGTCATCAGCCCCTGCCACAATATCACCTAAAGCCGGTAGAGCAGTACCAGTGGAGTGAGGGTCTACCAGATCCTGAGGAGAAACATGTCCCTCGTCCTCGGCCAAACCAACATTTTGGGGGGTTTCAGCCAAAGGGATATCCAGAGGAGGAGTAGCCTCCATAGCAATAGAGGCTTTTTGCGAACCATCATTTTTCCTTCGAAAAGGAATCTTACATTCAGCGACCAGATGACCATAAGCATGGCAATGACAGCATCTGAAGGGAACATTTTCATAATCCAATTTCTGCACATAAACATAGGGTCCCCAACTGAGGGTAACATCCGATACCATCCCTTCTCTGATATTCAAATTGACCAAAATACGAGCAACCTTCCTCTGGCGGGTGTGAAGAAAACTATAGTCACCATCTAAATAAGTACCAATCATGTTTCCAATCCCTCTGAAATGTCGCTCCGAGCAGTAATGGAGAGGTAAACCAGGGAGCCGAACCCATAGTGGAACAATATCCAGTCGTTCCCAACTAGCATCAAACAACGGATGCCAAGGTTTTATCATGACCGGGCAGTGATCCCAACTCCAGTTTGAATTTAGAACCCATTTTGTATGTTCCTCCTCATGGAAATTGAAAGCAAACCAGTTGCGTGTTAGCTCCACTACTTCCGGAGTATAGCCTAAAACCCCAGCCCATTTCTCCCCCACCCAAGCTTCAATGGTGCGGAGAGAGAAGGATCTGCCCAATGCTTTGCCAACCAAAGTGATACTGGTCATCTTGACCAATTGATTCCACTCAATATCTTCCCCCAGGGCGTAATTGTATTTAGTCCTGCTAAGTTTCAACCATCGCTT
The DNA here is from genome assembly GCA_027924585.1 of Larix kaempferi. Classification (NCBI taxonomy): domain Eukaryota; kingdom Viridiplantae; phylum Streptophyta; class Pinopsida; order Pinales; family Pinaceae; genus Larix; species Larix kaempferi. The sequence continues at coordinate 88,687 of BSBM01001243.1, read as the reverse complement.
CCTGCCCCGTTTCCCCTGCTGAGTAGTATCCCCCGAAGAAGGTCCACCCCATTCATCCGAGCTTGTGCCGGAGCCCACACATGGACTGGCAAACCCACGCTATTCATGAAGTTCCAGGTGCCCCGCCCTCGTGCCCTCCCCAACCTCCGCAGCGTATAATACAGGAAGAGGGGCCGATGAAGGAGAAACCCCACCAACAGTTCCTTGATAACCGTCAATTACAGAGATAGAACCCTTACTTCTGCCCGCCGATCCCTCCAATGCATTAATAACCTGTTCCGAGGTCCAAAGAGACCCAGCTTCCTTCTATGGAGCAATTGGTGGGATACTGGGTAAGGGCGCAGTTATCGGTCCCGAACCAGGATAAATTGCTAAAAAAATGGACGGTGAGAACCCTAGAGCAGAACTATTCTCCACAGCAGGTATACCCTCCACCTCACCTCCACCAGGATAGACCCCAACCTGCCACCCGGCGCCCGGAGGTTGAGTCCAAATGGGCAAATCATCAGATGGGTCAAAGGAATAATCCACTCTGTCGTCATAGGTAGCCATAGATAGGCAAAGCAAACCACCACAGTAACACTGGTAAAAAAAGTAGAAACAAACAAACTAGAGTTTAAAATCGAACACAGGGTTTGAGCAGTAGAACCGTGAGAAGGAACGGAGTTCTAAACCGTGCAGTTTCACCAACAAACCGTTCCGAGCAGCCGACAACCCGCGTCCCCTTTTGACAGCAGCAGGCCTCCCAGCGCCCAACCTGTTAACCTAGGGTTCCGCCATTGTCCAGGAAAACGTGACCTCCGTCGCTGTTCATCCTCCCGTCTCGGTGCCAAAAAATCCTCCTAGAAATGTTATAATCATTTTAAGTTTTTATTTTATGAAAAAACATGATTTTTTAATTACTTTTCATATTATTATATTTTATGAGCCAACATGGATTTTTTTAAATACTTTCCATCGTTTTTTATTTTATGAGCCGACATTAATTTTTTTAATTATATTTTAATTATTTTGTTAGGAACAAATGTTACAATATCTCCCCCATACTGGGCTATAGAGCACCTCGCTTATCTCGGTGCAACAAGTAAAGGATGACCTCTATACGGAAGGTACACCTCTATATGGGAGTTCCATCTCATGGATACCTTTATATGGAAGGTTCACCTCTATACAGGAGGTCCATCTCATGGATACCTTTATACAAAAGGTTCACATGATAGTCATGACTTGATACACACAAGTTCGGAGCCTTGTCCAACAATACTTTACAACATCATTACTTTGATACAACATCATTACTTTGATCAATTACCTCTATATGGGAGGAATAACATTTACACAGAAGGAAATCAAAGTGCTCACCTATATACGGGAGGATCAATCTTGGCTACACAAGATTGGTTTGGAGAATGTCTCCTGATGTTGTATATTTAACACTCTCTCTTAGCGAGGGAGGCATTCTCTTCCATACCAATATTGTCTCGGAAGTACCTGAACTTCGTCATCGACAGAGGATTTGTTAACACATCTGCAATCTTCTCATCAGTAGCAATGTACTGAAGTTTCACTGTACCTTTCTAGACCATGTCTCAGATGAAGTGATACTTCATTTCAATGTGCTTCAACTTGTCATGAAACACTAGGTTTTCGAAAAGCCTGATGCAACTCTAATTGTCACACCTAATAATGGTAGGCTCAAGATTTTCACCAAACAAACCTTCAGGTAGATTTATGAGCCATACTTCTTCTCAGCAGGAAACAATAGCAGCTATGTATTCTTCTTCGGTAGTGCTCTAGGATACGAAGCCCTGCCTCCTACTGGACCAAGATATCATAGTTGATCCTAGGCTATAACAATAGTCAGATGTGCTCTTATGGTCCACAATGCTTCCTCCCCAGTCTTTTTCTGTGTAACTAAGTAACATGACTCCTCCACTGGAGGAATATCTAAGCCCATATGAAATTGTACCTCAAAGGTACCTAAGCACATGCTTAGCAGTTTTCTAGTGTTTGTGTCTCGGATCAAACAGAAATTGACTCAGAATGCTCACAACATAACATATATCAGGCCTCGAATGTATCAAGTACATTAGTGAGCCTATAAGTTTTCTATAAAAAGTGGGATCTATTGGATCTGATCCAGAGCTTGACTCATGAAGTTTCCTCAAATTGGAAACCATCGGTGTAGTCATAGATTTGGAATCTATCATGCCAAACCTACGCAATATATCCACAATGTACTTCCCTTGAGATAGAAAAATTTCATCTTTTGTTTGCCAAATATCAAGGCCAAGAAAGTAGTGCATTAGACCTAAGTCTTTCATATCGAACTGTGAGGTGAGCCCCCTCTTGCACCAAGCAATAAGATGTTCCTCTCCAGTGAGAAACAAATCATCAACATACAGAACCAATATCAACGGTTGGTTCTTCACTACTTTGAAGTACAAATTTGGATAAGCTTGACTCTTATAGAAACCTAGTTTATGAAGGTAGCTATCAATTCTGGAGTACCAAGCCCTAGGGGATTTCTTAAGCCCATATAGAGAATTCTTTATCTTGAAAACATGAGACTCCTTCCCATGCACCACAAATCCTTCAGGCTACTGAATATAAACCTTTTCCTCAACCTCACCATTGAGAAAGGTTGTCTTCACATCCATCTAGTGAAGTTTCCATCCTAGAACAAATGCAAGTGCAATCATTGCTCGAATTGTGGTGTACCTTTCCATAGGGGAAAATATTTCATCATAATCGATGCCTTCTTTCTTAGAGAAACCTATGGAAATGAATCTATATTTATACTTCTCAATGCTACCATCCACAGCATGATTTATCTTGTAAATCCATCTGGAAATCACAATGGACTTCCCAGCAGGTTTGGAAACAACTTCCCAAACATCATTCTTCATTATATAGTTGTACTATTTTGTCATTGCATATTTCCAAACTTGTTACTTTGCAACTTATTCATATGAGGATGGTTATGAATCACTGATGTGACTCATCAGTGCAACATACCTTGAATATCTGTCAGGTTGCTTGCGCTCTCTAGATGATCATGTTGGTGCTCCATGTTTGTTGTTGGGCTGGGCCCAAGTGGGTTGGAAAAATATATAAGTATGGAAAATCATGCGTAGCGCGCTGCAGCAGGAAGAAAAGGCAATTTTGATAATTGTGCATTGCGCGCTGTGGCAGGAAGAGAAAGCAGTTTTGGTGAAAGCACATTGCGCGCGGCAGCAGGCGACGAACAATTTTGAGGTTTTGCGCATGTCGCGCGATGGAAATGACTAAGGCATGGTTGCGTAGTATGGCAATGCGCATGGTAGCGCATACGCTATTTTTGGGCAGAACATGGGTAAAGGTTAGACGAGGATATCACCTAGTTTTGGTAAGGAACAGGTGGATGACAGATGAAAGCGACCTGTTCGAACGTGTGGCGACAAGTAGTTAAGAAGCTAGGCCACGATGCCGATGGCGATAGGTAGGCGAAGGAGTGGAAAGAGACAGGCCATGATGCAGTTGTAACTGTTTTGAGGACTACGGCTGTCAGAAGAGTGTGTGAGCCACGAGTGGCCCAGGCGGAGCAGGCTGTCGACGGCGACAGCTAGGGTGGTAGTTAGCCATGACAATTTTGGAAACCTTAGGTTTTTGGCCTAATGATTGTAAAGACATGACCTACGGGCATGATCTATAAATGAGGCACAATATTGTAAGGGAAGGGTTATTCTTCATTTTGTTAAGTATTGATTATTGTAGAATCTTAAGCTTAGAAAAGCCATTGTAAAGGCTCTGCAGCTGAGAACGCAGAGACCTATCTGAGAGAGAGAAGAGAGTCTGCAGCTGAGTGCGTAGACTAAGAATGGTTGTACCCTTCCCATTAAGAGAAATATTAACAACTGTTCTTGTGGACGTAGCCTCCATCCAGGGGGTGAACCACGTTAAATTTTGTGTTGTGTGACCAATGTGTGTTTATGATTGTTTAATTGCTTGGTATGAATGTTTAGTGCTGAAAACTTTTGTTATGTGATTGCTTTTATATGTATTCGCCGCAGTGAATGGGAACAATATGTTAAGTAATGCATGTGTTGAGGAATGTTAAGTATTCAACATGTATGAATATGTCGATTGGAATGTATGAATCTATCTATTGGTCAAGTAGTGAACACTGAGTTTAAGCGCAGTGTTGGAGCACACAGTAACATATGTTATTAAACCATCCACAGTTTACTGATAAGAACTTGAACGAAATGAAGGGATAAAGAATGCTAAGTAGAGTGGTTAGAATTGGACACCATGGCAAGGACATGCAGTCTCATTGATGCGTCGAGTCATTGAAGGTTGCTGCGAGGTAAGCTCTTGATAGCTTATTGTCGTAATGCAAAGGTATTATGTATCGCACAGTCATTGGAGGTGCGAGCGCAGTTGCACACTAAAGTATCCGACGTGGAACAGAAGGTCCGCACAGTTATCTATCCGTGCAACCCGCAAGGAATTGCGCTGCTTATTAGCTTTCCCCCCATCACATCACCCGATTGTGGAAACTTGATTCCACAACCACCCCCTCAGCTTCGCCTCGGATGAGACCTCAGGCTATGCGCAACCTGTTGCCGAAAGGTCCGGTGAATTGGGGTTTTGTTGGTTCCTTGAACCTCGAAGTACCTGGGTCTACACTAGAAACCTCAAGAAGGTGATCTACAACCAACAAATGGTTCCGTTTCTTGGCTAAGACCAGTGATGCAATAGAGTGTTGGAAAGTAATGTGTGAAGAAGAATACTAGTTCCCGGAAGGATCAGACAATTGGCATCCTGAAAAGAAAGAGATCTCGGATTGGTGTGACAAGATTGAAAGAGATTTTGCGAAGAAAGAGAACAGACATCCGTGTCTCACTGACGTACAGTGGTTAAACAGATATTTGTGGAGAGAGATTCACGAGATTTTCTGGGCTTCATTTGGAAACGAGTTGAACGAGTGGATCTAGCGACTCGCAGAAAAGAAAAATTGTTTCAAGGAGGAGTACCAACCGAGTGGACTCCAGATCTCATAGCGTAGCTCAAAGCAATAGACAGCCCACTATCGCGAGCAGTCGAATTTTGGGTCGATAGCATACTTAAAGGATTTGTCACGGAATTTGCTGTAAACACACTGAAGTCCTACAGTCAAGCCGAAGCATACTTCTTCGAAGGATTCAGAGGTAATTTCTTAAACAATCTCAGTCTATACATTAAAATGCTTTTATCTGAGAAAGGATTTTTAAGGATGCGGTAATATTTTTACATCTGTCATGGTCAATAGCATTTATAGTGATTCTGAAGAAGAGACACATAATCTAAGAAGTGGAAAGAGATATAATTTTAATAAAGAAAATAATCCTGGAGGACCTGGACTCCGCGTGGATACCGAACTCCCATGTGATCTTAACAATCAGACCGCACCGCTATCAACCACTATTCATCCTATCACACCTCAGAATCCACCAGTTTCAGAAACCGCGCCACCCTTAGACCAGAACCCACCCGCTGCGAGTGTCACGCAACCCAGTCCGCAGAATCCCAGTATTCTGAATATTCCCTTTGTTGTCTCCATGCAGATAGTCAGCACTACTCAGAGCAGTGCAAAACCAGGAAGGAGAATGACATATATTGATATAAAATTGTCGATATTCAAAGGAGCAGGTCTAGAAGACCCTGAGCAGCACTGGTTTCTATGTGAAGCCGTATGGAATTTAAATAAAATCCAGGATGATGCTGTTAAGAGAGCGCGGCTCATCACTACTTTCAAAGACCGCACGTTACATTGGTTTATGAAATATTCTCAGGCACAACCGAGAACCCTAACAAAAATTCAGGTTGCACTGGTCGCAGAGTTTAAGAAGCAAAAGTCAGAATCGCAGTGCATAACAGAATTAAAGGAAATCAAACAGAAGCCTACCGAATCGGTCTGGGAATTTGACCAAAAATTGAAAACATTGTTAGACCAAGTTAGTTTCGTGATAGCTCCACAACAACACAAGGAATGGTTCATCGCTGCGCTGTTGCCTCACATCGGACAACCATTGATGTAGCAGAATATTGCGTCGTAGGTAGAGGCCTTAGAGATCGCAATGCAGTTAGAGGCTTCACCAATTGGTGAGAGTAGAACTGGGATGTCACAGATTCAGAACCAGCTGACTACGCTGACGTTAGAATTATAGGGTATGAAAAATGGGAAAGAGTAAAGATATGAACACAGACGTGAAGTTTGGTGCACCGGATGCAAAGGAGAAGGCCATACCACAGAACATTGCCCTCTATTTTAGGATTATCTTGACAGTGGCGCACCAAACCCAATCAATATGAACCACAATCAGGTGCCGTGGTGTGAAATATGCAGAACTAGAGGACACATGCCAGAATACTGTTACCTAATACAGAAATATGTCAGAACACCTAAGATCTTGTATTGTAATTTCTGTAAATCAATGGGACATGATGAATCCAACTGTCGCACATATGAGCTCATGAATGAAAGAAAGCACGATATAGAAGCAATGCGAGGTGCTAGGATGTATTGCGTTCAAGAGGAAACTCATCCAAAACAATAAAACACCTAATATGATCAAGGGGGATATAGAGACTGTGGTGGTGGATACCGCGGGAGAGGAAGAAATGTCGGCCCGACACAAGGAAGAGGCCACAGCCAGGTAATCTATTACAACTGTTTCCAGCCAGGTAACGTTTCTAGAGATTGTACCAACCCATGCACTACATGCAATTACTGTAAATCATTTGAGAATGTTATTGAAGACTGCCCTGTGCTTGAGGTAGAAATGCAGAAGAGAAGAAGGACAGAACCACCAAATCCCAATATTCAGTTGATTGCAGTAGAGAGCAGAACTGCGGATCCAAGTGTAAACATGGTAACACACAGTGGCACTAATACAAAAAGGGACGGAGGCACAAAAGCTTCGACCTCTAGAATGCGTGACCCTAGACAGAATCCTGGAGAGCCGGTATGGATTAGGAAAGCTCCTGGGAAAGCACCAGGTCTAGATTTACAGAAAAATAAGGAAGCATTTGAGGAAGCACGAGACATGTTCAGGGCACTGCCACCTGGCTTCCCCAGAACACAGTTGCGCAGTGAAGTACCACAAAGAGAGAATATGCCAATGGCGCAAGATCAAAAAAATGCCGCAACAGATGTAGGGACCTATGTTGCGCAGTTCTTATGCAACTGCATGAAATTAATAAAGAGCACAGATGCTTTTACGGAATTTGAAAAGCTACTAAGGCAGTATGATCCAAACAGTGACAAGGGGGCTGCCAATGGCCCAGTCCACAATATTAGGAGTCCTAAGAGAACAGGAAGGGAAATGAGACTCACTACATAGATTGGGGACTATGAGATGGATGAGATCATTCTCGATCTTGGATCCGAAGTAAATGTCTTGACCAAGCAGACATGGCATCAGATGGGTAAACCCAAGTTACAGTGGTCACCTCTATAGTTGAGGATGGCTAACCAAGGGATAGTTATACCTTTGGGAAGATTACCCAACACCATAGTTGACATTGATGGAGTGCGCAACTATGCTGATTTTGAGGTAATTGAAATCGTGGATGACAAGCATCCTTATCCTGCATTGCTGGGTATCGATTGGGAAATGACAAACTCTGCCATTATTGATTTAAAAACTATGAAAATGACATTTGAAGGCAATGATTTCAGGGTCATCGCGCCATTAGACCCTTCACAAGGTGAGCGGTATGTTGAACCAATTCAAAAGGAATCCAGAGCTCAAGACTTGGACCATATCTACAAGATGACAACCAATACTGCTGACTATATTAATCCAATTGTAGATCGCACACTCAGTTGGCGTTGTGATAGCTCTTGCATTTCAGATTCTGATGCAAGACTAGAAAACTGGCAAAGCATGTTACATGAAGTATCTTCCAGGAAATGTGCACGGATCACGAAGTCATTCCGCTGGATTGGGAAAGAGGTAATTCCAATCCCTACCTTTGATGGTTTATCTAATGTGTATTGTTTTATCAAAGAATATACTGCAACAATTCCGAATGAACACCGTGTCTCAGCTCTAGACATGGCATTGTGTGGCATACCTGCCAGATGATGGGATACGCATAAGAAGATACTGACAACATGGGATCAGTGTAGAATTAAGATGCTAATCAGGTTTGCTGATAAGGTTACCCTATCCTTTGAAAAATATAATGGACAAATGGATCCACGAGAGCATATTCGAATATGTTCCAAAGCATGGATAGAAATACCATAGGCAGAATGGGTAGATCTGTTTGTGCACACGTTAGAAGAACCGATTCCGAAGAAATGGTACCTAAACTTGGAGTTGCGCAGAGGCACAGTGGACTGGTCGGGCCTCACTGCGACCTTCCAGCAAGATTTCAGCTTCGAAGACGAGCATCCAAGTATCAATGACGCGCTGCAGGTCATTAAAAAAAAATATTCAGTCTAGATTGTACATAAGGAAACATGACACTAGAATAATTCTTCAGCACAGATTGCATACCTGAGCGCCTACAACCTGAATGGGAAGAGCAGCTAGAACATGCTCTTGATTTTTATCACATTGATGGAGAAACTAAGGATACAGCAGATAGTGATGACGAGGACCCGCGCAACATACGGATACCTGAGTCAGAGGGATCGCGTGAGGTAGAAGGACCTCCACTGGAAATTCCAGACATGAGTGGACCCGTGAAAACAAGGAAAGTGAACATTGGCACCAGCGAAGCGCCAAGGTTCGCAGCTATTGCAGATTATTGGGACGAAGATACAATTGAAGAGGTTGCGGGTATATTACAGGAATATCAAGAACTATTCCCAACCAAGTTCACAGAGATAAAAGGTATCTTGGGAGACTTAGGAGTGATGAAAATTCCTCTTAAGCCTGATCGAAACCTGTGAAACAAAGACCATACAGACTGAACCCGTGCTATAAAGAACGAGTTAGGTCAAAACTCGATAAGATGCTCGATGCAGGGATCATTGAGCCAGTTGAAGAATCTGAATGGATAATCCCGATGGTTATCCAGGACAAGAAAACAAAGGGCGAGATCAAAATTTGTGTGGATCTCAGAAAACTCAACGATGCTTCAATGCATGACCCATTCCCTACACCTTTTACAAATGAAGTGCTAGATAATGTTGGAGGGAATGAGGTCTATTCTTTTACTGATGGATTCTCTGGTTACCATCAGATTAGGATTGATTGTGCAGATAGGCACAAGATGACTTTTGCTATAGAATGGGGGTCGTTCCAATACACAGTAATGCCCTTTGGTCTGAAGAATGCACCCGCCATATTCTCTACAGTGGTCATCGCAGCATTTAAGGATTTTATACATAAGTTTCTAGAGGTTTACTTTGATGATTGGACCATTTTCGGGATATTGAAGAACCATGCCGTGAACCTCAAGATGATGCTGGAAAAATGCAGACAACACCAAATTTCATTAAACTTGAAGAAGTGTCTTCTGTGTACCCTATGGATTCTTGTTGGGACACATTGTATGCAATTAAGGATTGATGGTAGACCGTACTAAGTTCGCAGTCATTGTAAACTTACCTACACCCAATTCAGTTAAGCAATTGCACACTACATTGGGGCATATTGGTTACTACAAGAATTTCATAAAAGGGTATGCGCAGATAACCACAGCTATGGAAAAACTGCTGAAGAAAGATGTACCATTCATTTGGAATGAGGATTGTGAGAAAGGATTCGACACATTGAAGGAGAAAATGGTCACTGCGCCGATCCTAGTTTTCCCAGACTGGGAGAAGCCTTTTCACATCCATGTGGATTCATCATGCATAGCATTGGGTATTGTTCTTGCGCAACCAGGAGAGGGAGGCATTGATCATCCCATTGCCTTTTCCAGTAGAAAGTTATCATCTGTTGAGAAGAACTATACTACTACTGAAAGAGAAGGACTTGCAATGGTATATGCGCTGCAGAAGTTCAAGCACTACTTGCTTGGTGTGCACTTCTCCAGGTTCACTGACCATTCTACCTTGAAATACTTGGTTAATAAGCCAGTGTTAGGGGGACGCATATGCAGATGGTTACTACTCTTTCAGGAGTACGATTTTGAGATTGTTGTTAAGCCAGGCAGATTGAATTTGGGACCTGATCATCTATCAAGAATTAAGTCAGGAGAAGAGCCTACGAATTTGGAGGACAATCTGCCTGATGCGCAGTTGTTCACCATACAAGTTGCAGATGAGTACTACCAGGACATCATTGATTTTTTTACCACTGGATTCGCACCCGCAGAGTTCACTATGCAGCAAAAGAAACAACTAGTAGTGCGCGCAGTAGACTTCACTATAATTGTAGGTCAACTATACAAACTGGGACCGGATGAAATATTGCGCAGATGTGTGCTAGAGCATGAGAAACCATTTATACTAGCTGATGCACACTCAGGAGTCGTAGGAGGCCATTATGCAGGAAGAGCTACTGCGCAGAATATATTGCACATAGGGATATGGTGGCCTACAATTCATAAAGATTCGAAGGAACACTGCCAGAATTGTGATGTCTGTCAGACAACAGGGAAGTCGTCACGCAAAGATGAAATGCCATTAAATCCATAGATGACATTGCAGGCCTTTGAGAAGTGGGCCATTGATTTTGTGGGTCCTATTAACCCACCAGGAAAAAGAACTAGCGCGAGGTATATCATTACTGCTATCGATTACCTCACCAGATGGGCAGAAGCAAAGCCAGTCAAAGACTGTAGCACAACTACATCCATAGAGTTTATATATGAGAATATTCTTACAAGGTTCGGATGCCCAAAGATATTGATGAGTGATCAAGGCACTCATTTTCTGAATAAGGCCATTGAGTCTTTAACCGAAGAGTTCCACGTTCATCATCAGCGTAGCATGCCTTATCATCCATAGGCAAATGGAACTTTTGAAGCATTTAACAAAGTGTTGGAGAATGTGCTAACGAAGACATGTAACGTCAATCGGGACGATTGGGACCTGCGCATCCCATCTGTACTATGGGCATACAGGACTACCTATAAGAAACTAACTGGCCATACACCTTTCAGGTTGGCCTATGGACAAGAAGCAATAATGCCGATGGAGTACATTGTTCCCAGCTTGAGAATAGTAGGGTTTACAGGCATGGCCGATCGTGCAGCACTCGAAGAAAGACTCCTACACTTGGTTGGGCTAGAGGAAGATCGCTTCGTCGTAGGCTTCCACCAACAAGTATAGAAAGAGCACAAAAAATCTTGGCATGATCGCCACATCAAGAACAAGAACTTTTAGGTAGGTGATCTAGTCCTCCTGTATGATAGCAAATTCATTAAATTTCCTGGAAAATTTAAGAGGCATTGGCTTGGCCCATATACTGTAATACATGTTACTAATAGTGGCGCAGTCCAGTTAGCTACATTAGCCGGAGTACTTTACCAAGTTTGATAAATGGTAGCAGACTAAAGCTTTACCGTGATACTCTGGCTGTGCAGAATCCTATATGATCAGGGGAAGTGTACCGCGCAATACTACTGAAGTTGCGCGCAAAAAAAAAAGAGAAGAAGAAGAAGAAAAGAGGCAAGAGGAGAGTGGACACGCAGAGCAAGTCCAGAAGCTCGTCGCGCAGAAAAGGTGGACCGACAATCTCGCAGAAGGTAACACCCAGTGCGCATCGTGTACCGAACATCCTATTAGACCGCCAGCGCATTATAATGGAAACTGTCACCAAGACATCTATCGGCCGGTTAGTGGGACGTTAACCAAATTGGCAGCAATAGGGAAACTCACAATTTAAAGGCGGATGGGACATTTTGGAACCCATTAAAGACCGAAGTGACCAGTTCATACCGAAATCCGGATGGCAGGCTAAGCCATTAACGCGGATTCAATGGATTTGACAAGCTGGTTTGACAGGAAACCGTTTGGCATTTAAGGAAACAACGTTCGCATCACGAGAATGATCGGCTGACAGGCCCAAGATATATGCATGAATTGGAAATCAAGATGGCTTTAAGGACCTCGGGTACTGCGGAATGCCACGTAGTAGCCCAGCAGAGGCTATAAATAGACCTCGCTCGGCCACTTAACCATTTTTATGAAGTGTTTGAACTAGTTGAGAGTCGAGCGACCAGAGCATTATATGAGTGACTCGGTTGAGTTAGCAGATCTTTCTCGGTTATTTGAGCAAATAGGGATTCCAGCAGCAATGACGGCGACGAAACCAGGTCCATCCAGAAGTTCAGCAGGACAGGCTACAGGAAGTAGCAAGGGCAAAGAGACAGCAACTCCAGAGAAGGGGGGCTCCGAAGTGCCATTACAGCAGACAGCTTCGGCTCAAGTTCTGCCATGTTATCTAGTGCCTGACTACATTCCCCCAAGGAAGCTCGATGCCCCACTAGTAAACATAGAAAAGAACTTCAAATATGAAATCCCGCTACCCGATATCTCTACCAGGGTTAAGATTGAGGAGAATCTGATGGGTGGCGTACCAGGCTGCAAGTTCGATGAGCAAGACTTACTGGAGAGTACGTTGGAAATGCCCAAAAATTACCCACAGTTTAGACTAGATGCCTAAATCAATTGGGTCAAGGACGCATAGATCGACACTGGCAGGCTGGAAATTCAAGAATGGCTAAGGGCCATCCAGCCATCAGGCTTATTAAATTTACTGCAAATGCCACACTTTACTAAGAGCGCTGAGTTTTCTGCCGTAGCGCGCACACTGCTCACTTGCGTGCATGAAGGATTCCTATGGTTGGACACGTGCATCGACATCAGTATCTACCTAGTCCATCAAATCAATGGACTAAAAAAGTGAGGAGATGACCCTGCTAACCTCATCATCAAGAGAGCGCACGATAAAGCCCTTGACGCTGAAATAGAAAAAGAGTCCGGCATAGCACGTAAGGGACAGGGGTTCCCAATGGTAGAAATGAATGACCGCGCTACACAGTTTACGACCTAGTTGCTTGCAGGAAAGCTGTTACGCAAGTGCAGACCACCTGAGGTACCTACGGTCGCAATCAAGGAAGCCGCTAATGTATTGCACAGAAAATCTTACAATTGGTGCCAGTTCCTATTGAACGAGTTTCTAGCAGATGTTCAGGATACCCAAGATGATGGAACACCATTCCATTTTAGCTGGATGCTAGTGTTGATAGCACGTGTAGGCTAGAAAGAGCTAGAGAATTACCAAGGAGCTACCACTTTAGCTGGACAAGGCCGAGGAACGCGCTTTGCCAATCTATGGGCAAGCCCAAAGGCGTCTAGGCAGCAACAAACGGCTGAAGTATTTTATGTTTACTATCACCAGTTGCATGAAGCAATTATGGCAACACCACGCGTTTCCAAACCACTAGCTGATGAATACACCTGCATCATCAGATTTCAAGCAAAAAGGCACCAAACATTCATTCAACCAAGAGGTGACATAACAAGGCATGATTTATGGTATCCAGGATTTTACCGACTGGATAAGCAGGAAATCGAGGGAATGATGGAACGATGGGATCCCGAATGGAGAGTCCCCGCTTCATGTGATGATGCATCAGACTACGAGCGTAACGTAGAACCCCTTCGGGAGAAGATCGATTTCAAATACACCGATGAAGAAGATACCCAAATAGATCAGGAAGACAAAGAAGAAACAACAACAAAGAAGGGAAATAAGGGCGGACTACCAGCTGGAACGCCCATTGTGGAAGAAAAGGATGACGCACAGAGTCAACATTCCGCTTCATCGGCAGCAAAGAGAAAGGCCACTGAAGGCCCCTCATAAGCATAGGGCCGACGCACAAAAAGAAAGGCTGAAAAACCCAAGCTTGGGCCGAAACTACATCCCGATGATTGCGAGACCATTGCAACGAAAGTGTAGGAAGCATGGGAAGAGACTCACGCTGAGAAAGAAGCCAAGCAAGAAAAACTGTAGTTGACCATAATCCAAGCTATGGAGGAGGTCAAGACATTGATAGCCCATATGGGATTGGGGCAATCAGGTTCAGGTATTAACGGGAAATCAACAGAGCCAAGCGCACAAAGAAGACCACCTGTTACTGGAAGTAAGCATCTGTGCATCTTGAACCTTGAAACTAGCTACCTGATTTACCCAAATGAAACGGTTAAGGAGGCACTAAAGACTGGGCGCCTTGACCTGAACATTGGGGCCTTGCCCCTAGAGGACCTGAACGAGTTCCACATCAGAGTTGCAAAATAAATTCATGAGAGAGGCCTCACCTCATATGATAAGTGCACACAGCTAACGGAAGACATCAATCAGTTAAGGCAGGAATCAGACAAAACCAAGCAAGAATTGAGCGCAACCAAGGAAAAGGGCCAGAAGCTGAAGGAAACCATTTCATCTATGTGCGCACACATAGAAGAATGCGAAGAAGAAGATGACATGGAGGACACAATAAAGAAAATTGGGGCCAAGGTAGAGTCCCTTACTGCTGAGAAAATGGAGATGGAAACCGCGTATAAAGGCAAAATCACAGAGTTGGAGGCTCGGGACCCCGTCATTTCATCAGATGAGTGCCCAGCTCCAGCTGAGGACGTCAAAGTAACCATGGATGGCATTTCATTGGAAGTGATGAAATGCCAAGACTTACTTGAGCACATAACTACAGCAGTAACCGGGTTGAACGAGGATCCTACTCTACAGCAGGTAAGGGCAGAAGTAGAACATAAGAAGCAACAGGTAGATGCTGCAAGTATATAGATGAGGAATGCGCCGGCGAGAGAGAAAGTGCAGAGATTTAATGAGGTCAAGGACCTGCAGAAAGAGCTAGAAAAACTAAGGGAGAAAGAGGCTTTCGCATCGGACAGGCTGCAGCCTATTGAGCAAGATGGCCTTGAATTAATGCAGCAATTCGATGCGAAGTTCATAGAACTTCAGACGGTAGAAGGCACTATACAGGAACAAGTGGCTCGAGAGAAGGTCTCACAGGCTACTCTGGAGATGCTTCAAGGGTTCGAACAGAAAGCCAAGAACATAGTTGCGGAGTTAGAAGAAACTCTGCAAAGCTTCACAGTAAAGCTCGGGACGACGAAATACGCGGCACCAGGGTCCGTAGGTGGAAGTGGCTTGGGACAAGCCACAGGTGAGTGTTAGGGGCCAGTTGGGCTGGGCCCAAGTGGGTTGGAAAAATATATAAGTATGGAAAAGCACGCGTAGCATGCTGCAGCAGGAAGAAAAGGAAATTTTGATAATTGCACATTGCGCGTTGTGGCAGGAAGAGAAAGCAGTTTTGGTGAAAGCGCATTGTGCGCGGCGGCAAGCGACGAACAATTTTGAGGTTTTGCGCGTGTCGCGTAATGGAAATGACTAAGGCATGGTCGCGCAGTAGGATGATGCGCATAAGATATTTTGGGAAGAACATGGGTAAAGGTCAGACAAGGATATCACCTAGTTTGGGTAAGGAACAGGTGGATGACAGATGAAAGCGACTTGTTCGAATGTGTGGCGTCAAGCAATTGAGAAGCTAGGCCACGACGCCGATGGCGACAGGAAGGCGAAGGAGTGGAAAGAGACAGGCCATGATGCAATTGTAACCGTTTTGAGGACTGTAGCTATCAGAAGAGCGTGTGAGCCACGAGTGGCCCAGGCGGAGCAGGTTGTTGATGGCGACAGCTAGGGTGGTAGTTAGCCACGACAGTTTTGGAAACCTTAGGGTTTCAGCCTAATGATTGTAAAGACATGACCTACGGGCATGATCTATAAATGAGGCACAATATTGTAAGAGAAGGGTTACTCTTCATTTTGTTAAGTATTGATTATTGTATAATCTTAAGCTTAGAAAATCCATCGTAAAGGCTCTGCAGCTGAGTGCGCAGAGACCTATCTGAGAGAGAGAAGAGAGTCTGTAGCTGAGTGTGTAGACTAAGAACGGTTGTACCCTTCCCATTAAAAGCAATATTAACAACCATTCTTGTGGATGTAACCTCCATCCGGGGGGTGAACCATGTTAAATTCTGTGTTGTGTGACCAATGTGTGTTTATGATTGTTTAATTGCTTGGTATGAATGTTTAGTGCTGGAAACTTCTATTATGTGATTTCTTTTATATGTATTCACCACAGTGAATGGGAATAATATGTTAAGTAATGCATGCGCAGAGGAATGTTAAGTATTCAACATGTATGAATCTATCGATTGGAATGTATGAATCTATCTATTGGTCAAGTAGTGAACACTGAGTTTAAGCGCAGCGTTGGAGTGCGCAGTAACGTATGTTATTAAACCATCCACAATTTACTGATAAGAACTTGAACGAAATGAAGGGATAAAGAATGCTAAGTAGATTGGTTAGAATTGGACACCGTGGCAAGGATGCGCAGTCTCATTGATGCACCGAGTCATTGAAGGTTGCTGCGAGGTAAGATCTTGATAGCTTACTGTTGTAACACAAAGGTATCCTATATCACACAATCATTGGAGGTGCGAGTGCAGTTGCGCGCTGAAGTATCTGACGCGGAACAAAAGGTTCACGCAGTTATCTAGCCCCGCAACCCGCAAGGTGTTGCGCTACTTATTAGCTTTCCCCCCATCGCATCACCCGGTTGTGGAAACTTGATTCCGCAACCACCCCCTCAGCTTCACCTCGGGTGAGACCTCAGGCTGCGTGTAGCATATTGCCAAAAGGGTTGGTGAATTGGGGTTTTGTTGGTTCCTTGAACTGCGAAGTACCTGGGTCTACACTGGAAACCTCAAGAAGGTGATCTACATCCAACATTTCTCTACATTTTGTAAAATGTCTTGGAACCAAGAAGATCTTCTTTTAGAGGGAGTTTCATCAGGTGACCTCTCAACCAATTCTACCGGTTCTTCAATAGCTATCGAATCTGAGGCATCTCTGGTTTCTCCCTCTCTAACTCTGAAGGGTGAGAATCAGACTCAGGATCCTCCATATCTGAATCACATTGAATCTCTTTCGATATTTTCAAAGAAACTTCCTCATGGAAGGTAACATATCAGCTGACTTCAATGTGTCTCTGACCAAATACATATATTCGGTATTCTTTGGATGACTCGCTATAACCCACAAAGGTTCCTTTCTTTCCAGAAGTCTCCATCTTTGTTCTCTTTTATTTCGGTACATGAATATCGTATACAGGGCTCCCAAATATCCTCAAGTGTGAGATGTCTAGATTCTCAATGGTAAACACTTATTCTAGTGTCTTCTCATCTAGAATGGCATGCGGGATTCTATTTTGGATGTACACAACTGTATAGGTGGCTTCTTCCCATAATGAGGTAGACATATCTTGATCATGCATCATGGTTTTTTCATCCTCACATATGGTTCTATTCTTTCTTTTGGAAACCCCATTTTTTCGAGGGTTGTATGGTACTGTTAGCTGTCTATATATTCTTGCATCACTACATAGATCATTAAATGCACGTGAATCAAATTCACCTCCATTATCAGACCTTGATGCATAGATGCAATTTTCTTTCTGATTTTCAACTAGGGCTTTAAACTCGTTAAATTTGCTAAGAGTTTCACTTTTATCCTTCATGAAATAAACCCATGACTTCCTAGAAAAATCATCTATGAACAGTACATAATATAAGAAGCCACTCAGGGAGGCGGATGACGTGGGACCACAAACATCATAATGTATTAAATATAAAATCCATTTAGATCTAGTAGAACTGCTAAAAAATATTTTCTTAACATTATTCCCAAGTGCACAACCCTGGGATACACTATCATGCTCAAAATCAAATATGGGAAGATATTTTACCATCTTTTGAAGTTTTGGCAGCGCTTTGTAGTGTAGGTGTCCAAGCCTTCGGTACCATAGATAACATGGACTTATAGTTTGGTGAATCATATCTTGAATGTACTTCCCATGTACCTTGTAGAGTCCTCCCTCTCGAACTGCAATCATAGAAACATATTCGAGGATTGTGTTCTTCGGCCATAAAAGTTCTTTGTTATCCATGAAGATAACTTAGAAGCCTTTTTATTCAAGAACTAAAACTTAGAGGAGGTTCTTCTTCAATCCTGGAACATATAGAATCTCCTCCACATCTAAAATATCATCGGTGCTCAGTTGGAAAGAGGTGGATCCAAATCCTTGGATCGAATAAGTTGAGTTGTCCCCCAACTCTACCATGCATGTGAATTCTTTCTCTTTTAGATCGGTGATGGTTCTCTTGTAACCAGTCATATTTTTGGATGCACCACTGTCAGTCAACCATGTGTCTGCATTTGAGATGATGGATCCCGAAAGGGATGAGACAAGATAATACTCCCTTCTTGTCTCCTTTTCTTTGGATGCATTCTTTTGACTGATTTCATCTTCTATGGCGGTAGAAGCATGAAACTTCCGTTTCCTCTTTGCTCTGCAATCTCTTGAGAAATGGCCTTTCTTGTTGCAATTGAATCATCTAGTTTTTGATTTGTGAAATCCTTTGTTGAAATCCTTCTTCTTTGAATGAGATAACTTAGTTTGGAAGAAGGGTTTCTTTCCTTTCATCATTCTTTCCATGAGGGAAATATTTTCTTCTTTGATGCACACTGACTTGCTCTGTATTCGCCCCTCCTCTTGGAGGAAATCATGCCACAACCTTTCAAAGTTAGGTTGTACTCTTGGCCATTTACCGCAGCCAAAAATGTCTCCCATGAGGATGGGAGACCATCAATAGCGGTTTGGAAAAGATCATCTTCATCCACCACTACTCCAATACTAGCAAGATGATCTCTTACCTGAGATATCTTGTAGAAGAAGGAGGCCACTATCTCATCCATATCCATATTTAAGTTCCGAATCTTATTCTTCAATGCCCTCTTTTGACTCGGGGCCTTCTTCTCATATAGATTAGTCAATGTATCATAACATTCTTGCACGGTCTTCAACAGTGTGTTCAAGGGCGTCAAGTTATCTTTTACTGAATCATAGATGATCCGTTCATCCTTAGCTTGATTCTTATTGAAGTTGATGCGCCATACATTAGATGTAGGCTCCTCCACCACAAAGGATACATAGCCATCCAAGTCATGTTCCTCTAGGATGTTGAGAATCCTAGCCTTCCAAGTGTTTAAGTTTGAGTTTCCCTCATGATGGTCTTCCGGTCGTACAAAGATCGATGCCATAGTCTTCAATTCTTGAGCTCAACTTCTCAGGATCAATGTAGGCTCTAGCTGGCATGCAAAATTGAGATCCTTCATGCCATGAGCTCTGGTACCATATTTAAATTTGATTGATATTTTATCTTTAATTCTTTTAGATGCAGAGACTTGAAGCAATGAGACAATTCAATCCATGAAATTCATACAACCATAAAACAAGATATACCCTGGGGAAAATCCTCAAAATTATGAGAACAAAACCCCCAGCAATTATTCTCAGTATAATATAATGGATAGCAGAGAATGCTTTCTTTTACAACATAGCAGATTGATTTCGGAAGATAAGAGATCACCAAACTTCTTGGTGAATATACAGAAGCAATACAAAAGAGAGATCAATTGGGTGTGTTCCCATCACAACAATAACAAGCACAAATAATACCCTTCACAAAGAGAAGTGCCTTGATTTCAATGGAGAAGAGAATTCACTTCACACTGGATTCAAAAATCATGTATACCATATTTATACATTCTTCTCTTCTATTTTTAACTTCTAACATCCATATGAACTCGCCCTCAAAATGGATGTATTAATCTTGCATGGAGTGGTGCACCCCACTTCTCATGCAGTGCTTCATCTCACTGAGCTATCACTTAGGATGAACTCGCCTCTTAACTGAAATATTTCCCACTTAGTTAGGTGGCTAACTTACGTGTCGACATGCAAGTGTCACAACTCATGTGTCATCTTTTTGTTTAGTATAAGTGTCATCATGTAATAACAATTAGTTAACTAGATCTTCTCTTTAATTGAAGTGTCGTCTTTTGTTTAACTAAAGTGTAAATAATTTAGTTAACTAGTCCCTTTTATTTAACACTTAGTTAACTCAAATCATGCTGATTGATTTATTTGAAGTGACCACTGTGATTTCTTTAGTTAACTGAGACATATATTTAACCGATGCTTTAACTCAAGCATCGATACTTAACTGAAGCTCTATAACTGAAGATTTAATAATTCGAGTTCTTTTTAATTAGCTGAAGTTTCTACATGAGAAATTTTGAATTCTCTTGATCTCTATGATTTATCTTTTATTTCTTTATCTCTTACTGCATGGTCAATATGTGCTAACTTTAATTATCCATCACATTACATTATACTAAGAAGAATTATCGGATGCTATGATCATATTATATTATTCCGGACCAAATGATCATATGCTAAAGCAATTTACTTCAGAGGTGATCAATCTCTAAAGGAGACTTAATAGAAATCTGGTGATTATGGTTAATAATATATCACACAACATTAAATGCTTTTAACAAGTAAAGTATGACCTTTATACGGAAGGTCCACCTCTATACAGGAGGTCCATCTCATGGATACCTTTATACAGAAGGTTGACCTCTATACAGGAGGTCCATCTCATTGTAATACCCCCAATTCGACCCTTAGGATATATTAGCCTTTAATGTAAATAATGTGTACATGTGATGTATGTTTTCCTAGCGTGGAGCTCAAGGCCAAGGCCCCGCTAGTGAAAGCCCGAATTTTATTTAAAGGGAAAGTATTTGATATTTTGATACCATGTGCTCTGAAGCCATGGAACATTGTAAAAGGGTGTAATTAAACATCATGCAATATAAAATACCAAAACTGGCTATGGAGGCAACGAATGAGAAGGGGCCACATGTATCCACTAGGGAGTGGTGAGGGGGCTATGGGACTAAACCCTAGGATGCCACATGTCATTATGAGAACCCATTGACTTCCCTAGATGACATTTATGCCTGTTGTAAGGAAGTGGTTGAGATGTCAGCCCATGGTTTTAATGGGGAATGGGCAACCCATAAATTCGTATGGGTAGATATGGGCTCTGTTTACTTGTCCCACAAGTCACTCTACTTCATGGGAGGTGGCTTCATTCTCATCCCCATTGCATGGTGAAGAAAGCTAGCATCATTCTCTACCCAAAAACGAGCTCCCAGTAGGGAGAAAACGAGAAATCGCGACTGTGAGAGAACCCACATTTTGGGAAGCAAAAAACGCCCAGAATGGGTATTGGACAGTGAAATCCAATGGGGGATCCGTTGGTATGAGCCTTGGGGCGAATTTGGGAGCAATGGCTACCCCCAAATCCATGGGAAAACCCAGTTTGGATAGCCCAGAAAATCAGTGACGGATTTGGGGTTATTTGTGACAGAGTTGTGAGAAATCCAAGTGTGGATGTATGAACAGAGAATGGAATTGCTGAGTCTAGCTTGAAGTGTATGTGGCTCTGGGATTGAGCTCAGGGGACGAGCATCCTCCTCCATTTCCCATCGCATGCTTGAAAAACCCAACTATGTGTTGTCTTAGCATGGTTGTCTGAGTGAAACCCTGACTGTGAGTGAGCCATCTAGTTCCTCCTTAGTGGATACACAGCCCAGCTCGGGGGTGATCTCTCAGCTGAAAGAATACAGGCTGGACAGAGATCTATGGTTGGGTGGAACGTTGCTCTCACGTAGCCAGTCGTTGGACATTTGTGTTGCAAGATAAGTACTCTGTGTGGTTTACCTTATATGCATTATGTGTTTGCAGTGTGTTAATTCAGAATGGTAATTATTCATGTTAATGAAATCAATATGTAGTATGTGTATAGCCTAAGAAGGGGATTGAACTCCCTGCCTATTGATTGCTTGAGATAAATAGGCTGATGCAATCTATGCTGTATGTGTGTTGTTATGTCTAAATTCCGCTGTGTTTATCGAAGTTTACATCTGTATAGAGAAGTTTTTAATTGTTATGAAATTATGAGTAAAAGTATTGGGGCTAAGCCTATGTCAAAAACCCCTTGTGTTGTTGATGTTTCCTTCCCTGCAATTGAATGAGAGAAGGGGACACTACACTCATGGATACCTTTGTACGAAAGGTTCACATGATAATCATGAATTGATACACACATGTTCGGAGCCTTTTCCAACAAGAATTTACAACATCATTACTTTGATCAATTACTTCTATATGGGAGGACTAACCTTTACACTGAAGGAAATCAAAGTGCTCACCTTTATACGGGAGGATCAATCTTGGCTACACAATATTGGTTTGGATAATGCCTCCTGATGATGTATATTTAACATAATTCTTTTCTACCATGGCATACAATTGCGTGACCATCACTTGTGCTATATGATGGGATATCTATTGACTAAATTTTGCACATATCCCCCCTTGGAAAGAAAATTTAATAAAATCTCAAGTTCAAAACTTTAGTGTTAGCACCTAGAAAAATTCATATTCAAGGCATATTTGTGGCTCACAAAGCATTTGGAAACCCTACAAAACCATCAATCACATTTGAGTTGGTAGGGGTATTCCTTTCAAATTAGCACTTCTTTGAATGACCACTACATTTGGTGGTTTCCCTTGGTTCTATTTGAAGGAAAATCTCTCACTGGATCCCCTTAGTTTTCACCAAAGCAACTTTTTCAAAAGTGTATTATGCAAGCCAATAACCTTTTATGATGGAAATTCCCATCACTAGAAGACATGACCATCTCTAAATGATGAATTTTCGCTCTTTATCACTTTAGATTGTTAGATATTTCATTGCAAAAGGGTCATTTCAAAAAAAATGTGTCCTGATGCATTAGCATGGTGGAAACATTGGTAGTGGAATCCCTTCATGGAGTATAAACCAACATAAGGTTATCAATGGCTCGATGTTAGGCCTAGGGTAGATTCCAAGTTTAAAAATATTTGGTGACTTTGCTCTAAAGAATCTACATGGCTTTTACCACACTCAACAAGATTTGGAGACTTTGCTCTAAGCAATATACATGGCTCTTTCAACTTCACTCTGTATGCAAATCCTTTATTGAGCCTAAAAACATTGATTTTTTCCGCTTTGACTCTAGGAAACCTTCCTCTTTCCTGACAACTAAAATATCTTATATTTCCACAATATAAGTGCCCCATTTATTACAAAAATTATAATTTTAAAGCATATTTTTTGCTAACTGTACATTTTCTAATGCAATGTGGGAATCGATTGCAACCTTGTGTGATCAATACATTACAAGCTCTATTACTTAGAACATCATTATCCTTGGTGATCCATTCCTATGGGCCAATGAATGTATTTTTAAATACACATTTCATTCATTTCACCAACTATGATGAGATATGATATGTTTAAAACTACTTTCACAAATCCAGTTCCATGCCAAGAAGGTGGAGGTGCCAATGTCACATCTATTGCAATGGATTTCTAGGGGAAGACCACTTGCACTTATGAAAAAAATACCCTAGAAGTGCATTCTCTTGTTGAATTGACACATTCAGATAGGTCTAGTAGTTCAACCTAAGGACAAGGAAGGAAGGAAAAGCAGATATCACATGTTTCAACAAGATCAATAAATATTTTTCCATTAATCCACCCCACAATGAGTAAGAAAATAATTTAAAAGCACCCACAAACCTTGAAGGAAATACATATGACTGGTTCATGTGATGGACATGAAAAACTAATGGTATCTATCTAGACAAAGTAAAATATTCCACAATGAAGTTTTCAAGATATTTCACAATGATGAAGAGGACATATTCACTAAATTTACTCATTTGTGCCAGAAGGGATCAGTAAGGACCAAACCAAATTCTAGAAATGTATATCACGGTTCTGAAGTCAATATGTGTAGCAAACTTAAATTACTTAAGCCAAGAAATATGGCTAAAGATGAAAAACAAGTCTGATAGAATTATTCTTTAGGGCACATTTTCCACAGAGGTACTTGCCGGGATAGACTCCTCAGGATTCATATCAGGAGTGCCTTACTTCCAGTTTTGAACTGCAAAATCATAATTTTGTGATAAAGATTCTTTGATTGAACCCTTCAAAGAATAGTGTCATCTCTGTAACTCGATACATACATATATCTACAATTCAAAATCTAGGTGATACATGTACAGAAAATAGCTTATGTGTGCCTAAATGTAACATGTATAAACAACAATGTATGGTAACTGACCATCAAAACATTTTCACTAGTAGTGTAAACATGCCTTTCCCTATGCCTTTTACAATTGATCATGTTAAGATTATCAAAATCCATATAAACTTTGGAAACTAGTAGAAATCCAAAAAATATATATACGGAATCTGCAATCAGTTCAAAAATTTGTCTGGGATCAAAATATCTGTCTTATAAAATTATAAAGTATATATAGTTTTTAAATTATAAAATATATTTTGATATTTTTTTGTACTGGTGGTTTTCCTAGCATATATGGATCCTGCCTTTTCAAAAATCTAGTGTATATGTATCCTTATCCTAGTAACTTAGGTTTTGGCCAAATTGTCTCTTATTGAATCCTATTATCCATTTTTTGTAGGTGCCATAGCTTGTGTTGTTATGAGGAACACCAGAGTGAGCATGGTGCCACTGTAAGATTTGTGCCATACAAAGAGGTTCCAATCCAATTTCTAACCCGGGGCTCACATGCCTTCCCTAAGTTGTAAAGAGTTGGAGAAGTTAGAACACCACATTATCAAGGTGTGACAACTAACAACCTTTTCTTCGATTTGAATAAGTTTGTCCTTGTTGCACTGTGGTAAGGAATTGCTGCAAGTTCTTGTATTTGAATTATGGACATATGTTAATAGGTGTTCACCTTCATATTGGCCTTGTTTGTCCATATATGATTTATGTAAGTTCTAATATTTTTATAATTTTATGTAATCATATCAACTTTAGTGTTAGTGAAATTATAACATACAGAGAAACGTTGATTTCTAAGTGTGGGCTTACATTTAGAAAATCTTTGGACTCACATTTTAAGGAGGGGATTCTTAATTGCTCTGTTTTCAAGAGATCTCAGAGATCATGTCGATTATCCATTTTTAAGTGTTGGGAAGGGATATATTTAATAGTTTTAAGGCATTTGACTATGGGTTTCTATACTTAGATCGAACCGAGTTGGCATTTGAGAAGGAATGACTTTGTCCTAGTTGTAATTGAGAGCCAAACTTTAGAAATTTGTCTTGAGCATAAAAATACTAACACCAGTTCTCGGCAGTTTAGGTCATCAACAACAACATCAAAGCAGGTTTAACAACATATTGGTACAAAAATCAACTCAGTTGTTGTGGAAACATAAACCCAAGGGTTTGAAGAGCATGAGAGTGTTGAAACAAAGCACATAAGAAATGGGGTTTGGAGCTCAAAGTATTGAAGAAAACATGGGCCAAATGTGAGAATATTTTCATGATGGGTTAACATGTCTATTGCAATTATTATGATATTTCTTGATTGCAGAGCAAGATATTCTATTTTTCAGTAAACAACAATATACAAAATAAAATTCCCCTTTAGTCATACATGATCCCAACCTCACTCTGAACCAAGTGTTCAAAGATGATGTCTATCAGCCTTTTTATGTAATTTCTAGGAAAAGAAATTTGTGAGCAGGCTAGTAGATTCCTCCATCCTCCAGTCACCAGAATTTCTAGTGGATCCCGTATCAATGCAGAAGAGCGCCTTATGATACCTTTATAGACCTAATAAATTTGTCTAGGCATTGAAAGTATTCTGAGTAATTTTTGGAAGTGACTTAGCACTCAGTTTGAAGCAAGTGGAAACTACATGTACATTTATAGTATATGCAACCACGCTCATTATAAAGAACTGGTTGAGAGGTCTCCATCATGATTATCTTTGGGAATGTACAACCTTGTTTGAACTTCAAACAATTGTCACTTCCAAACCTAGGCATAAGATAGCAAGTCAACAACATCAAAATGGGTTCTAAGTGGATTTTTGCATGAAAGGAGAAGTTCTAGGTATAACTTAGGCTAGTAAATCAATGCTCAAAGATATTTTGAGCCCTTTCCAACTACAATAAAAAAAAAATGAGATTTGGGAAGAAAATTAGAGAAGAGTATGTGGTGACCTCCTAAGCAACAACCAATGATTTGAGGAGTTTTATGCCATGTTTGGGGTGGTTGTCCTCTCCTCTGACTAGGTTGAAAGGTTGTATTTTGTTTTCAAGTCTATTGTAGGTTCTTGGTCTGAAAATAACATGTTTCTCCATGAAACCAGCCTTAAAATTCATTTTTGGGCAAGTTTTATGGGTGCGAAAAACGTAACAATTGATTCTAGTGTGTTCTGGGTGCAATTTAGAACTATTCATGACCTTGTGCAGCAACCATTGGCAATTATGGGCATGAAAATGAAGCCTGCAGTGACCTTCCTCTAGTGGCATCCCTTAAAGTAGTAATAAAAACTATTAATAACAGTTCTAGGCATAAAAAGGGGACAAAAACAAGTCTGGGTAGACTTATCAACATCCAATCCTCATTTTTAGGGTCTAAAAGGAGGCTACATGGATGTAAACAATAGTTCTGAGCACCCTTGTGCATGTAATCCAATCTCTTAAGAATAGTAGTGGAATTAATTCACTATATTCAAAAATCAAAAGTCTAAAGACATAAAGACATGCAACATGCAATAAATTCATTCAATTTCAAATATACTCAAAACAATCTAACTACTAGTGGCCAAAACAATATGAATTCTACACACCACCAAATAAGACAAGAAACATGCTAACATGTATAGTAGAAAGGTTTGGAATGCTCCTTTGACAGTATTTTTCCCTATAGGTGTTGAGATTCAAGTGAATATTGTATTGACAGTCTATAGACATATGAAAATTATGCCAATTACATTAGAGAAATGTCAGTCTCGTGCCAATAGGTATCTTACAATGAATGTGTAGGAACCTATACATAGACCAATTTTCTCTTCTCTTAGCTATGCAGAGCTCATTTCCCTTTCTGAATACTGATAAGTATTTTCAAAGAAAATATGAAATAAGTAAATACATTCTAAAAAGTGAAGATGCTTAATTCATACAAGTGAAAGGAAATAAAAACATCTTCCTCAAACCATTGAATCAAAGAAATTCAAAAGAAACCAATGAAGCTACAACAAATGGTTCATTCAAGCATCAAATAAGAACTAGAAGCATTTAAGGGACTAACACAATCTTTAACCAAAATAAACCCAAACTTCCACAATCACAATAATACTAAAAACATAAGCAATAAAAAATCCATAGAAATTTTCCAAGGCATCAGAGCTAGACATTAACACGGTTTCATGTACTATAATGAGCCCATTCTTTCTTAGTAAAAGTTTTATTAAATTATTTATTTATCCTTTAATACTAGGACACTATCTATGTGAAGAGATAGGCCCCAACTTCGTCACATTCCAGCTTTATTTCTTGTCACAAACAAGAAAGATAATGTAATAGTTAAATATCAAAACATCAATCTTAAATAACTTACATCAAGGAAATGTAGTCCCAATCATCGATGTTACAATGAAAAACAAAAAAATATAGAATATGATTTTACCTAAAATGCAACCTCAAATTACCATATAGTGATCTTGCTACCATAAAGACTTTCCAACCTACTTCAAAAATAGAGGAACAACAAAGTTAGTCAAATAACATGAATCACATCATAAAAAATAGAACAGCTGGACTCATTGCCGAAATGTGTCAATGAAACACAACTGCACTAACTAGATTTAGGGCAAGTGGGGACTTCACTTTTTATCTCATCCCTTAATGGTCTAACGGACATGTGGGGACCTGAATCTTGACAAACCGAAAAACCAGTAGAATTCGCCCCATTTTGTACTACACTAGCTAATTATGCCTATGGAGGCTAAGACAATTATGCATTGTAACTATGCCAATTGCATTAGAGGAATGTTTGTCTCGTGACAATAGGTATCCTACGATCAATGGATAGGAACCTAGTGCATTGACCATTTTTATATTCACTTAGCTATGTAGAGATAATTTATTTTTCTGACTAACGATAATTATTTACAAAGAAAATATACAATGAACATAATAGATTCAGAAAAGTGAAGACAATTAATTCATGCAACTGAAAGTAAATAAAAACATATTTCCTCAAACCATGAATCAATGTAAATCAACTAAAACCAAACAAAACTACAATAAAGGGTTAAATCAAGAATCAAATGAGAACTAGAAGCATTCAAGAGACTAACACAATATTTAACTAAAATACATGCAAACTTCAAAAATCGACAAAATGCTTCAAACAAAAGCAATAAACAAACCATACAAAAATTTCAATATATTAGAGCTAAACACCAACACAGTTTCGTGTACTTGAATGAGCCCATTCTTTCTTAGCGAAAGTGTTGTCAAATTAGTTATTTATCCTTTAATGATAGGACACTATCTATGTGAAGATATAGCTCCTAGTCCTAGTTTTGTCAAATTCCAGCAATGATTCCTAACACATATAAGAAAGGGGCAATGTAATAGATAAACATCCAAACATCAATCTTAAAATAAATTGCATAAAGCTAATGTAGATTAAATAATCAATGTTACAACAAAAAAGTACAATGTAGAATCTATTTTTACCAGAAACGCAACCTCAAATTCACATATAGCGATCACCAGCAAAGGTCCATGGAACACCCTAGACCAAAATAAGACTCAAGTCCCTCATGTATATTGGATCATAAATCACCGGTTAAATCAAATTCCCAATTCACATTCTGGACTTGTTCCTCATTTTCAACATTCTCAACATGATCTTCTCCAGATGAACCATCATTATGATCCTCAAAAACATTATGTTCCATATCAAGTTCATTAGAAAAATTTGTTATATTGTTTTCACCCCTTCTTTCACGATCTAATCTCCAAAGAGCTAGTGCTCTTTCATATGGAAAATTGTCAACCTCATACTTTGTTACATATAATATTGAGCATGTATCCACATTTTTATCAAGCTCTTTCCTCAAATTTGACTTCAAGAATGGCATTGCACTAAACATTCTCTCATCCTCCACTGATCCCAAAATCATGGTTTGACATAAATCCGCTAATTTGAAATATTCTGACATTCTTTGCTGTATGATTTCGCTACCATTGAGTTTAGTCCATAATATTGTAATTGCACCATATTCTAGAGGATTATACAACTCAGAAAATTGATCCCACAATGTTTTAGCAAAGCATTGAGCTTGATATGACAATGTTTTTGATCTAAAATACCTTGAATATGTTCTCCTTGTATCTCAGCCTCTCGACAAAAATGGCTCTGCAATATCTTGCATTTCTCTATAAAGTCAACCTTTACAGTCTTTGAACATTAATGATGGTTCCAATATTGAGGGTATACCATAGACATGGCCTCCAACAATTGATCTCGAGGAGATCGTTCTCTTATCTCTGATAATAGTAATTTTGCAATTTCTATCAAGTTGCACCTCACTGAAATCACAACATTGTCAAATCATTCTCTTGACATGAGGCACTCTTTGGTGGATCTTCCTATCTTATCAATATAATAAAAGGGAACCATATGCCCATGCACTGCCATACATAGAATCCCTTTTTCATCAAACTTCAAAAAAAAATCATCATTTCTATATTGATTATCTTAGTCCAATTTGTAAATGCTAGACCTATAAAAGACTCTTCCATAATATACAAATTATCCAATGCAAGGAATGATAATTTTCTTGCATTGTGTATTCAACAATATACATCGTGCGACTCTGATACATATTCATGAGGTTATTTAGTTCATGAAGCATCGAAAGAATTCCAACCAATGTTAATAATGTCTCTATATCAGTTAGTAGAAAGAGAAGAGTTAGAAATTTTTCTACACTTAAGCAATGTTCATACTGTTAGTACTAATATTCGAAGCCTGATCGGCCAAATGCAGCATTACCATTGAATAAGCTGACAAAGATCTCTAAGAGAAATATGGAACGGAAACAGAATGAAAAGGAATAAATATAGATCACCCGATGGTTAAAGATCGACCGTGGAAAAGATAGAGGCAACTGAAATAAAGATGGCCTCTGGATTTCAGATCAACAGCTGATATTTCATTCATGGTGTCAAAGCGCTCGAAGTTTATCAGGATCATAACGCCTTGGAATGAAAACCACTAAAAAAACGTGTCAAGCTTAGAACAGTTCAGGACCCCAAAAGCCGTTTCCCCAAACCGTTTGTCTCGAGCCCTGAAACTACTAAGAAGGTTCCATAGTATTTTAATCCATGATCTACAGAACAGAGAGCCGTTAGAATAAGGGGGGGGGGCATGAAGTTGCATTGGCCGAGCGTGAATCTCAAAGAGATCTCGAAGGAAGATCGATGTCTACCTGAGCTTCAGGGATTTCAAGACGCTCGGAGTTTAACACCCCAAGTGCGCCCCTGAACGGAAACCACCATTTCCACATGGAAACTTCACGTTGAGTCAGGGCTCAAAAAGCAGTCTTCCCAAAATGCCTTCTCCAAGCCTTGAAACCACAAAAATCCTCCAGAGTGGTTTTAGCCATGAGCCTCCAAACATCAAGCCATTAGAACAAAAGGGGGGTCCGCCCCATAAATTTGTGTCATCCAGGCATGAATCTCAGGGAGATATTGAGGGAATATCAACTTCTTCCTGACCTTGAAGGTGTTTAAGACGCTTAGATTTTAACATCCCAAGTGCGACCCTAAACAAAAACAACCTTTTCCACATGGAAGCTTCACGTCGAATCAGGTCCCAAAAAGAAATCTTCCTAAATTGCCTTCTCTGATCCCTGAAACCACTTATGGGTTATGGTTTCCACCTCTCACGTCATTCCTTCCTCATCATTTTTGCTCCATAAGCCACCCCTAACGGTCCTTACCACCTCCATTTAGGAGAAAACGTCTCCAAGCATTCAAAAAACCAACTTCCCCTCAGCTAGTGAGCCAATCTCTGGGGGGCACATCTACCCCTCATTAAATCCAGCCAATTTCAAACTTCTCCCTATAAATACGCCCCCAGGGAAACTACCAGAAATTCTACTTCCAACATTTTGAGCTCCTCATTCATCACTCTCTGCGCCAACTTTCCCATCTCTGAAAGCCAGTCAGTACCGGTGTTCCCTGCGCCATTCCATCATTACCATGGCTTCTACCTCTACCCCCCAAGCCCCCTCTTTTCCGAAGCACTCAATCAATATGACCACCGCGGCGACGATTTTTTCGACATCCATGACTTTGTATCCTCTTTCACAAAACTGCATAATTTAGCCCATGAAGCCGAGGAGTAGGCGAAAAGTGGTAGTGACCTGCTCAATGTGTGGAAATATGGATTTTCCAAAATGGTTCTACCACAGGACAGGGTTTTTCCTGAGATAATACAATGGTGTTCTGAGAGGTATGCACCTGAAAGAAGGGTCGTTATCTCCCAGTTGGGAAACGTTGTTTTTTCGATTAGAAATGAGCTCATCATGGAGTTGAATGACACTGGCGAAGATGCCTCAAGGATTCAGTTCGACGAGGAAGTTATGATAGGAAAAATTTGAGAGCTTTGCCTAGAGAGCAAAGATACTTTCGTTAATATGAGAGTCCCACCTGGATCCAATGTGCTCAGTACTTAGGCTATGTTTAGTTTGGATATGTTTGCGGGTTTCACTAGACCTTCACTATCAATGATTTTCCAGGTCCTTAGATACGACCATGACTAGGTGATCGATGACGCAGCCTTGGGTTTTCTTTTTCTCATAAACCTATCTCAGCAGGAGACCCACATCATGTTATATTTTCCATCATTTCTTTCCCAGTCCATCCACCTTCAACTAAAATGTTTTTCATCCAAGAAAATGTTCAGATTTTGTTCCCTCCTCTTATACATGATATTCTATCACAATAAGAGCTTCTTCAGTAAAGGTGACCTCGATTTTTTAGTTACCCCAGTTCCCCCACATAAAGAGTTTGATTTGTTCATAGAAACGGTTATGTCCAAGATATATGCACTATTCTTTGGCTGTCCTCCTCCAAGAATCTTTCCAAAGTTCAAGCAATTGCTTCAGATCAACCCAAATGAGGTTGTCGGTGATTGGTTCTACTTCGATACTCACACTGAAATCCGAGTGTATGGAGTAGAATTGGCTCCTTATAATCTCCCAATATTCTTGACCCATATATTTTTTTCCTTGGATTACATCCGTCAAAGATTCAATTGTGACAATATACATTTCATGAAGGGAAACAATGTCAAGACTTTTAACGTCCCTAATGAAGCTGGACCTTTCAAGGTCAGGAGAAGAGCTTCTCAAAAAGTAGTTGAAGAAATACTATCATCATTTGGTTTCCCACTAAGCATAATGTGCAAGTATGATCCCAGAGGGATCATCTCTCAAAAGAGACAGGCTGTCAGATCAGCAGCGTACGTCCATGAACCTCATGCACTATTCGAAAAAATATCCAAATTAGACAGCTGGGAGCAAAGCCAATATGCATTAGATCCTATCAAGGCGGTCAGTTCATCAGTCATCCCAACACCTCTTAAGGTGGACACATTGGGAAAAATGGACACACGAGAGCACACATATGCAACTGAAAAAGAAGGATCGGGGAGCATGGGATCAAGGGTAAAAATAATAAAAGCGGAAGGAACGTCTAGTGCAATGTCAAAATTCATGCCAACACCCACCTCTCTGGAAACTGTCATCCTCAAAATTTTCCCGTCCGCCATGTGTCCCCAAAAGCAGGAAGCCCAATCCACAGAGGGCACTTTGGTCACCACGTCACTTGTTAAATCAGGTTTTTTTGGGCTATATGCTCAAATTACAGACGAGAAAATTGACCTTGAAAATGCTTTGTTTCCAAAGAAATAAATTGACACAGGGAAGCAATATAGGATGTTGCCTGCACTAGATTTGATATAGGGGACCATGAAAATGGCAAGTTTAGAACCACTGGCACCTGGGGGAAAGAGAGTACCCTCGAATTTCAAGACTATTCACATGACAGTAAATTTGGACGCGTTCCCCTCTAAATACATCATGGAACTGCACCGGAAGATAGGTGAAAGAGTATACAGAGATGTAATGTAGTATACAATGAGCACCAATAAACTGTATGCCACCGTCCAGAAGTTGGAGAAACAGTTGAAGAATGAGAAATATTCCAGTAAAGCTAAGCAATTGAAAATTGATAACTTAGAACAACAAATTGTAAAAATGGTACAGAATCCAAATGACATGGATCCATTACAAGCCATGTTGAAAGAGAAGGACAAAGAAATTGCAGGCCTAAAGAAAAAGATCACCATCCCCACAGTTGAGCATTCACAAACTGCCGAGGTGTCGGCAATACAATAAGAACTAGATAAATCAGTGGCTGATGGCCAAAACTTTAAAGAGAAAATTATTGCTTCGTAAAGCGAGTTGGATGATCTAAGGAATCTAAATCAAGACATCCTCCAACAAAGGGCCGCCTCATTATAGGTAATGTCATATACCAATTCTACTGACAAACTGGCCCAAGCAGTAGCTGAAATGAGTCTTAAAGACGCACAGCTGAATCAAGCGCAGGACCAACTAAAGATGAAGTGTGAGGATATCTTCCTCATAAATGAAAATTTGATCTGAAGAGACCAAGTCATTACAGAGCTATAAAAATCTAAGGAAGAGATCTTGAATAAAGTCTAGGAGTTGTCTCGAAATTTGACTGGTAAGTCCCTAATAAAAAGTGCCAAGTTTGCAGTCTGGGAGTAGCTAGTAGTTTTAATAACCATGCAATGGTGCCATTTTTCTGTGTCCCAAGAAGAATCTAACATTTCTGAATCCACTGCTCAGGATGCACGATCAATTGCTAACGACGTGAGTAAGAAGACCGATCTATCCAAATAAGTGATCGATTTCTTAAACGATAAGACCTTTGAGGAGCTCCAGACGTATTATGTCCGTGAACGAACTAAAATCATCATGGAAGCAAATAAATTTATTACCAAGGGAGTGTTGGCTCAGAACGTCGCTGACATGGCAGCTCAATTAAAGAAGGACGTGCACTCATTTAAAGAACTATTCAAATCAGTCTTTCCCCTTGGCCTCCCATATTTCTGGGATGTACATGGAGATCTCTATCCAAAAGAAGACTATAATGCCATGATGATAGATGCGAGGAACTACGAAATTCACATGGCAGATACTCTGCAAGAGCTCAATGGAAGAATGATCGTGGATAAGTTGCCTACCAATTTTGAGATTCTCAATCGCCTTCAAACTATTTTTAGAATTATACCAAAGGCCTCTTTTGAGAAATATACTGAACTAGATTAATCCCTTAGAGAAATCATATTTTTCCAATATCCTATGGGAAAGGATTGGAAAAGCATCACGAGATTCCTCCAGATCCAGCAGTTAGAGCAATCTACAAAGGTGCAAGCAACGATCGGAGCTACATCATCACAACCAGTAGCAGGAGCATCTTCCATGCAGCAGGACATTCCACCACCTCAACTGGGTGGACCCCAGTCGCAACAAAAGACAAGCCAACATTAGTCCGACCAAGTATTTTTTGTAACTGATTTTGTTAGAAAGTACAAACAGAAAACTATAAGCCGTTTGGGATGTAACAAACCATTTTGTAAGTCCCGTGAAGGCTATAAATAGAAGAAAAAGAAAAAGTGCCAAAAGG
This sequence comes from Larix kaempferi, assembly GCA_027924585.1. NCBI lineage: Eukaryota > Viridiplantae > Streptophyta > Pinopsida > Pinales > Pinaceae > Larix > Larix kaempferi. The sequence continues at coordinate 54,073 of BSBM01001243.1, read as the reverse complement.
GTCAACTCATTTTGTAAGAAGTGTAACTTCAAATAATTAAAGTCTAATAAATATATAAAGAAAGAACTTCAAGCTCCATATTGGTGTTTTGTGGATTCAAATCTTTGATATGTTCAGTTAGCAATCTCTTCTTTTCTAAAAGAATGATCGTGGATAGGTTGCATACCAATTTTGAGATGCTCAATCACCTTCAAAATATTTTCAGAAGTATACCAAAGGCCTCTTTTGAGCAATATACTGAACTGGATTCATCTCTTAGAGAACTCGGAGTTTTCCAGTATCTTATGGGAAAGGATTGGAAAAGCATCATGAGATTCCTCCATATCCAACAGTTAGAGCAATCTACAAAGGCGCAAGCAACGGTCGGAGCTACATCATCATAGCCAGTAGTAGGAGCATCTTCCACACAACAGGACATTCCACCACCTCAGCTGGGTGGACCCCAGTCACAACAGAAGACAAGTCAGCATTAGTCCGACTGGCTATTTTTTGTAATTGATTTTGTTAGAAAGTACAAATAGAAAACTATAAGCCATTGGGTTGTAACAAACCATTTTGTAAGTCCTGTGAAGGCTATATATAGAATAAAAGGCCAAAGTGACAAAAGGGTCGACTCTTTTTGTAAGAAGTGTAACTTCAAATAATTAAGTTCTGATAAAGATATAAAGAAAGAACTTCAAGCTCCATCTTGGTGTTTTATGGATTCAAAGCTTTTATATGTTCAGTTAGTAATCTCTTCTCTTGTGATTTCATCCCTTTCATATATTTTATATGATTTTCAAAGTTAGTCTTGATCCAAATAGGAGCGTTATCAGCTTAAATTAATGTTTCTAGATGTTTATGGCATGAAATAATCATGGTATATGATCTGGTTATGTTATCCTCGTAATATTCAGATTTTAGCTCTGTGATCATTTTGTTCAAACTACTGAATTCCATTTCAGCTCAGTACGTTTTTCTGCACACATAAGATAAAGATTTACTTTTATTAAGTATCTTTTCTTGTGTCATTACATCAACACAAAATTCATTCAAGTTTTCATTGCCATATTGAAGTACTTCCCACATTACTCCAAGATTGGTTATCAGCATGGTATTCAAATAAATGTGATTTTGATTAAGTATAAATAGGAAAAGAGTAAAACTTATTGATGCGCAGACACAATTCTAAAACAGCGTTAGAATGTCTATGGGACTAACATCTTTTTTGGCATCGTTGTAGGGGAACAAAAGCAAGAAGATAAATCTTCCCTGGGGACAACGACAAATTATACACTCCTGATTTCATAGTGGATGAAACCATGCAGTAGGTTGTAATCCACTTGGTGACTCCACCGAATCAAACCTGGCATATGGATGTAGACATACTCGCCAGAACCCCAATCACGAAGAATTAGTGGCCCTACAAGATCCTATCTCCTGGAGACAGAGACTGGGAAAATATTAGTCCACTTCTCCAGGCCACCGACAAAGTTTCTCCCCATCTCTATTCGGCCCTGAATTCCTTGAATCTGAATTCATTTTCCAAACCCCTGAAAGAGAACCTTCTCTCCAAAATCCCCATACTCCTTTTGGTTTCCCTGACTCTTAAGATATTCCCACCGGAAACGGAGAATCTTCAGCTAGTAAAAATCCTCAAAACCTTTATTACTCCTCAACCCAAGAAACTAATCACAGATCACCTCATGTCAGGAGGAGGAGGTGGCGAAGGACTGCCACCACCCAGAACACCTCGATGGGTGGCTAGCCGGCATGGACTTCTGCAATTGCCAACACCCTTAAATGATATTCCCACCCACTATCTAAAGTTGTTACCAAAGTATGATGGCAGTAAAGGAACATCTGTAGAATATCATGTAGATCGATTCCAATATTTCACTAACAACATTCTTATCGACCATGATTATGTGTTCATGAGAGTATTCACCCAATATCTAGAGGGAGAAGCCAAAAAATGGTTCATAGAACTACCTAATGCTTCCATCAACACTATGGAAAATATGGAAACCACCTTCATTAAGAAGTGGGTAATTAAGCGTGGTAACCTCTACTATCTAACAAAGTTTTCTGCCCTAAGAAAAATCACTTCTGAAAATGTGGTGGATTTCACTACAAGATTCAACAAAGTATATTATATAATCCCTGAGGATATCCGACCTACAGAAGCCGCGGCCCGGGCAACATATGCAGGATATTTCCCCTCCAACTTTGCCATCATGCTGAGGGAGAAGAGATTACCCTCACTTAGTGTAATGCAATATGATGCTATAGATGTTGAAGGAAATATGAGGGCAAGAGTCAAGATCAAATTGACCGGTGATATTGAGCAGAAAGACAAAGGAAAGGACAAAGAAGAGAGTAGATCCTCAGTAGTTAAAGACTCTCAAGAAGCAAAGATTGATGAAATGACTTGCATTATAAAGAATATGTCAAATAAATTTACCAGAATGGAATTAGAAAGTAGCAATCCTAATAGACAGTATCATGCTCACCCTCCTACTCAGTTCTGAAGGCCTTATAACCATCAAATGGAATATAGAGAAAAGAGGAATGATAAACGACCACTAAGGCCACCCGTCCGAGATAACGATAATAATCTAATTGAAATACAAGAGGAATAAATCTACGAAGAAGTTGAGGAACAACTTAATTGGATGGAAGAAGAATACTCTTATCTCATGCAACTTACTAGAGATAATTATGAAAATTCACGCCCACCTAATGATTGCTAGATATCCTAAAAAACCTCAAGAAAATGATTCATTCCCCGGTGAGTATCTATTATTCCCAAATAATCAACAGGTAGGATTGCAAAAGAAGTATGACTTAAGGCCAAGACCCGAGTCAGTAAATAGACATAATGATACTCCTTCCAAAGTTTATCCCCAAAAGTTGGCCTAAGCTAAATCTCCTCAAGCATCTCCCTTTTCAAAAATAAAAGACACTCAGAAGGATAAAGCAAGTAAGGCCGCAATTTCAGATAGCCACACAAAGCTAGGAATCAGCCCCCCTAAGAAAGTAGAGCCATATCCTAAAGAGCACAAAGAATTCATTACACCTTTCAATTTGGAGCATGAATTGAGCAAACTAAGATAGTTGTTCCCCTTTCTGAATTAATAAAGAACCCTCTGTATCAGAAACAAATCGATAAAATGTTGCACAGAGTTGAAAATAATGACTAGCAGGATTCTATAACTCTGAATGATGAAGGCCCAACTTTTCAATGTGGCCCTCACATCGACGATAAAGGAGATCCCATTGCTCCTTTTTACATTACCCTAAATGTGCATGATAATTTCCTCCACAATTGTGTGTTGGACTCTGGAGCATCCCACAATTTGATGCCCAAATTTATCATGGAAAAATTGGGGTTAGATATTACCAGACCATATCATGATCTCTACAGTTTCGACTTCAGAAAAGTAAAGTGCATAGGTATGATAAAAGATTTGGTAGATACTCTTTCCCAATTACAATCCAAAAGTGTAATGATGGACGTAGTGGTAGCAGATGTCCCAGCCAAATATAGTATGCTTTTATCAAGGATCTGGGCTAAAAAATTGGGAGGTACCATGCAAATGGATATGAAATATGCTACAATACTTGTTTTTGCTGGGGAGACTAGATGATTGTACAAAGAAGCTATGTTTTCATATGTAATCAATGATCATGATAGTCCTGTGAATTATCCTATATATGCAAATGATGAGGATATGGTTTGTTATATGTTTTCATTAGGTGATCTCTCTGGGGAGGAAATTATACAACCTCAAGGGTCTGAAACTATTGCCGAAGACAACCGAAATCAATCGTGGGGACTATATTTTGATGGAGCCTCAACCAAAGACAAGTCCAGAGCTGGTGTAATACTGTCATCACCGGCAGGGGAAGAGATTAGTTTGTCTTATAAGCTATATTTTGATACTACTAACAATTTTTCCAAGTACAAGGCACTAATCCTAGGCCTCTGAGCTGCTAAAGATTTGAAAGTCACTAAGTTGGAAGTCTTTGGAGACTCTGAGTTGGTGGTGAACCAGATCAAAAGTGTTTATCAAACTAAACATCCAAGGCTCATATCATATCGGAATCTTGCATGGGATCTCATTGAAAATTTCTTTGATGCTTTCAACATTACTTTTGTCCCTAGAGAGTATAACCAACAGGCTGATTCATTGGCCTTGATGGCTAGCTATTTCAAACCTCCCAAGAATACGAAGTTAAAGTATGAAGTGGAAATATGATATCGACCTCCATCCTTGACAATGTAAAAATTTGGGAGGTCTTTGAGGACAATCAACAGATCAAGAGATTTTTGCAGCTTGTGGATGAATTTTCAAATACTAATACAGACAACATCGAAGAAGAGGAGGGAGAAAATGTATTACGAATAGAAGATAAAAAAAAACGGGGTTGACACAATAGATTGTTGGCCACAAGATCCTTCAATTGAAGAACAAATTTATTCCTAAAGGTATAATACCTTTAGAACAGTTTTTTGACAAGAATGAGACCTCGGTGAAACCAATAGTGCAACCAACTACTGAAGTCGTACAAGAAGTGGATGTTGGTACCCTTAAAGAACCAAAGCTCATAAAAGTTTTGCAATCTCTTACAACCGAACAAAATAAAAAGTATGAGGACCCTTTTAAAGAATACATAGTCTTTTTGCTTGGAAGTATGAATACCTGAAAACTTATGATACAACCATCATACAACATAGGATCCCGCTAAAGCCAGATGCTAAGCCTGTAAAGAAAAAGTTGAGGCAAGTGAATCCTATCTTACTTCCTATAATTTAAAAATAAGTGAGGAAGTTACTTGATGCAAAAATCATCATTCTTGTCTGATATTCAGAGTGGGTGGCTAACCCGGTACCTATCAGAAAAAAGAATGGAGAAATCTGGTTGTGTGTTGTTTTCAGAAATCTGAATAAGTGCTCTTTAAAGGACAATTACCCTTTGCCCAAAATGGATCACATTCTCGAGAAAGTGGTTGGGTCAACTAGAGTGTCTATGATGAATGGATTTTCAGGCTATAACTAGATCTCTATGCACCTAGATTATAGGTAAAAGACATCGTTTACCACACCATTGGGAAATTTCATGTATGATCAAATTCCCTTTTGGCGCAAGGGCGATCCCAACCAGGGGCCTCTTGCTTAACAATACACACAACAACACAAGTGCTCACATAGATGGGATGTGAACTAGATGCCAGAAGCTAGCTTCTATTACTTCAATCAAATTACACTATTACAATAAGCAATCTAAATAACTAAACTAGTCGGCCTTAGCCTGTTACAACATACAGAACTAAAAATCTGTCTCTAAGTGTGTTCTCGACCGTGTGCGATATTCTCCCTCTCCTGGTTATCTATTGAATAATGATAAATGGATCCGATCCCTCCTATGTGCCTCCGCACTTCTCTTCTACCCTGATCTGTTGCTGCTTCTCTTCCTGAGGTCCACTCCATTCCCCAACACACTCTTCCTCTACCCGTTGAATCTCCAGATCCTGCAGACTTGCAATTGTCAGCGCCCTATGGCCATGCTAAACAACCTCTTCTTGTGGTGACATCTGTCATGATCCCAACCACCTCCATAATTGCTCATAAATTCCTTAGCAACCCCGGACGGTTACCAAGTATGTCGCCCTGACTTCTGCACTTTTCTGACTCTACTACAGTTGTCGGCCCCATCTCCTTCCTCGACCATATTGAACTTCGTCATCCTTAGACTTCACTTATTGGCTTTTCTTAGTCTCTACGGCTTTTCCAGTCCGCCCCTTCCTACACGCTTGGATTTCACCGCAATCTGTCAATTTCGTGGTTCGACAACATGTCGAACTTCGACGTCTTCACTCCATTTCCATCGACCTTTGACATGTCGACTCTACTAATCCGCCACTATGCAACTCTCGAATTAGGTTCTCTCTTATGAATCCTTTGGGAATACACAACTGTTGTCCCTTGAATAGGTATCCCTTTTGGATAATATAATCCAAGTATGATGTTCTTTCTACACTCCATGGTTCGCAACTAGCCTTCTATGCTTTCGCAAAATCCTCATCGGTCTCTTACTCTGTCTTCACCGACTCTATTCCTGTTTCCTGAATTATTGTCGTTTTCAGCAATGAAACTCTTTGAATCAGTGCGTCGGCAACCTTATTCGACTTTCCCAACTTATGTCATAACACAAAGGTATACCCTTGCAAGAATTCGACCCACTTCATGTGATGCTGATTCAACTTCGACTGAGTGTTCAAGTACCTCAATTCTTGGTGATCTGTGTACAACAAAAATTCCTTGGGCAACAAATAATGCCTCCACTTCTTCAATGCTTGGAAAATAGCATAGAACTCCTCGTCGTAGACCGAATATTTCCGCTTCGCCTCATCCAACTTCTCGCTGAAGAATGCAATTGGTCGGCCCTCCTGGCTCAACACTACTCCAATTTCCATTCCACTCGTGTCGCAATCGAATTGGAAAACATTTTCAAAATATGGGAGCGCTAACACTAGGCTCTCCATCACTTTTTGCTTCAACTTGCCAAAATGATTATGGGCAGCTTCTATCCACTTAAAATCCCCTTTATTCGTGCACTCTGTCAAAGGTGCACATATCTGACTAAATCCTCTAATGAACTATCTTTATAAACTGGAAATTCCATGGAAACTCCACACTCCTGTCGTGCTTGTCGATTCTGGCCACTCCAATATAGCCTTCAACTTCTCTGGGTCCATCACTAGCCCTTTACCTGAGATTAAAAATCCCAAGTACACCATCTCTTCCTTCACGAAGAAGCATTTTTGCATGTTCACCATCAGCTTCTCTTCTTGCAGCTTTCGCAACACTTGTCGAATGTGATCCAAATGTTTGAATTTGGTTCGACTGAATATCAAGATCTCGTCGAGGTATACTATGATGAACTTTCCCAAGAATGGCTTCAGTACCTCTTTCATCAACTGCATGAATGTACTAGGTGCATTAGTCAATACGAATGGCATGACTAACCACTCATACATTGATCCTTCCTTCGTCTTGAAGGTTGTTTTCCATTCATCTCCTTCTCTGACCCTAATCTGGTGATAAGCACTTTTCAAGTCGATCTTGGTGAAGTATCTTGCTCCACTAAAACAGTCCATCAAGTCATCCATCCCGAGAAATGGAAATCTGTACTTCATCATGATCTTGTTGATAGCTCTGGAGTCTGTACACATACCCCATTCTCCACCCTTCTTCAGCGCTAATACTATTGGTACCATGCGCGATCTCAGGATTTCTCTAATCAATCCTCTGTCCAACAACTCTTGGACTTGTCGATTGAGTTCCTGCCCTATGTTGGATTCATTCTATGCAGTGCCTTATTTGGAAAAATTGATCCTAGAATGAAATCGATTTAATGGGATATGCTTCTCGTCGGTGGCAATCCCGTTGGTGCTTCTTCGACTACTATGATCCTGAACTCATCGAGCATATCGTTGAATTCGATCGGATTTCTCTCCATTGTCGACCTCTCGATACATGTTCCTTTCGAAATGATGGCGAAACATATCGATTGTTTCTCCTCCTCTGCGATAAATTCCTTCACTGAGCGCATCAGCACTCACTTCTCCCAATAGTTGCTCTCGCCCTGCTTGTAGTTAGCTTGGTCCTCCCACTTTGGATTCATATTCCTCCGCGTGCCATTTTCCAAACGGTGACTGTGTTGTCTCAACCGTCATAGATCATCTTCCAATCATACTACCATGGACTCCCTAACAATAGATGACATGCATCCATTAGGAATATGTCGCACAGTACACTGTCTTCAAGTTTCCCAACCTTAAAGTTTATTAGGAACTGTCTAGTTACCTTCACATGATGTCCTTTCTGTAACCAATATATCTTGTATGGGTGTGGGTGTTCTCGACATCTCAAACCCAACTTGTTGATGACTTCCGTTGACACAAGATTCTCTGTACTGCCACCATCAACTATGGTCTCGCAATACCTGTCGTCGATCAACACTCTGGTCCGAAAGATAGCCTTTTGCTGTGCCATCTCTTTCTCGTCGCATCGGTCGTCTTGAACCAACATTCTTCTGGCTGTCATGGTTCGATCTTTTCTTTTCCCATCCTCACTTCTGTCGGATTTCAACTCCGCCCTCTCGTCGAATTGCTCATCCCTTCAATTTCTGGGTTTCGACTCATCCACCGCATGTAGGTTCTCCGGGCACTCATATTCCTTGTGTCTGACTCCTCGACACCTATAACAGACTATGGCTTGTCTTTCAGCTCTTTTTCTTTCGGTTGGACCACTTCGACCATACGCACCTCTACCACGGGTCTCTCCACCATCTGGTCGGTTTTCTTGTGCTCTCTTGATTCGATGTCCCTTTCGCACCTTGGTTGTCTTCAACAAATTCTCTCTTGGTTCTGCTACTTTGTCTTTTCACGAAAACAGTCTTCGCACCTCGACTAGTCATTCTCCCTCTGGTCGATGCGTCTTTCCTCGACAGTTTCTCTTCTTCCTTCAAATCTATTTGATAGGCTTCACCAACCGCTCTTCACCTCGATAGGATCAACTCGTTATGTATGACATACTTCAATCCGTTCACATATCTCATGACAGCTGACTCTACTTCGTCGGTTTGTCCCAACCGAATCGACAGTCTATAGAACTCTTTTGTGTATTCCTTCACGGTCATCTCTTTCTTTCGATTTTTATGCAACTCCGGGAACAAGGAAATCACATAGTCATTCAACAATAACTTCCCTTTCATCTTGGAAACCATCATGTCCCAAGACTTGATCTTTTCCTTGCCTTTCTTGACTCTGTCATCCTGTACATTGTCCCACCACAATGAGGCTGTTAGATTTTCATCATTTAATTCAATATGATCTAGGATCTTAACTGAGAGAACAACATGTACAGCATATCAAACACAAGAGACAAGAGACACAAAGCATTTCACAGTGGAAAACCAAGAAGGTGAAAAACCCCACAACTTCCTCAAAGATAGAATGAGCACCAATACAAAACCCCAAAACAAGAGATAGTCTCCTAGTAGCTTCTCCTCCTACACTTGTGCGCACTCCTCCTCTCTCTCACTAATGCGAAGTGAGTGTGTGAATGGATAAATAGAGAGGTGCTCCTCTCTATTTATACTTTATCTTTACTTGCCTTTTACTCTAACTGGGCCGACCTCCCTTAGGAGAGTCTAATAACCCATTACCACTTGTCACTTGGCCGACCCCACTAGGGTGGTCTAATAACCCTTTAACTCATACTGGTCCGACCCCTCTAAGGTGGTCTAATAACCCATGAGATATAAGTTACGACACATACAATATAACTTACGACACTTGCAAATACAAATGACGACACTTCCAGTCGGATGAATAATACATCTCCATTGGGGATACAATAAAGTACAAATGTAATACATACAATATATAAGTGAATATCTTTCGAAGGTACAAATACATCAACACTCCCTCTTAACTAGGAAGATATTCTCTTCACACAGGAATCAATACATATAGCCACAAGTCTTCAACACTGGAGCTAGATCATTGTCACTGGATCACTGGAGCATCATCGTCACTGCTGCTGTACTCGTCATTTCGATCACTAGTGCTATCTCTAAATTCTTCTCATCATAGGAAGTTCTACAGAGCCAACCCTTTTTCATGCTGGATGTAGGCCTAGCCTCCATGTAGGTATTCATCATCTATGTGAGTGGTCCATCCGGTGGAATCTCAGGGTTGATTATGTGCATCTTGCAAAACCTCAAAAGATCATCCCAGGAATGATTACATGTGACGCAAAACCTGCAAGATCTCCCAGGGCGCTATTATATGCAAGTAGACAAAACCTTGAAAGAGCATCCCAGGACTAATTACGTGCTAAGAACAACCTGCAAGATCTCCCATGGCGCTATTATATGCAAGCATGAAAAACCTCGAAAGAGCATCCCAGGACTGATTACGTGCTAAGCACAACCTGCAAGATCTCCCAGGGCGCTATTATATGCAAGCAGGAAAAACCTCGAAAGAGCATCCCAGGACTGATTACGTGCTAAGCACAACCTGCAAGATCTCCCAGGGCATTGTTATATGCCATGGACAAAACCTCGAAAGAGCATCCTAGGACCGATTACGTGCAAAGCACAGCCTACATGATCTCCCAAGGAGCTATTATATGTTCCTCCAAGCAAAACCTTGAAAGAGCATCTGCCAAATATCCCAGGGAGCTATTATATGCCATAGGAAAAACCTCGAAAGAGTATCTACAAATCTCCCAGGGCACTATTATATGCTATCGCACAACCTAACAAGATATCCATGGCCATGACCTCGGAGCATCACCCAAATTCTCATCACCATACACGGTGCATCACCCAGATGCACATGATCATACGGATCATCATCATACGGAGCATCACCCAAATGCTCATCACACAGCACTTACATCCATAGCCATGGGAGGACCCGCCTACCACCATGCTTGGAAAGGCTCTTGCATCTGTGTCCCATCACTTCCTCTTGGAAGTGTCTTCGATCTGAAGAACACCAAGCCTCTCTATGAAGTAGTTGAACTTCACCCTCACTAGTGGCTTGGTCAACACATCTGCTATCTGCTCGTCTGTCGCAACATACAGGAGCTTCATTGCTCCTCTCTACACCATATCCCTGATATAGTGATACTTGATCTCGATATGCTTCGACTTGTCATGGAACATCGGGTTCTCGGACAACTTCACATAACTCTGGTTGTCACAAAATATACAAGCAGCATCCAACTGGAGATTAAACAATCAGACAATAGCTTCCTTAGCCATACTAGCTCACAACTGGCCGAACAAGCTGCGACATACTCTCCTTTGGATGTACTCAGTGCTACGTGGGACTGGTTCCTGCTAAACCAAGAGATCACCCCTGATCCCACACTGAAGAAGCACCCCGAAGTGCTCTTCCTATCTGCAGCATGCTTGATCTTGTAGATCCACTTGGAAGTCACAACAGACTTCCCTTCTGGTCTCGGGACCACATCCCATACATCATTCGTCATGATCGACTAGTACTCCTTGATCATTGCGTCCTTCCATTACTGCATCCATGATCGTGGGAACTTCAAATTCTTCAATATCTTCAATAGGTAGTTTTCTTGAACTCCATCGCTTGTTCTTCGGAACAAATGTCATTTTACTTCTTTTGTGGGTGGTTGTACACGATCTTTCCTACAAGTCAAATTCAATTGCATGATTAGAAACTTCTCATAGTTTTCAGAACAAAATCTTACACATAAGGACATATGTCATACAGTCATGCAATTATCTTAGCCAATGCTTCAATACAACGTTTATCCATATCCCATATTCATACGGTAGCTTTCTAGATGCCTTCCATCTCTACCAGAACATTGTTAAGGGTGTGCACTACTCCCAACATGTCATCAAAGAGGTTTCAATCTAGATAAGTAGCAATGGAGTGTTGTACAGTACCATAGGCCACTTACCCATTACTATATTAGTAGTATCTTGTTCATTAATGCAACTTTTCTAAAATGCATAATATACATCCTAAATCTAGGAACATAAGTATGTACATGACTGAACAACATAATTTAAGTAATCATATATACACGAAATGATAATTCAAATACATATCTTTGTTTAGTTGTTGGGTGGACTCCCTCACAATATTTGCTTGCTTGTGCTCCCTCTTGATCTTTTCTTCCTTTATGATATCATCATGATTATATGTCTTTGAACTTCTATCCATCCTAGACCACTATGCATGCTTAAGTGTGCACTAGTGTCATCATTGTGCAATCCTCAAGATATCATGCATAATCATACATTCATTAGTATAATCTCAATACTATCAAAATATTATGATTCTAAATAATCTTAAACATGTATGGTCATGGTCATTTCATACACAGGTAATTTATCACAAGCGTTAATATTCAAGGTTTCAGGGAGGACTTCTTTTACTCATGCATATTCTTATTTGACCATAGGACTCTTCTAGTTTTTCATACCATTAGTCAAACTAAGAAGCATAATATGCATAAACCCATGATTGCCCACACTTATAACTATCAATCATACAAAAGTATACTTATATAAGATCCTAACACAAGGTAGGATTCTAACTCGATATAGGAAAACATACCTGGATTATCATGCTTGCTAGTTATGTCTAACATACCCACATAATGTCTTCGTTGTTCTCTTCAATGATTTAGAGAGCTTGTGCTAGTAACCTGCATATCTCATAAGTTAAGCATTGTAGAACCAAATTATACATACCTCGCAAGTAGAGCTTCTATGTGATCAATGACTATGGATGAGTGTGATGCACCTGCAACAATTAATTAATACAAATATGCGAATAGCAGAAATGACAGAACTCAGAATCACTTTTATATTGATCACAGGCCACTTCAAGGGGGCAACCTCCTATGAGCAAGATCAATACAAATAACTTCACGGTGCCTTCATAGGTCTCAACACACACTTATATACTAAGTCTAGGCGCCAATACCATGGGTCAAAACCATGGGCTGCTACAAACTATGGATCAACAATACTATGGGCGACTTACAAATCATATGCGCCAACAACAATAACACAAACTATTGATCAACAAATACTACGGGACGACTTACAAAGCATATGCGTCCAACAACAACATACTAACAAAGTAAAGACATGGTTTCCTAACAATTAGTCTCTGTCTTCATGTCACCATGGTCATATATTCTTGATCTAGAACTTGATTTGTCTTTCTTGATGTACCTTTCATGTTAGCAGACAACATCATCCTCATACAACACCACAATTGCATTAGTACAATCATAAGTGTCATAACCCTAATCAATGAATGTCTTCTATCATTCACATGCATTCATACTTTTACTAAGGTGATAGGACAATTCTAAAATTAATCAAGATTGTACTAACCTCAATAATATGAAGACAAACATATCATAATCTTAATCCTCAGATAAATGAAACAAATTTCAAAAACATACCTGCATCTCCTCAAGTCATACCTATCGAGATTTATGTTTTTTCCTTCAAACAGCTTGGTCAAGGAATCAAATATCTCGTTAGGTGTTTTTAGATAAGACACATGTGGTATGAGATGGGCTTTGGTAGAATCTATAATGATCCTCTTGGCCTTGACCAAGTTCTTCTTATGTAAGGCCTTAGCCTCATCTCCCTATGGAATTGGAACTTCTTCACTTATGTAGGTGTCCAATTCATTCTCTTCTAGGATTAACCCAATCCACTTTGATTTGTTGAAACTAGATCTGGAGCTCGCTAGGGTTTGACAAAAATTCCCTACTTCCCTACTTCAGATTTTGGAACTGCGGAGCTAAGCGCAGTTCGGCTAAAGGATTTTCGACAAAGTCTATTTTTTGGATGCTGCGAAGTTGCACGCAGCGCAGCATCGGAAGAGCTGGGAAGTTCAGTGTTGCGATGTGACCAGTCTACGAAGATCCGGAAAAGCAGAGTGTTGGATGGAAGACAGAACAGATTCCGGTTAGACCATCGGTGGTCTATTTTTGGAAAAGATGCTCCATGAGTGCCAGGCGATGGGTAAGGAGCAAAGCGGAAGAAAGCGACTGGTCGCACATGTAAAGAACCACTACCTGAACCAATCGCACAAGACCATTAGAGGAAGAACGACTCAATGAAAGCAACTTGTTGGCATGCGCACGATAGGGATGCTAATGGAGACATGAAGCATGTGCTGAAGGAAGCCACAATGGAATATTCGCTACTGGAAACCAGCAAGTCCGGTTAAGCTGAAAACCGTGACAGTTTTGCAAACCTGTGAAATTTTTCCTGTGAATTGTAAATACATGACCTACAGGCATGATCTATAAATAAGGCATATTTTGTATGGGAAAGGGTTAATCTTCATTGTTGATCTTTTGGTTTGTTGGGTTGTTGAATCTCTATAGTTGATTATTATTGAGAGATCTATGTTGAGAGACATTTTGTAAAGGCTTTGCAAGTTGTGTGCACAGAGGCCTAGTGAGAGAGAGAAGAGAGTATCCACCTGAGTGTGCAGACAAGAACTGTTGTACCCTTCCCAAAGACTAATACAACAATAATTCTTGTGGGTGTAGCTCCCATCCTGGGGGTGAACCATGTTAAATCTTGTGCAGTGTGATTGTTTATACGTGTGCAATTGTCTGTTTTCTTACTATGGATGCCTGAACTTTCATTTATCAATTTTAATGTTAATTCTTTTATATGTATTCTCCATAGGAGAAAGATGGGAATATTATGTTAAGTATTACATGTATGGATGAATGATGAATGCATAGTATTCTAATTCTATGGAAGTGTCAGTTCGTTGAATGATCACATGTGTATGTAGAAGTCAGGTCGTGTAACTCTTTTGATGCACAACACTAGGAGTGCGCAGTATCGTGTGTTTCATCTGTTTACAATTGTTATAAGGATAATTGTCTAAGGCAGTAGATGAATGGATAAACACTAATTAAAGTCATCAACATCAGTTAAGTCCGTAGAGAAAGCGTATAAGTCAGCTGCATTGTCCTATTATTTGCATCCTGTCTAAACTGCACAGTCCATGGAGGCGCTAGTTGTGCAAGTATCTTAGCTTGTAGAAGCAAGGACCGTGACGCAGTCTATCGTCGCACAGTCTTCAGTCTGCAACGCAATCCCCACAGTGCGCTGCGCAATAGTTCTGTCCAAACAAATCATCATATCACTGTGGAAACTTGATTCCGCAGTATCCCCATAGCTACACCTCGGGTGAGACTTCAGTTTGTTCGCAACCTGTTGCCGAAAGGGACGGTGAGAAGGGGTTTTTTTGGTTCCATGAAACCATGAAGAACCTAGGTCTACATTGGAAACCTCTAAATCAGTTATTTAAGCCAACAAATGGTTTCGTTGCCGCGCTAAGAATCTGTGACTAGTTGAAGTCGTGATGTGTGACGAAGAAGAAGCTTTGCTTGGTATTGACTTTTGGCATCCAGACAAGAAATAAATCTAGGCTTGGTGTGACAAGACAGTGAGATACTTCGCAAGAAAGGAGAATAGACACCCACATCTCTCTGACATCCATTGTTTGAACAAATACCTGTGGAAAGAAGTTCATGAATTTTTCTAGGCGTCTTTTGGAAACTAGCTACACAAGTGGTTGTCAAGGCTCGCATAACAAAGAAATTGTACACCGCGAGACGTACCAACTGAGTGGACACCAGAGCTTATTGAAAGGCTCAAAGCAGTAGACATCCCATTCACGAGAGCAGTTGACTTCTTGGTCGACAGTACACTACATAGCTTTGTGATGCAGTTTGTTGTGGACATGCTAAAGTCCTACAACGCAACCAAAAGAGAGTTTTTCAAGGGATTTAGAGGTAAGTACTTGAACAACCTCAGTTTATACATTAAAATGCAGTGAATTTTTGTTTAAATCTGCCATGGTAGATAGTACATATAGTGGTTCTTACGAAGAAACCCATAACCTGAGAAGTGGAAAGAGATACAAGTTCGTCACTGAGAAAAATCCTGGACCACATGGACTCCCTGTAGATACCCATATACCATGTGAGCTTGATAATCAAACTGCACCTCTGTCAACCACGTATCAGCCTATTATGCCATAGAACTCGCTCATTGCACATACCGCGCCTCCCTTGTCTCAGAACCCGTCAGTTCAGAACCCATCGGTTGCGAACACCACGCCACCCGCACCTCAGAACATTAGTACTGGTAACACCGTAGGAGTAGGTGCCCGAGCTATTCCGACTCAGCCTACTCCGTCTCAGGTTGTACCACTTTAGAACCTCCAACCTCAAATCATTCCTCAGAGTATTATCCTAGCACTACTTAGAGAACTGTGCCACCTAAAAGGAGGATGGTTGATGATATCAAGCTGCCATTATTCAAAGGAATGAGTCTAGAAGACCCTGATCAGCATTGGTTTCTATGTGAAGCCGTATGGAGTGTAAAGCAAGTACAGGATGACGCTGTGAAGCAAGGACAACTCGTCACCACTTTTAGAGACAGAGCCTTGCATTGGTTCATGAAATATTCGTAGGGACATAATAGAACCTTGTTAGAAATCAAGGCTGCACTCTTAGAAGAATTTAAGAAGCCAAAATCAGAATCGCAGTGTATAACAGAGTTGAAAGAGATCAAACAGAAACCTAATGAGACAGTCTGGGAGTTTGATCAAAAATTTAAGACACTGTTGGACCAAGTAAGCTTCATTATAGCACCGGAACAGCACAAGGAATGGTTTATAGCTGCGTTGTTGCCTCATATCAGACAGTCATTGATGCAGCAGAAGGTGCCTTCGCAGGCAGAAGCCTTGGATATCACAATGAAGTTAGAAGCTTCACCTATTGGAAAAAGTAGCATTGGGATGTTTCAGATTCAAAACTAGTGGGATACCCTGACACTACAACTACGGGATATCAAGAAAGGAAAGCAAGAGAGATAGGAAGTCTGGTGAACAGGCTGTAAGGGATAAGGACACATGAAGGATCACTGTCCTTTATTCCAATATTTCCTTAACATGGGTGCACCGAACCCACTAAATCCGAACCAAGGGCCATGGTGTGAAATTTGTAGAACTAGAGGACACCGTCCAGAAGACTGCCACCTGATACAAAAATACGTAAGAACACCTAGAAACCTATATTGTAATTTATGTAAGTCAGTTGGGCATGATGTGTCCAATTGCCATGCTATTGGCGGGCAAAACTACCCTATAGCAAGGAAACTAATGCTATCAACTGGGATGGGGTGATAGGGAAGTGTATTAACTGTATTGCAGAGATATTTATGAAAAGAAATGAGCTATAGATCTTGAGAACATACCTTTTAACCGACGTTCGATCCTAGCTTTTATTTGATCTTGCGCTCAGTCCTCAAGTCCACCTTCTGTTCAGTAAACCTGCAAAACAAACACCTTTCTCAGCGTATCTTGGATAATATATAATGTTTGAAAGAAACAAAAGCAATTTTAAACATTCGATGTTAACCAAAACAAATCCAAATTAAGATATTATTTCAAAGAACCTAATTTGGGACAAGAAAGACACTCCGACCTTTTATTGTCAAATGCAAAAAATGATGTTACAAGTATACCTGACCTTGTGACATGCTCCTGCAACTTGATTCTAGGCTCTTGCTCTTCTCTGGCTTGGATATCTTCAGCATAAACTCCTCCAATGAAAGCTTCTCTTTTATATCCTATGTCTCTAAGTTTCTCCATCTCACCCCTCTCTTTATTCTTCTCTATATTCATAGGATTAGAGAAGTAGTTCAGGTCGAGAGATGGTTATGGAGGAAGTTGGGGAAGTTGGGAAAACTACCAGCAACTAATCCTCCTCGTGAAATTAATTATTTTTTAATCATCTTTTGAGATGTACGCTACTATTGTTCGGTGAAGTAGCGTTTAGGGTGCTACTTTAGTGCTTGTCAACTAGTGCTCATCGAGTTTTAAATGTTGAGCGCTACTATGCTGAGAAGGAGTAGCTCTTATAAGGCTTTGAGCGCTACTATTATACACTGGAGTAGCGTACATGCACTAGTATATTTAAGTAGAGTAGTGCTCATATCTCAGAATTATATTTTTAGGGTTTTTCAGTGTTGTCTGGAGGTGGAGTAAATCAAAGTGTCATCTAGGGTCAACATGCTCCTGCATCCAAGTTGTCCCTTTGTGTGACCGACAGCTCAAGGTGATCACGGACGGAGAGGTGCAAGTTTGACCGATAACACATGCATATGAGCTCATGTTAGAAAGAAATAAGGATATTGAGCATATGTAAGGAGGAATGTACAGAGTCCAAGAAGAGACTCCATAGAAACAAGATAATGCACAACATGATCAGGGAGCATACAGAGGCCGCGGAGGATACTACTAGAGAGGAAGGAATAACATCCCAGCACAAGGAAGACGCAGAGGTTAAGTGATCTGTTATAATTGTGGCCAAGCAATCCATGTATCTAGAGACTGTACCAACCCATGCACTACATGTAATTACTATAAATCGTTCGATCATTTTATTGAAGACTGCCCAGTGTTAGAGGCAGAAATGCAAAAAAGAAAGCGGCAAGATGCGCCGAACCCAAACATTCAGTTGATTGCAGTAGAGAAGATACCTGCGGATCCAAGTATCAACGTAGTGACGCGAAGTGGTGCTACAATAGGGAGATATAGAGGAGCAAAAGCTTTGACTTCTGGATACTTTAACACTAAGCAGACTCCTCTTGAAACAATATGGATAAGAAAAGCTGTTGGGAAAGCACCTGCTTTCGACGTGGAGAAAAATAGAGAAGTCTTTGAAGAAGTGCGAAATATCTTTAAAGAATCAGCACCTGAATCGCCAAGAATCCCGCTGCGCAGTGAAATACCACATACAAAAGATATGCCGATCGATTATGACAAGACAAGCGTCGCAACAGAGATGGGAACCTTTGTTGCGCAGTTCCTAAGGAGATACATGAAACTATTAAAGAGTCTAGATGCTATCATAGAATTGAAAAAACTGTTAAACCAGTACGAGCCACAGAGCGAGACAGAGACTACCGATAGCGCAGTTCACCACATCAAGAAACACAAGAGAACAAGAAGAGAAATGAGACTCAGTGCACAGATAAGAGACTATGAAATGGATGAGATCATTTTGGATCTAGAATCTGAAGTAAATGTATTAACTAAACAAACATGGAAACAGATGGGGAGACCAAAGCTGTTATGGTCACCTATCCAGTTGAGAATGGCCAACTAGAAGAATGTCATACCATTTGGATGGTTAGCCAACATGATTGTTAACACTGATGGAGTGCAAAGTCATGCGGATTTCAAGGTTATCGAGATCATGGATGATAGTCAACCCTTCCCTGCACTATTTTGGATTGACTGGGATATGGATAACCTCTCTATCATAAACTTGAAGACAAAGAAGATGATCTTCGAAGGAAAGAATCTTAGGGTCATCGCACCATTGGACCCTTCAGACGGAGACAGATACAGCGAGCCGATTTAGGAGGAATCCAGAGCACAGGATCTTGATCGCCTTTATAAGATGACCACGAACCAAGAAGATTATATTAATCCCACTATGGATGGAACACTCAACTAGATATGCGACATCTCTTGCATCTCAGACTCTGATGCAGGATTGGAAAACTGGAAAAGTCGTATGCATGAAGTATCTACAAGGAGATGCATGCAGGTTACAAAGTCACTGCACTGGATTGAAAAGGAGGTAAGCCCAATTCCCACATATGATGGTTTATCTAATGTTTATTCCTTTATAAAATAATATACTGTAGCAATTGCAGATGAACATCGCTTACCAGCACTAGATATGGCACTACATGAGACACCTGCCAAATGGTGGGCTGCGCATAAGTAGACATTGACCACATGGGACCAATGCAGAATCAAGATGCAAATCAGGTTTGTTGATAAGGTTACACTTTCTTTTGAGAAATAAAATGGACAAACAGATCCAAGGCAGCATATTGAAGTCTGTTCACAAGCATGGGAGGAGATACCACAAACAAAGTGGGTGCATCTATTTGTGCACACACTGGAGGAATAAATTCCAAAGAAATGGTACTTAGATATGGAGTTGCACAGGGAGACTAGATATTGGCCTACCCTGACTGCGAACTTCCATAAGAGTTTCAATTTTGAAGATGAGACTCCTACCATAAATGATGCGCTGCAGATTATCAAGGAAAGGATATTCAGACCAGAATGTCCACATAGAAACATGACATTAGATGAATTATCGGGACTTGACAACATACCTACGAGCCCACAGACAGAATGGAAGGAACATGTATAACATGCCATGGAATGTTATAACCTAGCTGAAGAGGCTGAAGAAAAAGGAGACAATGATGATGAGGATCCATGCAATATAAACATTCCTAAGTTAGAAGGAGCGCGCGACGTAGAGGGACCTCCGCTGGAGATTCCAGACATGAGTGGACCTGTGAAAACGAGGAAAGTGAACATTGGCACCAACGAAGAGCCAAAGTTCGCAAGCATTGGATATTATTGGGACGATCATACTGTCGCGGAAATCGCAAACCTGTTACATGAGTATCAGGATTTATTCCCGACAAAGTTTACAGAGATGAAGGGAATTTTGGGAGATTTAGGGGTTATGAAGATACCTCTTAAGCTAGGTGTTAATCCTATTAAACAGAGGGCCTATAGACTGAACCCGCAATACAAAGAACGAGTCAGGGCGAAACTTGATAAAATGCTTGACGCAGGGATCATCAAGCCAGTCGAAGAGTCTGAGTGGATAAGTCCTATGGTTGTCCAGGATAAGAAGACAAAAGGCGAGATAAGGATTTGTGTGGATCTCAGAAAATTGAACGATGCTTCGATGCATGACCCATTTCCTACTCCAAACTGATGAGGTACTTGATAATGTTGGAGGAAATGAAGCCTATTCCTTTACTGATGGCTTTTCGAGATATCATCAGATAAGAATTGATCCTGCAGAAAGACATAAGACCACTTTTGCCACTGAATGGGGGTCGTTCCAGTACACAGTAATTCCATTTGGTCTGAAGAATGCACCTGCCATCTTTTCCAGAGTTGTGGTCGCAGCATTCAAGGATTTCATGCATAAGTTTTTAGAAGCTTACTTTGACGATTGGACAGTATTTGGGTTGTTGAAGGACCATTGCGCAAATCTTAGGTTGATGCTAGAAAAATGCAGACAGCATCAAATGTCATTAAACCTGAAGAATTGTATCTTTTGTGTACCCTATGGAATTCTGTTTGGACACATTGTGTGCAAGAAGGGCTTGATGGTTGACCCTCCAAAGATTGCAGTCATTGTAAACTTTCCCACACCGAATTCAGTCAAGCAGCTACGCACTACATTCGGGCATACCGGTTACTATAGGAAATTTATAAAAGGTTATGCGCAGATAACCACAACAATGGATAAGTTATTAAAGAAGGATGCACTGCTCATTTGGAACGCAGAGTGTGAACAAGTTTTTGACACCTTGAAAGAGAAAATGGTCACTACGTTGATCCTAGTTTTTCCAGACTGGGAGAAGCCATTTCATGTCCATGTCGATTCTTCATGTATAACATTGGGATTTGTCTTAGAACAACCATGAGAGGGAGGTATTGACCATCCCATTGCATTTTCGAGTAGGAAGCTCACATCTGCAGAGAAGAATTATACCACCACTAAGAGAGAAGGCCTAGCTATGGTCTATGCATTGCAGAAGTTCATGCACTATTTGCTTGGTGAGCACTTCTGTATGTTCACTAACCATTCTGCTTTGAAATACCTGGTCAATAAGCCAGTGTTAGGGGGGTGAATCTGCAGATGGTTATTACTCTTTTAGGAATATGACTTTGAGATAGTAGTTAAGCCAGGAAGACTTAACTTAGGACTTGATCATCTGTCAAGGATAGAGTTAGGAGAAGAGCCTACGAACCTTGAAGATAATCTTCCTGATGCGTAGTTGTTTTCCATCCAGATAGCTGATGAATATTATAAATACATCATAGGTTTTTTTACTACTAGGTTGGAACCCATAGAGTTCACTACGCAGCAAAAGAAGCAGCTGGTAGTGCGAGCAGCAGACTTCACCATTATCGCGGGCCAGCTATACAAATTGGGACCGGATGAAGTACTGCCCAGGTGTGTGTTAGAGCATGAGAAACCATTCATACTGACTGATGCACATTCCAAAGCAGCAGGAGGTCACTACGTAGGAAGAGCCACTGTGAAGAAGACATTGCGGGCAGGGTTATGGTGGCCTACGATTCACAAAGACGCGAAGGAGCATTTCCAGAACTGCGATGTCTATCAGAGGACAGGAAGGCCATCACGGAGAGATGAGATGCCATTGAATCCACAGTTGACATTACAAGCATTTGAGAAATGGACCATTGAATTTTTGGGACCTATAAACCCATCGAGAAAAAGAACTGGTGTGAGGTATATTATTACCACAACTGATTACCTCACCAAATGGGAAAAAGCGAAGCCACTGAAGGACTGTAGCCCAGGTACTTCCGCGTAGTTCATTTTTGAAGACATCCTTACAAGGTTTGGATGCCCAAATATTTTAATGAGTGATCAAGGCACTCACTTTCTGAACAGAACTATTGAGGCATTGACAGAAGAGTTATGCATTCATCATCAGCGAAGTACGCCATATCATCTGCAAGCAAATGGAACTATTGAAGCGTTCAATAAAGTACTGGAGAATGCGCTAACTAAGGTATGCAATGTGAATAGGGATGACTGGGACCTACGCATTCCAGCAGGTTTTATGAGCATATAGAACTACTTGCAAAAATTTGACAGGCCACACACCTTTTAGGCTGGCCTATGGACAGGAAGCACCAATGCCAATGGAGTACATTGTACCCAGCATGAGAATAGCTGCATTCACAGGCATGGCAGATCGCGACGCACTAGAAGAAAGGCTTCTACACTTGGTTGGTCTGGAGGAGGATTGCTTCATCACAGGATTTCACCAACAAGTGCAGAAATAAAGAGAAAAAACATGGCATTATCACCACATTAAAAACAAGTCTTTTCAGGTAGGTGATCTAGTCCTCCTGTATGATAGCAAGTTTATGAAGTTTCCTGGAAAGTTTAAGATGCATTGGCTTGGTCCATATACTGTTGTACATGTTACTAATGGTGGTGCAGCTCAGTTAGCCACGTTAACAGGAGATAACCTACCCGGCCTAGTCAATGGCAGTAGACTAAAACCCTATCAGGATAGGCCTGCTTCGCAGAACCCTTGATGATCAGAAAGAAAGGAAATTTCTAAGTGCCGAGTATAGTTGCAAATGGGCACTAGAAAATGGAAAGAGTCTGTACATGATGTATGATGAGGAAGTGTATATACCGCGTAGCACTGTTAATATGTGCCGCTGCACTAAATAAAAAAAAAAGAGAGAAAAGAAAAGAAAAAAGAAGACCCATGCAGTTGTGATGTTCAAAAGGCAACTGTGAAGACCAAGATAAACGAGGAAAGAAGCTAAGTTCAGAAGCAACAAGTCAGGAACTGCGAAGTAACTGCACAGGAGTACTGATGACCGCCATGCAGTTCAACACCACACTCCATAAAAATAGCCGTTACACTGTCGGTCGCAAATATAGCCGTTATGCAGTACTTTGTCAGCGACCGCTTGGGCATTTCACATAGAATTAGCCATTCTGAATGAGTTAATGAAGGAAAGGACCGAAGATTCCATCGAATTTGGCTAATGGATACCACATTTAATGCTAATTTAGCCATTGAAGGGAACAGAGGAGGTTAGCTGCGCCTATAAATATTGCTGCATTTGGACTCGCGGGCGTTACCGGAAGCTTAGAATTTTCTTAGGAGCACCATTTTGTGAATTCTTTCAGCAAGCTATCCGACATCCTGTTGAGATTTGTTATACTGAATGTACGAGAGGTCTTCCATTGATGAAGAGTTCACGGTCCAAGAGACTGTGAAGGTGTTCAAATATAGAGGTATTGAAGGGTTGATGAGAACCCCAGCCAAGAAATTCATCATAGAACAAGGTCAGGTGTCCAGAAGATCACCGAGACACGCTCTAGCAATGTAGGACAAAGGCAAAGATCTAGTGGGGCTGAAAGTGAAGCTACCAAAGATGAGTTCGATAGTGTCGTAGCCGCCGATAGCTGATAAGGAGATACCATTGAAACTTACCCCTGACTATATCTCGTCACGTGCACTAGACACACCGGTCCTCGGGCTAACAAAGAATGCCAAATACGAGATTCGCTCTCACGGATATCAAAGCATGTTGAAGTGGACAAAAACTTGTTGGGAAAGATCCCAGAGTGTAAGTGGGAAGATTATGATCTACTTCAGATGCAGAAGGAGCCCAATGAACCTAGATTTCCACAGTTCCAACCCGACTAGTACATGTGCTGGAAGAAAGATGTGAAAGGAAACCTCACCTTGGTTGTGGAAAGCTGGTTGTCCGGAGTAGTCCAGTTGCGACTGCTCAATCTGCTCAGGCTCCCACACTTTAACAGATCACTAGAGCTGAATGTGGTAGTGCGCACTCTGATGGTGCACATCCACCAAGGATATTTGTGGCTTGACCACAATATCGACCTAACCATTGACTTCCGCATCACTAGATTGAGCAAAAGAGGTAAATATCCAAAGCAGTTTTTCCAAGGGAAAAGCAAAGACAAAGAAGTGGCCGCGAAGATGAAGAAAACTCAAACCGTCGTCAAAGGAAAGAGAGGATTTCAGATGGAGGACATCAATGATAAGGCAACAAAGTTTTTCATGCAACTTTTAGCAGGAAATATTCTGATTAAAGCGAGGCCTTTGGAGGTACCTGCGGGCGCAATATTACTTGGTGCCATAGTCACAGAGGGTGAACAATTCAACTAGTGTCAATACTTATTGAATGAGTTCCTGGAGGAACTAAATGACACACAGATCAATTGTGGAAATTTCCATTTTACATGGTTAATAGTGTTGATCGCCTTCGTAGGGTGGAAGGACCCGAAGTATTATGTTAGCGTAATAGTTGACAGCGGTGACTGCAGAGGAGCCCGTTATTCAAACCTTTGGGAAAATTTGAATTCACAAAGACAGCACGTGACAGCTGAGGTCTTCTACACCTATTATGACCAGCTGCATGGAGCCATAATTCTCACGCCACGGATAACAAAGCAGGTAACGAGTAAGTATATTCGCACTATTGATTTTTATGCTAACATGCGTTGCATTCACATTTCAGCCAAAGCATAGATGAAGAACACTGAATGGTTCACAAGAAGATACCATATGTATGAATATGATATTGATAATATCATGAAGGAATGGCCTGTTGAATTTCGAGTTGAAATTGTGGACATCCAAAGCGACTCCGACGAGGACAACCCCATTCCATGTCCCATTGTTGAAGAAAAGGAGACGGGAAACATGAAGGAAGCTGAGAGCTCGACACAGAAAAAGGGGGCGCAAAAGAAGCACAGAGCCACTAAGGACATTTTAGACATAGTACTCCATGATGACGATTATGAAATGATTATGGTAAAGGTCATGGAGCAGATGGAAGATCTAATGACTGAGAAAGAGAAAAAGGACAAATTGATTCAAGAAGCTTTGCAGGAAAATCTGACCACGCTGCAGGGGATTACAGAAAAAATTGAAGAAGTACACAAAATATTACCCTTGCCGTGGGACTTAGAGTCTGAAGGGAATTCAGGAGGAACTTCACAGCAGAAGATGCCGCAGCTAGCCATGACCATGCCTGCGAAGTCCCTCATTATCCATCTGGATCCCTTAACTGTAATACTGCCACTACCAGAACAAATAATTTTGGACACGAAGGACGTAGAGAGTGTGGAGCTCGATATTGTGAAGATACCACTACCTGGTCTACACTACTTGCATCTGCAAGTCGTCAAAGAAATGCATGAGAGAACTACTGACACGCTGAAACAACAAGCTGAGCTGCAAGCAGATAATAGGCAGTTGGAGGAAGCTAGCTCGCGGAGAGATATGGAACTACAGGATGAGCATGATCGACGGAAAAGACTAGAGTCCACGATCACTATGGTCGTAGATGATATATCAAAATGTGAAGTACAAATAGACCCCATGGACACTGTCGTTAAGATCGGCAAGCTGGTTAATGATCTTAAGGTGGAGATGCGAGACATGGAGATCAACCATGAAACTAATGTTGTTGCATTGGAGGCACAGATTAACCCATAGAATCCACGAGATCAGCAACAGTTAAGAGCGAAGGAAGTGAAGGCCACAGTAGAAAGTATAGCCACCGAGGTGGCTAAGTGCCAAAGTCTGTTAGATGAGGCGTTGAAGGCATTTACTGCCCTCAAGGAGGACCCAGGGTTGCTCGAAATCAAGAACGTTGTGAAAGATAAGCAAGCAGCGTTAGAACGGTTGGATACCGAAGTTAAAGCCTTGCTGCCAGAGAAAACTCTAGAGGTACCGCAAGGTCAGCACGCTGAAAAAGGAAGTTCAAGCCTTAAGAGAAAAAGAAACTGAAATGGGAGAGAAATCGCAACCCTTGCCGGAGGAATCCCACACGATCTCGCAGGAGATCGAGGAGAAGTTACAGGAGTTGCACGAAATTCAAGAACAGGTGGAACAGCAAGTCGGGGATAATGAAATAACGCCTGATATTTTGGAAACCATGAAACAAGCTGAGCAAGACACTAGGGAAGCAGTTGAAAAGTTAATTGTCACATACAATGAGTTTGTTGCGAAGCTAGCTTCGTAGGAGGAGGAATAGCTTGGATAAGTCGAAGTTGAAGGTGGCTCGAGGACGAGCCACATGTAAGTGTTAGGGGCCTATTGGGCCTGGCCCAAGTGGGGCTTTTTTGTGTAAGTTAGATTTTGGAACTACGGAGCTAAGCGCAGCTTGGCTGAAGGCGTTTTGACAAAGTCTATTTTTGGGATGCTGTGAAGTTGCGCGCAGTGCAAGGTCGAAAGAGCTGCAAAGTTCAGCGCTGCGATGTGACTAGTCTACGGAGATCCGACAAAGAAGAGTGTTGGACGGAAGACGACACAAATTTTGGGTACACCATCGGTGGTCTATTTTTTGTAAAGATGCTCCATGAGTGCCAGGCGATGGGTAAGGATCAAAGCGGAAGAAAGCGACTGGTTGCACATGTAAAGAACCACTACCTGAACCAGTCGCACAAGACCGTTAGAGGAAGAATGGATCGGTGAAAGTGACTTTTTGGTGTGTGCACGACAGGGAGGATGATGGCGACATGAAGCATGTTCTGAAGGCGGCCACGACAGAATATTCGCTACTGGAAACCAGCAATTCTGATTAAGCTGAAAACCGTGACAGTTTTGTAAACCTACAGGTTTTTTCCTGCAAATTGTAAAGACATGACCTACGGGCATGATCTATAAATAAGGCATATTTTGTATGGGAAAGGGTTAATCTTCATTGTTGATCTTTCGGTTTGTTGGGTTGTTTAATCTCTATAGTTGATTATTATTGAGAGATCTATGTTGAGAGACATTTTGTAAAGGCTCTGCAAGTTGTGTGCGCAGAGGCCTAGTGAGAGAGGGAAGAGAGTCTGCAGCAGAGTGCGCAAACAAGAATTATTGTACCCTTCCCAAAGACTAATACAAGAATAGTTCTTGTGGACCTAGCTCCCATCCTGGGGGTGAACCATGTTAAATCTTGTGCAGTGTGATTGTTTATATGTGAGCAATTGTCTATTTTCCTACTATGGATGCCTGAACTTTCATTTATCAGTTGTTATGTTAATGCTTTTATATGTATTCTCCATAGGAGAAAGATGGGAATAATATGTTAAGTATTACATGTATGGATGAATGATGAATGCATAGTATTCTAAGTCTGTGGAAGTGTCAGTTCATTGAATGATCACATGTGTATGTAGAAATCAGTTTGTGTAACTCTTTTGACGCGTAGCATCAGGAGTGCACAGTATTGTGTGTTTCATCTATTTGCATTGGTTATAAGGCTAATTGTCTAAGGTAGTAGATGAATGGATAAACACTAAGTAAATTCATCAACATCAGTTAAGTCCGAAGAGGAAGCATATAAGTCAGTTGCGTTGTCCTATTATTTGCATCCTGTCCGGACCACGCAGTCCCTGGAGGCGCTAGTTGCGCAAGTATGTTAGCTTGTAGAAGAGAGGACCGCGACGCAATCTATCATCGCGTAGTCTTCAGTCCACAGCGCGAGCCTCACAGCGCGTTGCATAGTAGTTCTGTCCAAACAACTAATCACATCACTGTGGAAACCTGATTCCGCAGTACCCCCATAGCTACACCTCGAGTGAGACCTCAGTCTCTTCATAGGCTGTTGCCGAAAGGGCCAGTGAGAATGGGTTTTGTTGGTTCCTTGAAATCGCAAAGAACCTGGGTCTACATTGGAAACCTCTAGATCAGTTATTTAATCCAACATCAAGTATTGTAATCTAGATTGATATCTCTTTTGGAAATATCGTCTTGGAATTCTATTGAATTGTATTGTTGAAGAACAAACTAAAGGCATAATAGTAGATTTTCACAAAGGCGTGTGCGGAGGACACCATGCATGGCGAGCCACTGCCTTCAAAGTCCTACGAGTTGGATATTTTTGGCCTACATTGTTCACTGATACTAATATGATTGTTAGATCATGTAGGGAATGTCAGTTATTTGCAAGAAAGAAAAAACTTGAACCATTTCCCCTTAGACCAATCAAAGTGGAAGCTCCATTTCAACAATGGGGCATTGATTTTGTAGGAGAGATAAATCCCCTTTACAGCAGACAGCATAGATGGATCCTTACAGACACTGACTATTTCACAAAATGGGTGGAGGCAATTATTAACACCCAAAAAGTGCTCACTAGCTCATTCCCTGATTCACATGACCCTTTTGTCCACTTTTCCACCATTTGAGCCTCTAAAGCCATCAAAAGGTCACCAAAAAGACCATAATACACCTTTTCCCCCTCAAAATATATATTTTTTCCTCAAAAAACCCTCAAAAAGGGTCCAGAATTCCCAAAAATATTAAAAGAGAATAAAAATATTCAAAATATTCAAAAAAGGAAAAAAGGGGGAAAAGAGCCCTAAACCATGTTGGTCAATACCATTGGTTTCCACAAAACCACAATGGTATTCCCCATCACCAAAAACTATAAAAAGGTGATAGGGGCTCATCATTTTCGATCCATCCATCATCATATCCTCGTGCTATCAAAATCTCTCTTGAGTTCTTTGACCATTGTAGCAATCTTGGAGAAGAGACCATTGGAGCTTGGAGCATCTCAACCTTGGAGCTGCTCAACACCAAACATTCTCACCATTTGAGGTATTGCAATACAAAAGTCATTTTTTTATTTTTGTTTCTTGTTCTTGTTCTTAATCTTTTCAAGTTTATTGTTATATGCACATGTTAGTTTAGATTTAATTCATAATCATTTTTACTTTCTATATTGAAACTGCTATCACATTGTTGATAGGTACATCCTTGCACATGCTTGGTTGAAAAACCAAGCAACAATTTTTGGCGACTCCGCTGGCTTCGAATTCTTAGATCTTGATTTTTTGCTTTAGATCTTAGTTTTTATTATTTTTAAATCATTTTAATTTACAGATCTGCCATACTAGGCAGCAGATCCATTATTGCTCTAGATCTTGGCCCTTTTTATAGCCATTAACAGCCTGAAATTTCCATTTTCGGGTTTGTTTTTCAGCTTTCGCATCGCGACTTTTCGCCCGACAGTCGCGCGGCTCATCGCGGCCTTTTTCCGTGCGGCGCGCCGCGGCTTCGCGACAATTTTCTGCGCTACACATCGCGGCTTCGTGGCCTTTTTCCGCGCTACACATCGTGGCTTCGCGGCCATTTTCCACGCTGATCATCGCGACTTCGCGGCCATTTTCCGCACTGCACATCGCGACTTCGAGGCCGAAACCCGCGATGCACATCGCGTCTTTTGCCCTAAAACCCGCGATGCTATTATTTTGAATTCAGCCAATGTTTTAGAAAATTTATTGCTGTATTTTTTGCCCATTTAGCCTATTTTCCAGCCTTATTTTTTCTGCATTTTTACAGCCATAGTGAATTATTTTCTATTTATATATGCTCCATTAAAAAGTCTTTTTAAAAAATTTCAGTAAGTGAAAGAGAGATTTTTAGCACTATTTTTAGATCATAGGTTCCACTTTAAATTTGCTCAATAGTTTGCCCAAGCAATTTTTTAATAAATCCATTTATTTCTTGAAATTTTTATGTTATTTGCTTTCCTTTAAAATTATTTCAAAAATCCATCATTTTTGAACTGTTTTTAAAGCATTTAAAATTTCAAAAACGCCTTTATTTTTTGCAAACTGGAAACGTCTTATTTTTTCATTTGTAATCAATCTCCCAAGCGAGGAAAATCATTTTCAGTTAAATAATCACACGTGCACCCAATCTGCCACATTTTTAATTAACTGAGCCTTAAAATCTACCTTAATTCAACAAACTTTTTTAACCCCACTTGGGGAGCACTTAAAAGAATCTTATAGTTAGGTAGGATTGAGGGGATAGGTGTACCAATAACACCCCTCAATTATTTACATCTGAGACATAGTGGTTGTCTTTTAGGGTCCCAAAAATCCCTTATAATTTTTACACGGTTATCAACCAATTTATCGGGAAGGCTTCTCCCTTAGGAGGGTTGAAGTAGCCAGACTGTTTCCGGAAGCCTGAGTGGAATACTGCAATCCATTCAGTAATCGAAGGATACCTTTCGAAGTTCTCGGTGTACACTCGTATGGGGGTACAGCGGCGATAGAACCAAACAGAAAATTCACCCAACCGAACGTGTCATGAATGGGGTATCCTAGTTTCCATTCTTTAGGATTATCTACCCGGTGTCCCTCCCGGTTGGGGGATATCTAGACGTTGATTCTACACTCTATATTGTCTGACTTGGATTTCATCACCTTGCAGAGGATATAGTTTGTCGACTCACAATACTTCTAGTTAGGTGTTTGCATGATACAATACCCACCTTTGGTCTAGTGAGCACCACTTTTTTCTAGGAACTGTTTGACTTTTGGTATTCTGACCACTTTTTTGGATCCCTCCACTTATTATAGCACAGCTATTATAATAAGTTTCTTTGAGGTTGGTTGTTGGCCTGAGAGCCATTATTTTTTCACTCCCCTATTGCACACATTGTTGCACTAGGGTTTTGAGTTTTTTACATCACCACCATCCACTGACATTTTTTATACATTTCTCACCATTGAGAATTTAAGACGATCCCGCCATTTTCAGGGTGAACCCCCTCAATTCGGTACACTTGACTCTACACATCACAGACGTAGAGCGGTATCCCTTGACTCGAATAATCATCGGCATAGAACATAGTCATCCGATTCTGACGCACCTCACTTCACATCTGATTCTGAGGCTGAATCCGAACACCCTACTGAAACACCACCAACCAACTCCATGGTTGGATCACAATACGACCCCCTTTTCACCAATGCTATTGGAGATACATCAACAAACCCTACTACTACTGTTCCACCCACGGTAACAACAAACCCATTAGGCATGCCTAATATAGAAGCCATTCCCCCTTTAGGTATGCCCAACACAGGCCCACCACCTATTATGGGCATGCCCAACATAGGGGTCACACCCCCTCTCATTACCACAAACCAGATCCCAGGAATTCCTGGCACTATTCCTAACCCCTCTGCAACCCATGTTGCACTTGGGAGCGTAGGTCCTCCCCACACCACATCAGTTGGAGGACACATACCTACCATACCTAGCATACCCTTAGGGGCCACTGGACCACTACATAATGCTACCATTAACAGTTATGTTCCAATCACTATGCCACACCCATCTGCTAGTCTACCATACATGGCTAGTCTGAACTTGCCAGACCTAGCCAGGTTAACCAACGATCCTATCAGACACAACCCTACATGGCCACCCATGCCTACAAAGCTTCCCTTAGACATCCCGAAGTTTGAAGGAAAAGCCAGGGAAGATCCCAAAAACCACATAATGTCATTTCACCTATGGGGTTCCTCTAACTCCATAGTGGATGACTCCATTAGACTAAGACTGTTGCAACGAATGTTCATTGGCTCTGCATCCAAGTGGTACATTGAGCAACCACATGGGACCCACCATACATTTACATCCCTCGCCTCCACTTTTCTCCAGTTTTTTCAGTTACCTGTACGCTATGATGCAGGAGTTGAAATACTTTTGTCTTGTAGACAAAACACGGCTACCCACATCACCAACCATATCCATGAGTGGCGTAAGTGCCATAGCCTCTGTAAGATAAAGCTTGACAATCGTATATTTTTGGATTGGTTTCTCAAATCACTCCTACCCCTCATAGCCAAAGATGTAGCTTCCGAACGACCCCAGTCAGAAGAAGAAGCTATCTTAAAAGCTCAGCAATTCGACCTGATTTATGCCCAGTCAAACTATCTCTACACTATCATACCAGACGCCCCATGAGCCGATTCTTCACGAGGTGATGCTCTGGGGGCATCCCATGCCGCTGATGGTATTATCGGCCAAGTCATGGCACAAAATAAACCTTTTACCATAACGAGTACAAACAACACCCCAGACCTTTCTAGGGATTCATCCAATTCTGGGGCTACAACTTCGTATTCTCCCGTAACACACACCCATCACATCCATGGACCTTTGTGTCCACCACAATGTTATGGGCATGCACCACCAGCTTATGCGCCATCTCCATATTATAACCAACCGGCCCACCAGACTCCGGTTCAGCCACAAGCCCAAGTGGCTTATTATCCTCAACAGGAAGCACCTCTTGCTCCAACACTTCCAGCAGCTCAAGGTTACCCACAACCACAAAAAGCAACAGGTCCACCTCATAACCCTCCTGCTTACTACCCACCATTTTCCATTATGCGCAATAATACATGCCCCGATCTTTCACGGGCCACATCTCACTCCGGAGCTACAACTTCGTATGCTCCCATGGCCCACCCCCACCACACTCATGGACCCTCATTTCCACCACAGTGTTATGGTCACGCACCTTCAGCCTATCCACCTCTGGCTGCACCCCCTACGTATTACCATCAGCAGGCCACACATGCTCCTATTCACTCACAAGCCCCAGCGGCTTATTACCCACCACAGGTAGTGCTTGCTGCACCACAACCTCCAGTCGCTCAGACTTATCCTCCAAACAACAACAACGCTATCCCCGCCAACCAAAACCCTGATTGACCACTGAAACAGGGTAAGAACCCCAATTTACGAACAAACCACCCATGTTCCACATGCGGAGTATACGTCCATTACACACACACTTGCCCCCATTTGGAGTGAGCGCGAAAACTGTGGAATGATGACGCCCAAATCCAAGGATATGTTGCACATCCAGCACCTCCTCCTCAACCACAACCCATGATATTGCAAAATCCCTTACCAAACAAAGGCATGGTAAACACTCGTCCAAATAATCCCCCTCAAGAATCCGTTGCAACACAACAGCAAATTACCTATGCAGCAGTCGATTACCAGCATGCAGAGTCCAACACTCACCATTTTCTAATGATGTCATCAAATGATATCAACCTCCAAACATGTCGAAACCAATACGGCCCCGGTGCACCTACAAACGTTCTCCCTATGATTGAACAACCAGTTCATAACGCACCTACATCGTTCGTCTCCACAGTCAGACCCAGATCATACTCGGAATCACCTATGACTTCCACATTCCAATCCATCCCACCCCCTTTGAAGATAACCGAGATATCTGATTTGTGCACCCTCTCGCATAACACACAGGTACCAAACCAACAACCCCCTTTACTCCTGCAACCACCCTCAGTGCCAACTCACGTAGGAGCCACACCAATTCATACTATCCCATTTTTATTTCCCCCTTCAGGAACCATTAGCACACCAGTCATGGCTACACTTAATCTCCTAGGATTAACATTAGGACTACCTGTATGGTACCTACCTGCCCCAACCCCTCCCCTAACACCAAATGTCATTTTACAAACGGTGCAACCCATCAATACTTCTAACAGTCCACCCCTTGGTGTAGCAAACATCCAGAATCGACCACCTCCAACAGCGACCACCGCATCAACATCCAATTATACTCCTCCACCACTCCGCAACAATGGAGGCAGAGGTCCACAAACCTACACCACTAGACCCACAGCTCACACTCCCCCAGCGACCCCCAAATTAGCAAAGAATCCCCCAACAACCCGTGTACTCCCTAAGTGCTCCTTGTGTGACGATATAGTCCATGCTACCCATCAATGTCCGCAATTACCAACACTTCAAGAACACATGCAAATGTTGGATGATGACACTAACATCCCAGTTGTCAAACTAGAACTGTCCCCTCAGTCGCGCGATAAATCATTGTGCACCAACCACCCTTGTGCGATATGCGGCATTTACGGCCATTACTCACATCACTGCCCTGATATCCCAAATTATAGAGAGCTCTATACGAACTGAATAATGCCGATCTAGAAACATCCACTCCTACCATTGAGGAAATTCATCCCCCACCATCTTCCTCCTCGAAATAAATTAACACCATTTACACTGTTTCCACTGGATACCCCTCTGTCTGGTCGGCCCCTTCCATTGATCCCTTTGACACACATGTTCAACCCTTTCAAATCGACGAGGAAACCACATGTCCACAACATAGGGGTAGGCCCAAAACCTTGCCTACTCATCATCATCGTGATTCTCATCAGAGATACTGGGGGCATCCACCTCACAAGGGGAATCCCCCATCATCATATCATCACTTCAGTATGCCACCACGGCCCACAGCCTCATGGTATACCCCCCCGCCGGAAATTGCTCAATGCCCTATTGATCCCTCTCTGAGACAACATCTACACTACATTGACACCTCTGAGTTAGGGGGCATAATAAATTACCTCGACCCTGGGATAAGGGGCATGATTAATCATTTTGAACCTTCCCCATCACATCTATCTCATTATTTCAATGACCCCATTGTTCAAACCAACACATATGTGATCCACAATCATAAACCCCATACACATAGCATGGGGGCAGGTCATTAACCCTCCTCACTTTTTCACATGTGTGATCTCAACCATTTTTGAGGTCACATATCACTTGTATAGTTGATTTGATTTGATACACCTGGTATTCTTCCCCCATGGGTCATCATTTCTCCCCACCATTGCATCCTTGGCTTGGTGGGCTCACCTTTATTTGTAGCCATTTTTTAACCTAGTTATTTCCTTTGACCATTTCGGAGTGCTTATGACCTCCGTGTTTCGCACCATTTGCACCGCCGGATTCATATTTCCGTGCTCGTGATGATGCTTGAGATCATTTCTCGCTCTCACCAAAAAATTTAAGACATTTTTTCCATGCCCCTCATTGCCTCAGTTTGTGTACCACATCGGTCGTCATCCATTTTTTATGAGTTTTATATCGCCGGATTCAGTTTTCCGTGCTCGTGACGATGCTTGAGATCATTTCTCGCTCTCACCTCCAGATTTTCTGGGCATTTTTCCCCATGCCCCTCATCGCCTCGATTTGCGTGCCACATCAACCGTCGTCCGTTTTTGACGAGTTTTATATCGTCGGATTCAGTTTTCCGCGCTCGTGATAATGCTTGAGATCATTTCTCGCTCTCACCCCCAGATTTTCTGGGCATTTTTTCCTACGCACCTCGTCGCTTCGATTTGCGTGCCACATCGGGCATCGTTCATTTTTTATGAGTTTTATATCGCCGGATTTAGTTTTCCGCGCTCGTGATGATGCTTGATATCATTTCTCACTCTCACCCCCAAATTTTCCAGGCATTTTTTCCCACACCCCTCTTCGCCTAGATTTGTGTGCCACATCGGCCGTCGTCCGTTTTAGACAAGTTTTATATCATCGGATTCAGTTTTCCACACTCGTGATGATGCTTGAGACCATTTCTCGCTCTCACCCCCATAATTTTTGGGCATTTTTTCAAAATGCCACTCATCACCCCGGTTTACATGCCACATCGGTCGTTGCCCATTTTTGACGATCTTTATATCGTCGGATTAAGTTTTTCGCGCTCATGATGATGCTTGAGATCATTTCTCGCTCTCACCCCCAGATTTTTTGGGCACTTTCTCACATGCCCATCGTCCCCTCGATTTGCGTGCCACATCAGCAATCGTCAGATTTTACAAATTTTCACATCACAACTTATACATGAGCCCACCACTCCATCCATACTGCAATTATGGCGTTGTTTTGCTACCATTCATCAACCCGCAAGGAGGACCCATTAGTGTTCCCCCCTATCACCATGCTTGATCCCCATACTCGCCCTTTGATTGAACACTTCCTCCTTGCCTCTCCATTACTTTTGTTCGGTATAATTTTATCCATTTTTCGGACCGAGCAATTCCTTTACGAAAAAGGAACTTAGGGAGTCTCTATTAAGCTCTTTTCTGACTCCTAAAACAATAAAAAGATTGTCGAGCAACCTTTCTTCCTTTCATGCTCGCTAAAAGTATTTGAAAGGGCGTCTACCTGGTATAAGTTTACCCCTTTTCCGAACCTTGTAGATTAATTACGAAAAAGGAATACTCTAGTCACATCGGCTAGAAGAGTTCTCCATTTGCATCATTTTATGATTTTTCGGGCCTTGGAGACTAACTTACGAAAAAGAACACCAATGGAGTCCACTTACCGCTTTCAAACTCTCTAAACATGAAAGCGACCACGAGCAAACACCATCCTGGGCTCGTATAAATCCACAGGACGGTACTCCACCACCACTACAAAGTCTTCTTATCGTTTTTAGACTCCTTAAAAATGAAAACACCCATGAGCACGAACAATCCTGGGCTCACAAAATCCATAGGACAGTACCATTTCAGAGCACACTTTTATCCCTTCTTGGAGCTCATTAAAACTACGAAGAAGGACCCAATGGTGCTTCTCGGTGCCACAACAGATCATGTCTACTCATATGGCAACTTCCCCATTTTGGTTGCCTTTGTTCAAAGTATTCTGCAGTATGTCACCCTGAGAGTCCCTCTACAGCATCCATCAGCTTTTCCCCCCAGAGTTAATACATACCCTTCAGTCCTTAAAAGCTATGATCCCCACACCTACAAGTCAGTTTCCTACGCTGCCAGGTCAACCATGTCATCATACTCTGAACAAAGGAAGTTTGAGTCCAACCACTCTGTGACCCCAGTTATTTCCCATCCCCACAGTATGTTAGTCCTACCATTAGTACTACCACACTTCAGTTGTACACCTCGTGCTCCTATCAAGGAAACATCATTGCCTTGATAGTTGTCGGTCTCCCTCTGTCGACGCCAACCAAATTTATTCCAGAGGATAGACCTAGAGGTCCCTATTCCTTGGACTCATCACCATTAGCGATGAGTGCCTACAGATTGTTTTGAAAGGAGTCCTCAATGCCTCTCGAAATGATTGTTTCTCACATGCTCAACTTCAAACACCTTGATCGCATTGTTGAGACTCGCACAGGGTATTGGTCCTTTCAATTATTTTTTGAAGACCCGGATACCACTAGACTCTTCCACATTTGAGAGTCTACTTATGGAAACGACCAGTTACATTTTCCTATAGATATCCGAGTTGCGCATGGCGATAGTATTCAGATATACCCCAGTTTCATACTCCCCCGAGTATATAGTTACATATACTCCTCAGAGTAGACTCACAGTTGTTGAGTCCCTACAGATGTTGGACACCTTCAGTTTCATCATTTCATCAACCCTTCTAATACCTTTTTCAGAACGGTTGTTACATTTTTTCCAGTGTATCAGTTATTCAGATCAGTCATGATATGAACATGAGTATATCCCAGCATTGTGTCCCCTCTGGACCATTATGATGTACCAGTATATTTTTTATGTATTATTCAGGTCCCCCTTCTTGGGACTAATCGTTATGTATATGTCTTGATACAAGCATGGGTATGCCCGCCTCGTCCATTATCAAAGATTATCCCTCATTCATATTGAGGCCATGTAATATTTTTTGTTTTTGTAGCTTCCAAGGGGCCGTTGATCCAGTCTCCAACCGATCTCTTCTATACTCCAAACCCCAGGAAAAACACAAAATAAGTATGATGTCTATCGGCCATACGATGAGCTCCTGCCCTCACACATCAGGGGGCAATCTGTTAACACCCAAAAAGTGCTCAC
Organism: Larix kaempferi; assembly: GCA_027924585.1. Taxonomy (NCBI): domain Eukaryota; kingdom Viridiplantae; phylum Streptophyta; class Pinopsida; order Pinales; family Pinaceae; genus Larix; species Larix kaempferi. Next base: position 16,329 of record BSBM01001243.1, on the reverse strand, counting down.
TAGCTCATTCCCTGATTCATGACCCTTTTGTCTACTTTTCCACCATTTGAGCCTCTAAAGCCATCAAAAGGTCACCAAAAAGACCATAATACACCTTTTCCCCCTACAAATATATATAATTTTTCCTCAAAAAACACAAAAAACCCTCAAAAAGGGTCCAGAATTCCCAAAAATATTAAAAGGGAATAAAAATATTCAAAATATTCAAAAAAGGAAAAAAGGGGGAAAAGAGCCCTAAACCATGTTGGTCAATACCATTGGTTTCCACAAAACCACAATGGTATTCCCCATCACCAAAAACTATAAAAAGGTGATAGGGGCTCCTCACTTTCGATCCATCCATCATCCTATCCTCATGCTGTCAAAATCTCTCTTGAGTTCTTTGACCATTGTAGCAATCTTGGAGAAGAGACCATTGGAGCCTGGAGCATCTCAACCTTACAGCTGCTCAACACCAAACATCCTCACCATTTGAGGTATTGCAATACAAAAGTCATTTTTTATTTTCGTTTCTTGTTCTTGTTCTTAATCTTTTCAAATTTATTGTTATATGCACATGTTAGTTTAGATTTAATTCATAATCATTTTTACTTTCTATATTGAAACTGCTATCACATTGTTGATAGGTGCATCCTTGCACATGCTTGGTTGAAAAACAAAGCAACAACAATTCCAACAAGAAATGAAAATGATACGGTCATAATATATTTCCTGGAATGAAATATTTTAGCAATATTTGGTTTCCCAAGAAATATCATTACAGACAATGCTCAGGCTTTTAAATCCTCCAAAATGATGAGTGTAACGCCCCATATTTCGACTAGACAGGTTTATCCGTGACACATATTGAACTTTATTTCCTTATTATCTGTTGGACTTAACTAGACTGGGTAAACTATACTTATGACACGATACACCCGATTATATGTTGCTACCATGTGTATGTCGTTATTATGTTATGAATATGATGTTATGATATTATGATCTTACTATGTTCATGCAGTTAATAGGTTATGGTTATCATGAGATTCGTTTCTTTTATGATAACGATATATATGTTTTAACGTTTTCATTAATGGAATGTGAAATATATGATGTTATACGTGGATGCCATCCTATGATGAAATTGATTGAATTGTTATATGTCATGCATACCTGTGATGAGCTAAAATTGTGGCGTGAAATAAAACGATGTTGATGATATAGATCAATTGGCGATCGAATGGAAATGCTTGTTATAAAATGTGTATTTTGCGAAATACTAACCTACAGGATACAAGGGCTATGGGATAGCGAGATACTTGATCTAATACATGGGATAAGAACTTTTCCATGCAGTAAAAGCTTAGCAACCAGAATTGATGATACGATGACACAAACCGATAATCTCGATAGCAGCAAAGTATGAGTCGATAAGGGCGTAGGCCCAGTATGTTGAGAGGGATGGATGTGTTTCCCACCCTAGGTTTCCATGATACCCGAGGTCGTGGGAGGGCTGTGCTGAGACACGCTCCCCATGTTGTTGTGATGACGATGGTCGGATGCCTGCTAGGGGAGGATAGGTCCGCTGTTCAGCCGACGCTATCGCTCTCAGGTTCCATGTGGTCAGGTCGGTGAGTCCGACATCCACTTTTGTACTAGCAGAGGAAGGATAGGGAGGATGGAGGACGTAGGTTATGATGGGAGGATATGTTAGTTAGTACTGTTGAGGGTTGGATATTCCTTGATCTTTAGTTAGTGGGAGTAGATACCCTTCCTGTACTTGATTGATTAAACTAATGTAAACATAAAAACAATGATGTTAAATCGTAAAGGGTTAACTGTTAAATAACCGAGGATGTTAAAGTAATTATACTATATATTATGCTTGCTCTTCTGCATGGGGGTAAATAATATTATTGGTTAGCAAGTATGCATAGGCGGAATGGGGTTTGTTTATAGTACACATCCGACATGTGCATACACTGGCCATGCATGCACACCTTGTACGTGTACAATATTACTGGTGTATAACATACTTGTCATGCTTGAATAGTAGTATAAATGTCATAGATAACTCAATTAAGGATACATCAATCAACTTAGGTAATGAATGGTTAGGTTGTTAATGTGTAAATAAGTGAATTAGTAATTATATGAAAACATTGTAATAATAAATTAAGACAAGTGTCGTCAGTTAACATTGTCATAGGAGAACTGTTGTGAATAGGGTAATGATAGTGTCTAATTAATTAGTAAAATTGTTTAAGCCCTCACAAGTGCTTTGTTTATAAGAACAAGGATGCTATATTGATGATAGGGTACTCATGTGATAAACAAATAATTAAGAATACTATGATTAATTCACCTGTTATTATTGTTAAATGGTGATTTAATTATTACTATTAATTAATAAATGGTGATTTAATTATTATTATTAATTAATAAATGGTGATTTAATTATTATTATTACTTAATTAATAATATTCCAGCAACATTTATATCCCTATCGTAACAATTGCAATATAAGTAAGATTTAAAATATTGATTTATAAATTAATATTGTGTGATTATTTCCATTTCAAAAGTTAGCCATAATAGGATAATCATTTTTTTATGGATGTGATGTGAAGGAATAGGTATTAAATATTATTTATTTATTCAGTATGAGTCTTAAAGTTTAAGTTACATGATAAGTTATCTTATCGGATTGGTGAAACCATTAAGACATGCCTTGTCCCAAACTGAAAAGTCAAACTAGAACATATATTATTGTATTATTTTATTCAAAAAACATCAAGTGCAAATATGGTGAATAAATGGAGAATTATTAAAATAGATCTCGAATAGAGAACCCGTAGGTAATACCTCCTACCATAATAAATATTTACCATCGAATAATTAAAGTACAATAAATTTACTGTAAGTGCATTAATTGTCGGTGCATTAAGTGAAGAAATATATTATTATATTGTAAACTTGTATAAATGTTAAAGTCAGGGGATTTAATGATTGAAGGGCTCGAGAGAGGGAATTTGGGGCGGTGGAGTAAGCCTCAAGTCTTCTCGAGGAAGGAAAGGTATTTAGGGAAGGGTGAAGGGAGAAGAAGGGAGGTTTTTCTTTGGGGGGGAGAACTGTGATTTTGGAGGTGAAGCTGAGGAAGGGGTAAACTCCAACTCCAAGGAGGAGGTGGAAAAATCATAGGGAAAACTGCACCTATGGAAGTATAGTAAGGAATGATGCTCTCGGGATTATCGGTTTGTGGGCTCGGGGGCTAGGAAACCCGTCGGTTTCCTAGGGCCAGCATGATAGGAGCTGGTCGGTAGGGTGGTTCATTCAATCGGTTGCTAAGCTTTAAGGACAAAAATCTGGAAGGAAATCTACAGCAAGCTATGAGACAATCTACAAACTTCAAACTTCGGGCAACAGGTATTTTCCTTGTCAATTATTAGTTTATTATGCTGAAACATACTCTTATACTCTTATGCTAAAATATGTACATGAAATAAGGTTAGTAAATTTTCATTTGAATAGCGATCAATTTATCAGAATTGTATACGAAATTTCATTTGAACAACATAAAATTTCAATTGGAAATTTTCTGAACTAGATTAGTGTAAGATTAATACATAGAAAATGACTTAGGGCTCTCTTGGAAAACCGGAGCATTACACTTGGTATCAGAGCCTAAGGCTCGAACACTTAGACCTTTAGGGCCTGCACATGCCTAAACTACCTTGAATTTTCACCATGTTAAAGCTTACAATAACTTAGAACCACTCAGAACATGAACCTTGATAGAGATACCTGCACGAACACAAACACCATTAGAAAGTTGGATATGTTAGAAAAACTGCATATATGAAAATATATGAGCTTATATTTCAAAATAGATACATATTGCAAATATATTTAAGAAATTAAAAAACATTTTGTCATCAAAATATTTTACACAGTAGGAATGAAATTTAATCTCTAGCAATGTTCTTAGGATAAAAATATTTACATAATATAACAATATGAATCCAATCACACCCAGTTTTAATGGGAAAAAAAAAAAGGAGAGAAAAAAAAAGGGGAACGAGTTCATGCTTTTACTGAGATACTAGCATCTATTAACAGGAAATCTACCCCAATGTGTGATACAACACTCAGAAATAAAGAAAGATTGAACTAACAAACAAAAGCATGCCGCAAGGACCTGGCAGGTAGTGACATTCCCATCAATATAATATCTATTGCTAGAATCGACTGGCAATTATCTGGATCTACGCCTGTTATCCACATAATCACTATGACCTATATCATATAAAGCTCTACGTCTATCCTTCGACATGAGGACAAAACAATATCTACATACAAGACTTAGGAAAAACGTAAATATGATTTTAAAATAATACAGATCCTCGATTTGCAGATATAAGATTTCGTTTTGGGGTTCTAATATACTTCGTAGCCAAATCTTTTTGGGCTTACTACTCAACTTCATGGTTTGTTAGTACACTTTTCCCTTCGTGAAATTATCCCTTTCCCTCCTAAAATCTAGCATAATAGTTGTTCCTTCCTAAAAGGACAATTTCCCTTCCAAATAAAGCAAAATTGAACCTACTCCCCTCGGGATCCCAGGTTTAACCCTTTTAACTGAAGGCCAGTTCTTCTGTTTTTTTATTTTCTTTTTGGAAAGCCTTTGCTAACAAAGCATAGATCTTCAAGAGACAGATGCATGATTGCATAATAACGTATATAAAGTGATTAGCCAACTACGAAGGCGTCAGTAAACGGGAAAACATTGTTATTAGCCCCATTGGATTGATCGAACTTATCCAACCAGATGCGATAAATTACATATATATGCATAATCTGGAAATCACCATTCAATCACTAGCATAATGAAATATTTTCATATCCAATCAGCGCTTTTTGCTTCCTCTCCGAAGCTCCAGCAGATAATAAAAGGCTATATAAACAAGGTGATAGGAGTGGTACTAATTAAATCTTACTCTCCGAACTGTTGTCACTATTAATTATGTACAGCTTAATAAAATATTCACTGTAACGGAGACAGACTCTAGTTTTTCTCTGCTGGGACCAAGCAAGGCCAAAAGACGACCTATGCGATATGGGAAATTAAGAAAGCAAGGGTGACATGGGTAGATCCAACAATTGAAGATCCAGGAACTGACTTGTCTAGTAGTTCTTTATCTACAGCTTAAGAATAAAATATTCACTCCACCTATTTTATTAATAAGCACGACATTCGGAATAGAATCCGCCAATTTCTCTTCCAGGTATAAGCACGAAATCAATACAGATCTGGAGAACCAATTTTGATTCGAAACAGATTTATCATTTTCTTCTAGGTATTTGAGGAGGTTCACGCTTCCATCATGACAATTAATAGAGAGCTATGTCTGTATTTTTAAATCTTACAGATTGGAAACCCAGAAGGTTAGAGAAAGGTTTAAATAAAGCCGAATATCTAAAGATAAAAACAACCAGCTTCTTCGTGGCTAGTTAGCGCACCGTAAGTTTAGAGCCTCTTCAACAATCCTGTGTGATTCTCATCCGATCTGTGGCCGTTAATCTTTTTTTATAGACTTCTTATATTTTGCTGGGAACATCTTTTTGTCATAAATGATAATACGAAGCAACTTTCCACACCTAGTCTGCTGATATACATTAGATGAATTTTTACGCTGGAATATGAACCATTATCAATGCTCACATGAAATATGCATTTAGATACGTAGCACCCTCCTTAGCTTTTTTTCTTTTTTCAGTAACCCTTTCTACATACTTTCCAGCAAAAAACATAAAAGCCACCGGAAAATCATCCGCACTCGCCAGAGTCCCACCGCATCTAGAATTTACATGGCCTCCTCCAGTTCTACCACTGTCAGCACCCATTTCTCCATGTGAACAGGCAGCGAATGAAGAAGAGGCCATCGTGAAAATTTAAAAGACTGAAACTCGGAAAAATAGAACTTGAAAGTCAAAAACTTTGCAGGTGCCTAGAATAAAAAAAGAAAAGCCCAACCGAAAAATCTCCGCCAGAATTTTTTCCCTGCCCTCCAACCAAAAATCACCCTTGAACAGAAAAATCTCCAGCAAAAATTCAACCAACTGCGAAAAAAAAAAAAAAAAAGAGCCAAAAAAAAAATTGTTGTGATTTTGTGGTTTAGGGTATGAAAGGGGCACTTTTGTCTTTAGGTTACCTTTAAGGCTTTTTCTTACTGTTTAAATTTTAATAATTTTCCTTTTCTCAGCGAATTTTAACTCCAATGAAAGCAGGTGATTGCAATCCAACCATCAAAAGCACCTGCACGATTCTAGTTTGATAAAACCATTTCCCATAATTGGAGACGATTCCTGATTCTTGTCTGACGGGAATAATTGGATTGCGCATGGAACACAGATTCCAGTGCCAATTTCACTATGAATCAGCAATTCACGTTTAAACTCAGATCATCGAGGTTGGGAGGAAACTGTGTTTTCTACTTTTGAACGTATTTACAACTATGCATATTTATTCTCCTAGATCCCATTTAAGGTTTTCTAGGCTTTGAACTGAAAACCAGAACAATGAATGGCATTTAACAGGAACTGTATAAAGCATAAAAAAAATATATATATATACAAATATAAAAATGGCGGAGAAATCTTAAAACTTCCAACTCGGCAATAGTTTTAACGACTTAAAACTTCACGCCAAAATTAAACCAAAAGCCCTCTGTGTATTTATTTTTCGAGATAGAACTTACCATACAAAAGGCCCAACAAAGCGATTGTAGAAGTAAGACATATAGTGATGATGACAGTAAAAGCGAGCATGGAGGGTCGGAGACTTTTGGCCGATAATGCAGAGGAAATGGCCGGGTTTACATAGACCGAAAACTTTGACTGATTTTTTGGCGGGCTTATGGGATTCGCCATGGCTCCGTAAGTCTGAAACCCTGAATTGAACCGTATGGTGCTTGTGTTAATAAAAAGGGAAAATGGGAAGGATGGAGGAGGGCAACATGATGAAGATGAGCATGCCTACCATTACCATGCCGGGGAGCTTCAATCCCCTACGCAATCCTGGCGGCCACCTTACGTGGGTAATGAGGGTAATGAGGAGAGTCCATATCCAGGACTGGCCGATATACCAGGGAATTACATTGCAGGGATTTATAATTATCTAAGTACCGATTGAATATAAGCCTGGTAACAAGACATATATATATAATAATAATAGGTAAACTGAACAACACTGCATGTAGCAGCACATGTGAGAAGGAGGCAGAGCTGCCCTTGCGAACAAGAGGAACCCTAGATAAACCAGTAGGGAAAACCAACATCACGAATATATAATGCTAAAGAGAACTGCGTTTCCATACCTAGTCCAGGAGGGTGAGTAAGAACACCTTTGTAGAATACATGCTCTGAGTTCAGGCGGATTACACAATAGCTGCTGCACCTAGTTGCAGAGCTCATCCTGCGAGAAAACAAATAAAAATCAGACACTCTGGCCTCATGAAAACTCTTTCGTCCCTATTACACAGCCCTCGCAGCTAGCACTCTCGTTGCATAGTTGCAGAGCCTTGAAAAAAAAAAAAGAGTTCACCCGCGCGCGAGGTAGGTGGAGACTTGAGATAAAGAAGACCACCTTCAGCTGGGGCTCCCCACCGGAGTCCGCCTGGCAGCATGCACACTGGCGCGTGGCAAGCATGCACGAGACCCTCACTTGGGCTCCGCGGCTGATTCCACGATGGTGAGGTAGGTATCGTAGGTGGAGTCAAGAGAATGGGGGAGTCTGGTGGTGGGGAAGAGGTGAGACCGCAGGCTACCTTCACGTGCCTTCACGCGGGCACCTTGGAGCGATTGGTTGAGTGAGGCGGTGAAATGGATTCGATGGGAAATAGAGCAAGGAGGTGGGTAGCAAGGTTGTCAGGTGGAGGAGCAGGCTGAATGGCTGGCAGTGGGAGCTAGATACGCGTGGGAGAAGGAGGAAGGTAAGACTTAGGTTAGATTAGGTTTAGGTTTAGGTGAGGCTAAAGGTGGTTTTTAAAATTTCAAAATTTGGTTGAAATTTAAATGTTTAAATTTAATATATATTTAAATTTCCATATATAAAATTTAAATTATAATTTACATATTAAAAAGGAGAAATCTAAATATTTAAATTCAATATATATATATTTAATTTTGGAAAATAAATAAATATATATATAAGTTTAACTTGCTTGGTGAAGATCTAGGGTTAATAAATTCATGTACTGTATCAAATGGTCTTAATATTTATTATATTTAACATCCCACATAAAATTAAATTTAAAAATAAATATAAATATACACTTATTGTATTCTTTCAAGGTTGAAAACTTATAGTTAAATTTTTTATTTATTTATTAACTTGTGCTAATAATCCTAGAGATATCAAAATGTGTGTCATGTGATTATTTATGAATTAGAACTTTTCCAACAATGCATTAATAAAATATTACAATAATGAGATAAAAGAAGTTGTACTTGTATATAAAGTTATTATATACAAATGATTTAAAACAAATGATTTAAAACAAATAATAATAAAAAAATAAATGATTTAAAACAAATGAAATAATGATTATAACATATGAAGAAAATAATAAAAGAGTGTAATTTATATATATATATATATAATAATAATAATTAAGAATAAATGCAAGTGAATGTGAATTGACATTTCTAATGTATTATACATATATTATATATATGTGTATATATATGAAGTAAGGACAAACAACAAATATAGTAATACAATGGTGGCAATATGCTAGGAGTAAAAGATTATATATGTATATAAAGAGGGCAAGAGGTAAAACATTAAATGAACTAAATAATAAATACGTAATATAAGAAGGGGACTATAGTTGAACAATTTATAAGGAATACAGAATGAATTTGAACATAGTAAATTAATCACAAGGATGATAGCAAGATAGGTAAAAGTATGATGGTGAAAACAATGAAAGTAATATTTAGGAAGTGAAAGTACACTACGGAACATTAGTTCAATGTGTTGTTCATTAAAGAGTTAGGTTGGTGAGAGCATCTTAATTTAGCACTTGAGATACCTTGTGTATTTAGCTATGTGAATAGGTGAGTCGTGACCTACTAGAGGTGTGATGTTGATCTTTCTATAGCTAGCGTTCGAAGTAAGTAAGTTTTGACCTGATCTGGATTAATATGGAGGGACATATTTTGTATCAATGTAGTGACTTCTTATGGCTCATGTTTCATTCTAGTAAGTATCGATAGGATGTCGTATGAGGGGGCTATGCTATAAATCTCGAACCTAAGTTTTTGAAGGATAAGTGAAATGGCAAGGTAATATACCTTAAAGATTGTAATGAATGAATAAGTGTTCTAATTCTATTAGTTAAATATGATGGTGGAGTCCACTTATGTTTAATAATGCGTTGAATTGTTGAATACATATGCATTGGTGTTCAAATATTAAGGGATTATGGTTACCACTATTAGTGACTAGGATAATTGGGTTGCTTCCCATTATGTATAGGATCTACAGGATATATATATATATATATATATATAAGGGGAGGATCATCGATAGAAACAAGAGGTGTATTAACTAAATCTAATAAGGTAGTAAATGGAGTGAAGACATGGTAGGAAGGTAATAATATGGGAGATATCTAGGTATTAAAATCAACACCGTAAATTTTCTATGTGTAATGTGCAATTAATCATGTTTTATTATAGTAAGTGGAAAGAGATTGAAGGAAATAGGTATGTGCGAGAAAAGGGTAGGGGTTATATGCCACTAGTCTTGCTTAGGTTAAATTGTCATGATGGGGGAAAATATTATTGAGAAACAACTAGGATTTAATAATTACAAAATGAACAAGCAATAAAATATATAAGTCGGTAAATTATTGAGGGACTAATGAAGTTACAGTGAATAAACATGCGTCGAACCCTCAACAAGGTTAAGTGAAATAATAATACAAGTAAATGAGATAATAATGGAGGCAAAATAGGAACCGATGTGCACCTCAATGAATAAAGTTACGTTGTTTAAACCCCTAACAGATACTATCAATGAACTTAAGCATTTTGATAAGATATAGTTACTAAAAACATTCTAATAAATGATAGTTCTCCTAATTTAATATTTGTTACAAAAATTATAGTTATCAAGGATGCAGATTGCTTATTAACACTAAGGTAATAATAATGTTTGACCTTAGGATGAAATAACAGGGATCTTAGGAGAGGTATGCAAATATTAAAGATCCTTGTAGTTGCTTGTTGAATAATTAAAGATTATGAACTCTCAGCTCTCCATTTTAAAAACATCGATTATTCTATGCTAAGTTAGATCAAGATACACCTATGATAAGGACTTGGTTGTGTGACGAATAAACTGATCTGGATGAGGTAACTTAAGGGCATGGTTATAGGTTCATAGTATGATGCTAAGATGAGTAGCACCTCATTATAACCTTTAATAATTACAAATATAATATTAAGATTCGATAGAAGGATTAATCTAAATGTTTCTTTAATTATTAGAATACATATCCGCGGATAAAAGAAGTAAAACCATAAGATAATATCGACATATTCGGTCAAGTCAAAGCTAAGTAGGAAAAGTTTGTCCAGCATCTACCACTTGCAAGAATGGAGAGATTATGCGTCAAGATTTTCCCTGCATTATTATGACCATAACTTCGGGACGAAGTTTCCTGAAGGGTGGGTGTATGTAACGCCCCATATTTCGACTAGACAGGTTTATCCGTGACACATATTGAACTTTATTTCCTTATTATCTGTTGGACTTAACTAGACTGGGTAAACTATACTTATGACACGATACACCCGATTATATGTTGCTACCATGTGTATGTCGTTATTATGTTATGAATATGATGTTATGATATTATGATCTTACTATGTTCATGCAGTTAATAGGTTATGGTTATCATGAGATTCGTTTCTTTTATGATAACGATATATATGTTTTAACGTTTTCATTAATGGAATGTGAAATATATGATGTTATACGTGGATGCCATCCTATGATGAAATTGATTGAATTGTTATATGTCATGCATACCTGTGATGAGCTAAAATTGTGGCGTGAAATAAAACGATGTTGATGATATAGATCAATTGGCGATCGAATGGAAATGCTTGTTATAAAATGTGTATTTTGCGAAATACTAACCTACAGGATACAAGGGCTATGGGATAGCGAGATACTTGATCTAATACATGGGATAAGAACTTTTCCATGCAGTAAAAGCTTAGCAACCAGAATTGATGATACGATGACACAAACCGATAATCTCGATAGCAGCAAAGTATGAGTCGATAAGGGCGTAGGCCCAGTATGTTGAGAGGGATGGATGTGTTTCCCACCCTAGGTTTCCATGATACCCGAGGTCGTGGGAGGGCTGTGCTGAGACACGCTCCCCATGTTGTTGTGATGACGATGGTCGGATGCCTGCTAGGGGAGGATAGGTCCACTGTTCAGCCGACGCTATCGCTCTCAGGTTCCATGTGGTCAGGTCGGTGAGTCCGACATCCACTTTTGTACTAGCAGAGGAAGGATAGGGAGGATGGAGGACGTAGGTTATGATGGGAGGATATGTTAGTTATTACTGTTGAGGGTTGGATATTCCTTGATCTTTAGTTAGTGGGAGTAGATACCCTTCCTGTACTTGATTGATTAAACTAATGTAAACATAAAAACAATGATGTTAAATCGTAAAGGGTTAACTGTTAAATAACCGAGGATGTTAAAGTAATTATACTATATATTATGCTTGCTCTTCTGCATGGGGGTAAATACTATTATTGGTTAGCAAGTATGCATAGGCGGAATGGGGTTTGTTTATAGTACACATCCGACATGTGCATACACTGGCCATGCATGCACACCTTGTACGTGTACAATATTACTGGTGTATAACATACTTGTCATGCTTGAATAGTAGTATAAATGTCATAGATAACTCAATTAAGGATACATCAATCAACTTAGGTAATGAATGGTTAGGTTGTTAATGTGTAAATAAGTGAATTAGTAATTATATGAAAACATTGTAATAATAAATTAAGACAAGTGTCGTCAGTTAACATTGTCATAGGAGAACTGTTGTGAATAGGGTAATGATAGTGTCTAATTAATTAGTAAAATTGTTTAAGCCCTCACAAGTGCTTTGTTTATAAGAACAAGGATGCTATATTGATGATAGGGTACTCATGTGATAAACAAATAATTAAGAATACTATGATTAATTCACCTGTTATTATTGTTAAATGGTGATTTAATTATTACTATTAATTAATAAATGGTGATTTAATTATTATTATTAATTAATAAATGGTGATTTAATTATTATTATTACTTAATTAATAATATTCCAGCAACATTTATATCCCTATCGTAACAATTGCAATATAAGTAAGATTTAAAATATTGATTTATAAATTAATATTGTGTGATTATTTCCATTTCAAAAGTTAGCCATAATAGGATAATCATTTTTTTATGGATGTGATGTGAAGGAATAGGTATTAAATATTATTTATTTATTCAGTATGAGTCTTAAAGTTTAAGTTACATGATAAGTTATCTTATCGGATTGGTGAAACCATTAAGACATGCCTTGTCCCAAACTGAAAAGTCAAACTAGAACATATATTATTGTATTATTTTATTCAAAAAACATCAAGTGCAAATATGGTGAATAAATGGAGAATTATTAAAATAGATCTCGAATAGAGAACCCGTAGGTAATACCTCCTACCATAATAAATATTTACCATCGAATAATTAAAGTACAATAAATTTACTGTAAGTGCATTAATTGTCGGTGCATTAAGTGAAGAAATATATTATTATATTGTAAACTTGTATAAATGTTAAAGTCAAGGGATTTAATGATTGAAGGGCTCGAGAGAGGGAATTTGGGGCGGTGGAGTAAGCCTCAAGTCTTCTCGAGGAAGGAAAGGTATTTAGGGAAGGGTGAAGGGAGAAGAAGGGAGGTTTTTCTTTGGGGGGGAGAACTGTGATTTTGGAGGTGAAGCTGAGGAAGGGGTAAACTCCAACTCCAAGGAGGAGGTGGAAAAATCATAGGGAAAACTGCACCTATGGAAGTATAGTAAGGAATGATGCTCTCGGGATTATCGGTTTGTGGGCTCGGGGGCTAGGAAACCCGTCGGTTTCCTAGGGCCAGCATGATAGGAGCTGGTCGGTAGGGTGGTTCATTCAATCGGTTGCTAAGCTTTAAGGACAAAAATCTGGAAGAAAATCTACAGCAAGCTATGAGACAATCTACAAACTTCAAACTTCGGGCAACAGGTATTTTCCTTGTCAATTATTAGTTTATTATGCTGAAACATACTCTTATACTCTTATGCTAAAATATGTACATGAAATAAGGTTAGTAAATTTTCATTTGAATAGCGATCAATTTATCAGAATTGTATACGAAATTTCATTTGAACAACATAAAATTTCAATTGGAAATTTTCTGAACTAGATTAGTGTAAGATTAATACATAGAAAATGACTTAGGGCTCTCTTGGAAAACCGGAGCATTACACTTGGTATCAGAGCCTAAGGCTCGAACACTTAGACCTTTAGGGCCTGCACATGCCTAAACTACCTTGAATTTTCACCATGTTAAAGCTTACAATAACTTAGAACCACTCAGAACATGAACCTTGATAGAGATACCTGCACGAACACAAACACCATTAGAAAGTTGGATATGTTAGAAAAACTGCATATATGAAAATATATGAGCTTATATTTCAAAATAGATACATATTGCAAATATATTTAAGAAATTAAAAAACATTTTGTCATCAAAATATTTTACACAGTAGGAATGAAATTTAATCTCTAGCAATGTTCTTAGGATAAAAATATTTACATAATATAACAATATGAATCCAATCACACCCAGTTTTAATGGGAAAAAAAAAAAGGAGAGAAAAAAAAGGGGAACGAGTTCATGCTTTTACTGAGATACTAGCATCTATTAACAGGAAATCTACCCCAATGTGTGATACAACACTCAGAAATAAAGAAAGATTGAACTAACAAACAAAAGCATGCCGCAAGGACCTGGCAGGTAGTGACATTCCCATCAATATAATATCTATTGCTAGAATCGACTGGCAATTATCTGGATCTACGCCTGTTATCCACATAATCACTATGACCTATATCATATAAAGCTCTACGTCTATCCTTCGACATGAGGACAAAACAATATCTACATACAAGACTTAGGAAAAACGTAAATATGATTTTAAAATAATACAGATCCTCGATTTGCAGATATAAGATTTCGTTTTGGGGTTCTAATATACTTCGTAGCCAAATCTTTTTGGGCTTACTACTCAACTTCATGGTTTGTTAGTACACTTTTCCCTTCGTGAAATTATCCCTTTCCCTCCTAAAATCTAGCATAATAGTTGTTCCTTCCTAAAAGGACAATTTCCCTTCCAAATAAAGCAAAATTGAACCTACTCCCCTCGGGATCCCAGGTTTAACCCCTTTTAACTGAAGGCCAGTTCTTCTGTTTTTTTATTTTCTTTTTGGAAAGCCTTTGCTAACAAAGCATAGATCTTCAAGAGACAGATGCATGATTGCATAATAACGTATATAAAGTGATTAGCCAACTACGAAGGCGTCAGTAAACGGGAAAACATTGTTATTAGCCCCATTGGATGATCGAACTTATCCAACCAGATGCGATAAATTACATATATATGCATAATCTGGAAATCACCATTCAATCACTAGCATAATGAAATATTTTCATATCCAATCAGCGCTTTTTTGCTTCCTCTCCGAAGCTCCAGCAGATAATAAAAGGCTATATAAACAAGGTGATAGGAGTGGTACTAATTAAATCTTACTCTCCGAACTGTTGTCACTATTAATTATGTACAGCTTAATAAATATTCACTGTAATGGAGACAGACTCTAGTTTTTCTCTGCTGGGACCAAGCAAGGCCAAAAGATGACCTATGCGATATGGGAAATTAAGAAAGCAAGGGTGACATGGGTAGATCCAACAATTGAAGATCCAGGAACTGACTTGTCTAGTAGTTCTTTATCTACAGCTTAAGAATAAAATATTCACTCCACCTATTTTATTAATAAGCACGACATTCGGAATAGAATCCGCCAATTTCTCTTCCAGGTATAAGCACGAAATCAATACAGATCTGGAGAACCAATTTTGATTCGAAACAGATTTATCATTTTCTTCTAGGTATTTGAGGAGGTTCACGCTTCCATCATGACAATTAATAGAGAGCTATGTCTGTATTTTTAAATCTTACAGATTGGAAACCCAGAAGGTTAGAGAAAGGTTTAAATAAAGCCGAATATCTAAAGATAAAAACAACCAGCTTCTTCGTGGCTAGTTAGCGCACCGTAAGTTTAGAGCCTCTTCAACAATCCTGTGTGATTCTCATCCGATCTGTGGCCGTTAATCTTCTTTTATAGACTTCTTATATTTTGCTGGGAACATCTTTTTGTCATAAATGATAATACGAAGCAACTTTCCACACCTAGTCTGCTGATATACATTAGATGAATTTTTACGCTGGAATATGAACCATTATCAATGCTCACATGAAATATGCATTTAGATACGTATCACCCTCCTTAGCTTTTTTTCTTTTTTCAGTAACCCTTTCTACATACTTTCCAGCAAAAAACATAAAAGCCACCGGAAAATCATCCGCACTCGCCAGAGTCCCACCGCATCTAGAATTTACATGGCCTCCTCCAGTTCTACAACTGTCAGCACCCATTTCTCCATGTGAACAGGCAGCGAATGAAGAAGAGGCCATCGTGAAAATTTAAAAGACTGAAACTCGGAAAAATAGAACTTGAAAGTCAAAAACTTTGCAGGTGCCTAGAATAAAAAAAGAAAAGCCCAACCGAAAAATCTCCGCCAGAATTTTTTCCCTGCCCTCCAACCAAAAATCACCCTTGAACAGAAAAATCTCCAGCAAAAATTCAACCAACTGCGAAAAAAAAAAAAAAAAAGAGCCAAAAAAAAAATTGTTGTGATTTTGTGGTTTAGGGTATGAAAGGGGCACTTTTGTCTTTAGGTTACCTTTAAGGCTTTTTCTTACTGTTTAAATTTTAATAATTTTCCTTTTCTCAGCGAATTTTAACTCCAATGAAAGCAGGTGATTGCAATCCAACCATCAAAAGCACCTGCACGATTCTAGTTTGATAAAACCATTTCCCATAATTGGAGACGATTCCTGATTCTTGTCTGACGGGAATAATTGGATTGCGCATGGAACACAGATTCCAGT